>CM026295.1:10132484-10528076 GCA_014851415.1 Cnaphalocrocis medinalis
ACAAGCGCACGCGTCAAGCTTAGTATAGTATAGGTATGGGCAGTCTCAACGCTAACCGCAGTAGTGTTTCCTGGAGGCAAGTGCAACACGAGACCGGAGCCAAGTCTTCCTCTTTACAAGTACTGCCTCAACAGATTTACGGGTTATCTCTTCCGACTAACCGTGAATGCCGTGTCTATGACTATTATCCAGGATATGGCGATGTTAAGACTGCGGTCTGAACTTAATACGTAGATGTAACAGTCAACTGTGAAATTGAAGAAATTGATCATATCTATCAAAAAAAAAAAGAAATAACTACACAAGCGGCATAATGTTGACGACCATCTTGGTGCCATGGTTTGAGCGCCGGTTGAGACGCAAGGGTCGCGTGTTCGATTCCCGCACCAACACAAATGTTTGTTGATGAAACAGATATTTGTGTTGGGTCTGGGTGTATGTGGTTTCTTCGTTGTTTCTGGTTTCCATAGTTCAAGGGAAATCCTTAGTTTGGGACCAGGACAATGTATGTGATGTTGTCTCAATTAATTATTATTTATTATTATACTAGTGGCCGCCCGCAACTTCGTTTGCGTGAACTTTATGACTCTTGACTTATATTACTTATTAAAGATAATTCCCATTAACATCGATTACCTACATAACATATTTTAGCACTTCTACGTATTCGCCGCGTCGCGACTGTCGTATCGGCTCGGTACAGAGGCCTACAATGAAACCCTTCCGTATCGTACGAGAATACAGGGTATATCTGTGAGCGAACATTTACATTCCTCTAACCTAACCACGTGTTCTACTAACCTTTCTGGAAAACATTTAGTTCAATGACTTTTGGAAATACGCAAAGAAGTAATTAAACTTTTCATACAAAGTCGGTTACATTAATTGTTCATTTTGTATGAGAAGTCGGAAACATTTTCGACGAATTTCCGAAAATCGTAGAACAAATGTTGTTCAGAATGCTTGTTAGAACACGTGGTTAAAGGAATGTACAAATGTTCACAGATACATCCTGGAATACAAGGTATTACTTGCCGCATTCAAACGTATTCCACACAAAGATTTTACACTATAACAAGATGGTGTACTATGAAAATGAATGCAATGTTAATTTCGATTCTATGCAGTGAGAATAAGGATTACTTTGAAATGCCAAATCGCTTTACAGAAAATCGAGCCGAGCGAGATGGCGATCTGCAGGAATATGTCTTTGTCTAATGGGTTGCCATCATAAAAAAAAAACCTTTGTGGTATAACTTACGCAAAGTTTATATTTCTTCTCCTGGGGAACTTTCAAAATTCTATTGAATAATTTAAAGGAATGATACGTTGGAATTAATAATGTCTTTTTTATTTTTTTAATTTTAAACCATGATAAACGACTAGTTTATGTAAGAGTCGGTGATATGGTAGTTTTAATTATAATAAATATGCAACACTTGGCGTCTGGACATCACCATTATGGCGGCGGCAAAAATAATTTGAAAGATTGTATTATTGTGGCGACAAAAATAAAGTGTAAAAATTGTGCTTATTTATTTAATAATGGTTCTCACTTGTTGTGTGATAGGATGCAAAAGTGAATCATATAAAGGTTGCGGTGTATCTTTTCATAAGTAAGTATTTAGTTAAAGTTTTATTTTTGCATTGAGTAGGGTGTCCATTTCGCTTGTCATCTAAAGACTGGATTTTTTACTGTTTCAGATTTAAAAAGAATGAAGAAATTAAAAAAAGGTGGCTTACCGTCATACCGGGAAAAATCACTAAACTTTCAGCTGTTTGCGGCTTGCACTTCACAGGTAAGATTTCAAGACCCATCCTGCCGCATCAAGGAAAATGTTGGAAGTTAAGGCTGTACCTTTCTTTTCCGTTGTAAGTATTTCCGAATTGGGTTAATAATGTTTAAAGGTAACTTTAAAAATGTTATTAGACAGAGGTGACTAAAATAATGACAATGTAAAATTAAACTTGAGTGAGACATGTGAGACATGTTAAGCAATATAAATTCAATATTTTGTTAAATTAAATAATGCTTTTATAAAGACACCGGGTTTTCATTTATTTCAAATTTGCATTAGAGAGATTTGATCCCCTAAGATCAAGTCTACCTGTTACTGGGATCAAGTCTCCCAGAATAGGGGACACTTGATCCTTTTGGAAACTTCTGGGAAAATGCAAAAAAATATATATGAAGCACTAATAAATATAATAATCAAATAATAAGGAACAGTACTTAACAAAATTGCCTACCTATGTACGATTTGTTTTTATAGAACTAACAATGGGGATCAAGAGTCCCCAGTTTCCCCAAGAGTTTGTGAAAAAAAAATAATTTTAGTCAATATTCTTGCTCCATAGAACCTTCAAATCGTAAAGTATGTACGAGTACGTTTGTATGAACAATACGCTATGGCCGGTTAAATGTGCCGCAGAGTGTATTATTATAGGTAGGTAAATAGAAAATCTAATAGGGCTAGCACAAACTTTTCGAAAAGTCGGTAGTCTCTTCGTATCGTACGTATACATAATAAGAAATTTTTATTTGGAACTTGTGTTTTTTTCATACAAAATTGCTCATAAATACTCAAACGATACTTTGAAACGTTCGTGCTAGCCCTTCTAATTTGAATGGGCTTCACGAGTTTCCTAGAGAAAGCGATGCCCGAGTCCCACGTGAGTGGACTGAGTTTGACAACAATAATTGTAATCGAAATCTAAATCGTGTGGTCACCTTATTAGAGTAGGATGCCAATCAAGTTAAAGACATCTCACGAGGCTCGAATGCAAGTAATGAGTACGCCATCTAGTTATAGTGTAAAATCTTTGATTCCACATTACTTAATAGAGATAAAGTTTTACCCATAGAGCATAGAGGTAAAGTCATAAAATTGGGTGCTGTTTAAGTGGTGTGTTGTGGTAGAATTTAGGGGTAGTTAAGTTAATTGTGTGTCAGTTTAATTTTTTTTTATGAGATAGGGGGCAGACGAACAGACGGTTCACCTGATGGTAAGTGATTTATGGACGTCCGCTCATGGACACCAGGAGACCTATTTTTGAATTGTCGTGTCACTAAAAAATGTGTGACTCGCATGATTTTTGACATCCGCATTTTTGAATCATTCGAAAACGAGCGATTTGCAACGAGCGGTGTAAACCACTCGTTTCCGCTAGGCGAGTGGTCGCATTTACGTCAAATATTAACGAGTTAACACTCTCCATTTTACGAAAAAAGTCCCCTGGGAGCGGCGCCACTTGTCATACAAATAGGCTTTCTATCTCTTTCCCACTCATTACGTAGACTGCCATGTCATTTTAGTTCATCAAAAATCCGGGGGACTCTTTTCGTGAAAAGGACTATACTTTGACAAGATTGGCGACACACTAAGCGAGTGATTTCAAAAATAGGGAAAATAGGGTAGTTGACTAATATCGATGTAGTAAAAAATATTGGTAAATAAGAACCAATAGCCTAAATTTTCAGTTAAAAATATAACGTTTTGTGAGCATTCAAAGTTTCATGGGCAAGTCCATTTTTAAAGTTTATAATATTATAAAAATAATTATATCATTGAACTACCCACATATTAAACACAAACTTTTATTATATAACTATGTACATAAACGAAACATTTGATATAGCTACCAAACAAAATTTGCTAGACGCGCATACAAGATACCAGCGTGTGACGTCATATGTTGGTAGCCATTTGTATAGAGCGTTTTTGGGCCCGCGTAAAATATGTGCTCTTAAAGTAGTGATATCTCAGGTAATTCAAATCAGAATCAAATAATTCTTTCAACAATGTTTCTTTAATAGAGGGGTCTTTTGATTAAACACATAAAAAAAAAATAGTCAAGTACCCTATTATGAATCATGCGACTCACGAGACGACGTGACTTGCAAAACGAGTAGTTTTGTTTGGACGAAGCGAAAATTCAAAAATAGGTCTCCAGAGGAGTCGCAAATGCGCTGCCGACCTATTAAGAAGGAATACGCTCGCTTTTTGAAGGTTTGTAAATTATTTGAGGATCAACATCACAAACAAAACACACCAAGAAAAATGTATCAATTCCAAGAATGGCCAATCTCACCGTGAAAGCGCCATAAACTTAAGAGAAAAATTTATCAACAGCCAAGAATGCCCAGTCTCATCGCGAAAGCGTCATAATACTTAGGCACTCGCGCGCCGCAGTGCGGTGGTTTTTTGCTTCGCTGCCATAACCTAGACGGCTCGATTTCTTTTGTCATCGCTCATTATTACTGTCGTGACACCATGTTTTACATACTACATTAGTACAGTATATTTTTTAATGATGTGATATTAGGTAATATAGGAACTTACAGAAAAAAACATAAAAAAATATATGGACTGGACTGGAACTGTTCAAGATTACCTAAGTTTCACATTTTATACGGCCTCGAGGCCCTGTGGCTAAGATGTTCGCCCCAAGCGCGAAAGGATCCGGGTTCGATTCCCGGTCAAGTCAATTTTAGAAACTTCGTCTTCTAAGTTTTCTTGGGTCTGGGTGTTCTGGGTTGACGCGCTTATGAAAGGTAGGGAAACTCCGATTCAGTCGTAACGCCCGGTTCGTTTTAGGCCCTCTGACCTTAGTAACAATAGAAAGGGTGTAACCAAGTGTATCATGGTTTCTATTCATGGGACAAATGATGGTTACCCCATAATAGAAAACACCGCAATGGCCATAGAACATAGAACTCAGTACGACCGCGTAAATATCACTATTATCTAGACCAGTTATTATTTGCAGTGGTAACCAACCTAAATCTGCTTATGCATGCTGAATGCATTTTTTTACCAACTGCGGTGAAGTCAAGACATTCAAACAATAAACCTATACTGAAGGCTTACCTAACTAAACTCCGTTTTATAAATGCTCGTTGCTATTTCACTTTAAAAACTCTTCAAGCATAAAGTTACCTCTTTCAATGTCAACTTTATGAAGGAGATACCTAGTCCATCAAGTTGGGCTTACTCAAACTTAAGAAACTAATTTCTTTTAGGTACCTACTTAGTAGGTTAAGGTTTAATATAGGATTTAACCATCAAGCTTATTTTAAAACAATAATTAGTTAGGTGTCTGTTTCGGGAATTCAACTCTTCAATAATAAATAATACTTAATACTTATTGTATTTCAGCAAGTGAAGTGAATAATAGTGTATCTACTTGTATTTTGTGTATTAGAATAGTACTTAAATGACTTAAAGTGAATTGAACCCAAAGACTTTCTGTGATAAAATAAGTGATAAATGACTATAGTGGAGCAAATTGCAGTTTATTTTAAGGACTCGACGAACGGAAACAATAAACATGGGTGAGTCTAAATCTTATACAATACCTATTAATCCTTTTTTATTTCGTGTGTTATATTACGTAAGATACCTACAGATTCCAGATGGCAGATTTGGATAAGACCTACACCTACCTACATTCGCATCTTTGGAATGAAAGTCACTTAACACAAAATGAGTTAGGTGACTCGATTACACCATACCACAGAATACTTAACCATACTACCCGTGCGGATAAACGCTGGGATTAGAAATGGCGGCGCAACTATTCACCTCTCGCTCGCACACTATTTGCGTCTATACTCGCACTCGTGGGTACAGACTGACAAAAAAAAGCTGCGTTTTAATAAAATTTTGTGAGCTGGTTTTTCCGTGGTTTTGAACCTTTCGTTAGTCTTCTCATATTTTGTTAGAAAGGTACGTTATTCCTCATTACTATAGACTATGTATGTACCACGGGCGAAGCCGGGGCGGACCGTTAATCAATGTTTATTTTTGTGTGAACAAATTCGTTTATAAATGTGATAATTATAAATTATTATTTGTTTATAAACAATTTCTTTATAGGAAAAAGAATTTATCGCAATCTGAATTATTTTCATAGATTTTTTACATAAATACAGTAAAAAATACTACTTACAAAATAATAAAACCTATAAACGTACTTATATATTATTTGAATTAATAAATTAACAAAACATTTCAATGCTAACGATATTTTCTATGATTTTTCAGTTTACTTATATTTAATTATAATTTTACGTTCTCAGTATGCTGACGGTACCGACTCGTCGGTCCGCCATTTCTAATGCCAGCGTTTATCCGCACGGGTAGTACCTACCTAAATTCTAAGCGTAAGTAGTTGTGGGTTTTCCACAGAACGGGCTGTCTTTGTTATACCTACTTTATAGTTACAGGATTACTTAGTAAACCTGAAAGTGACCTAGGTCAGTTGTTTATTGTGAAAACCAGTGTTACATGAATTTCGAGTTAGGTCACTTTAATTTCAAGGGAGAATCAGCGACATTTAAAAGAATTGACACAGATTGTGTAAATTATTGTATCTAATGTCATCGAAATAATATGGACGATACAGTCAAGAACTTCTACCGATTATTGTTATGTTTGGGAGATATTAGGCAAAATTGCTATTAAATTTGATATCCACAACACATTACAAGTGAAATGAAACTAACGTGCACAGCTGACCCGATCCCGACGTCTCGCCGACGCCAAATCACTCAGGTTGGGGAGGGGGACGGGGTGGAGGACAAGTCTTATTTTCAACTTTTCCCTCCATCGATCAATAGCAGATAAATCGTTAGCAGAAAAATACTTATTGGAAAACGAGCCATAGGTTTCCGACCTCTGAATCTGTTTTCTTTTATGTGTTGAGTGGTAGACAAGCAGACGAATCACCTGATGTACCTAAATCATTACTGACGTCACATTCAACGCTAAAGGAGACAAGAGAGTCGTGACAGCGTTTTAAAAAATAGTCCCTATAACCACAAAATAATTACACACAGAAGTTAGACTCAGCCTGATTTTGAATTTAGAAGAGTTCGTTGACATATGCTAGGGTTGTTGCCCGGCATGAGTACATAATGCGCGCGGCCTCTACAACAGACCACGACAGTTTGACAATCTTATGTCATAGGCTAGGATTAATGTGGTCGAAAAGGCGTATTTCCCCGCGAGTGCGCATGAGTACATGACACGTTTTTAGCTCTTAGTGGGCAGCCTCCTTTCTGTGCGTAATTATTTTGTGCTATAACGGACGTAAATTAAAGAAAAGAAACTCATGAAATTAATTAATGGCGCCACTGCCGCTTACGTCATAGAGTATGGTAGCCCTATTGGTTATACTATGGAACTCCGTAACAGTTCCTCAAGAATAAATTTCACTACTTTATTGACAGAGTATACGTCCGTGATACCTACGCCCTTTTCTTGAAGACTTGAAGGTCGTATCAGTCCGGAAATACCGCAGGCGATAGTCAGAAATCAGTAGTAATTTTATATTTGCTTAAAACTTAAAACATGGTTACTTACGTAATGTGTCAAAAAAAAGTCGATTCCATTAATTTACAGGTAGAAAGTTGCTTAAAAAATTTAACATTAATTGAAGACTTAGCCAACCAAAAGATGGGGGTGGACTTGTCGATTAGAAGATTAAGATAAGACAAGACACTGCCACTGCACGCACAATTAGAACTCTGAATTAAGTTATCTGTGACACAAGTGCTTAAAACTCAAATATAGTATTTAAATACATCACACCAAGACAATTAATAAATAACCTACATAATATATTGTAAGTAAAAGGAAACCTAATCAAATACTTGTAGTCTTTCTTTATTAAAGTTTTTATTAAAGGTTTTACTCGCAAATAAATCAAAAGTAACATTCGATATGATATATAACATTGCAAGTTAATTATGTAAATAACCTGACCATATTTATTTGCAAATAAAAAAGCTTAAATAAATCGAAACATAATTTAAAACTATTACACAAGCTGTAATATGACATAATGGTATCAATACGCCATATTTTGGTCACAAAGATTGATCACTTCTTTAAAAAACAAAGTACATTGCCGTTTTTTAATACAAAACATATATCGACGTAGAATGAAACAAGTGATGTAGTAAAACTTTTTTGCAATTTGCATAATTATGTTGGTGACAGGTTTCTGTGCGACTTGCAAAAAATAAAACCTGACTCCCAAACACTTCAAATTGGATTTTATTGCTCTCAATGTAAGGTTAATTTTTGGATGCAGATTTTATGTGTTATGAAATTGTATGTAAATGGATGATCGAGTGTGCGAATACGTGGGAAGCTCACAACTTCACAACTGCCATTTGTAGCGATTTTCATTCATTTTCTGTTCCCGCTCTACTTACTTAGTTTCAAAAATACAGGATGTCTGTACCTAAACATTTACATCCTTTATTAATGGTCTACCGACCATTCTCTACGTTATTTGTTCTATGGCAACATTTTATTTTGTTTTATGAAAAAAACTGATGATCCGTGTGCTCGTCTGCCACCTGTCGCTTAAAAAGTAAATCTTTGAGGAGGTCTGCATTAAGCCTATATAGTAGCTTAGATTAAATCAAATTTGATTTAATCCAAGCCGGTAGGGGTAAAGTGGAGACCGCGAATTAGCATTAGGTACCTACGGTCTAGTCCCGGGTTCCGTTTCCGACCGCGATTGCGCTGGGATGGAGACCCCAACTCTCATAGTAAAAAACGGACGCTAAAGATAGACATGGTTTAAAACTGATGCTGTCACTTTTATAAAAGTCACAATGAAAGTGACAGGTCACTTTTAACCAAAGCTAACTTTGGACACAAAATAATTACACACAGAAGTTAGACTTTGACCTGATTTTGAATTTAGAAGAGTTCGTTGATATATGCTAGGGTTGTTGCCCGGCATGAGTACATACGCGCGGCCTCTACCATAGACCTCGACAGTTTGACAATCTTATGTCATAAGTTAGGATTAATGTGGTCGAAAAGGCGTTTTTGCGCATGCGTGAGTACATGACATATTTTTAGCTCATAGTGGGCAGTCAGCCTTCTGTGTCAATATGTATTTTGTGCTTTGGACCACGTTTTGTAATAAGAGGGCAAGGAAGGGTTTTGGTTAGGGTTAGAGTAACACCCAACTCCTTTACCCCCACATATGACAAGGCGGAAGCCTTGTTGGTCTCCTAACAAAAAAAGCTAAGACGCTAACAATTTAACCCATTGTTTTCCTATCGCCTTATGTTATGTCTTAGTGTTATGTCAATTTGTTTACTGTCACAGTCCAGTCACCCTTGAACTTGTTTCCCACTAATATGTCACTGTCAACTGTCAACAAAACTCACAACCCACGTGTAGAACAAGCATTGATAATTATGATCAATGAGTCAATGAGAATAAGAATTCAAATTAGGTACATTGTGACGAGACGGCCACTCTACGACTTAGCGATTCTAAGTACCTACTATAGAATAAAATAAGTCCTCCAAGCTCCAACCGGATATATAGTGCTCAAGTGTGTGAGCAAACACACGGTGCATTCCCTTACCCTTTTAATTCGATGGGACACCAGTGTGACAGGACCGAAGAGAGATTGGGCGCAGAGGAATCCAGCGGTCGTCACACTTTACTCTTCAAGGGCCACATATCAATATGAACATCAGAGCCCGGGCCGCAGTATATGCGTTTCAAGAGCTTTTGCATAGGTACTTATCCATAGTACAGTGGCCAGCACATCAAGTTACTACAATCTGTCAAATTTCCTCAGTTGATATTGAACCAAACACGTTTGATATAAAAGTGAGGTTCGATTGAAGAAATTTGACAGATTGTAGTAACTTGATGTGCTGGCCACCGTACAAGACCGCCAACTTCCAGACTTCGGGCTAAAATTAATGACACTGAGAATTTCGGAACAGAAAAACTCAAGCACAAAATTTTGGCTCGACCCGGGATCGAACTCGGGACACAAAATACATTTTGTGCTCGGGACCCCAAGCGCAGCCGTCGCTTTAAAGTGCGACCCACTACCAACTGCGACACCGAGGCAGTCAGCCAGCAGAAAGAAATGAGTATAATAAACGTATAAAGGTGCGTGTTCGGATTCGAACCACGACCTTCCGGTGGTTGCAGTAGTGTACATTATCCGCTAAGCCTACCATAACTCTTATTTTCATTCGCAATCATTATCATATTGTTGTACACATACCACTATTAAATCAAACTGAATATTAAATCAATAGTTATAGACTATAACCAAATTACCATTCTGGTCCCGGGCATCGAACCTGCGACCCCGGCTGCCTGGTGGGTGTGTTGCGACACTATTGTTATCCTGCCGGTTTCGGTGCGCTGGCGCAAGGTAGAGATGCGTGGGAGACCCCGCTTTTAGGCAAGGTTTGCTAAAGACGCCATTGTATTGGATTGGCTTTCATTATTTTTGACACTTACCAAATAGTCTAGCGATGGTAGTTATATACAGCTGGCGGCACGAAAGTATGGTGATGACCGTTATGTTGCGCACTTGTAAAAAAGAAGACTTTCTATAAAAATTGGATTCTGCGCACTCAAGGTCATAACCGCTGTTTCGTGCCGTAGACTATACGCCTGTTGAACGGGACGTCCGTCCGTAGGTTCGAATCGAACAAAATACCTATGATAAATCTAGTGAGATTTATCCAGTTATATATATTTTTTATATGTATAAGTATGGAATAGGCTGGCCTCCCACCAGGTGGACCGACGATTTGGTGAAGGTCGCGGGAGTCCATTGGATGCGGGTGGCACAGGACCGATCTGTGTGGAGAACTTTGGGGGAGGCCTATGTCCAGCAGTGGACGTCTATTGGCTGAAATGATGATGGAATAGGTGGCACACGAGCAGACGGATCACCCGATAGTAAGCGATTGCCGCAGCCCATAGACACCTGCAACACCAGTAAAGTCATTCGACGGAAAACAGCGCGCGCGCAATCCGGGGGCAAGGGGTTTTTGTTTTTATTCCAAAATAATAGAGAATTCCACTACTTGTCTATTATTATTATCTAAAGGTTGGCAGCGGCCTTGTGAATTCCACTGGTGTTTCAGGCGACCATGGGCGGCAGCGGCAAGTGATCCTACTTGTTTGCCATCTGTCACGTAAAAAAAAATCGAGAATACTTTCCCCTTTTGATACTTAGTTTACCTCAAAATAGATATATTAGTGAAATAATTAAGCTCTCCTAGTAAAAGTAAAGTATCAGCCTATATAAGTACGTACTGTCCCACTGCAGGGCAAAGGCCTCCATCATAGAAATCAAGTTATCGCTACTATGATGGGATACTCTCCTAGTAGATATGAAAATTTACCGAGATACTCTAGCTACAAACAAAGTCACAAAATCCAGAGAGCGCATTTTATTTTACTGTCGGCGAAGAATAAAGCGCTGTAATATTTATGTCATCAATAAAACCTTCGCATTATGGTTACCAGAAAACTGATGATACCACATATTCGAAGAGCGTCGTTAATTACCGTTTTTTGGTCATGGCGATGAGTGCTGCCAACTCGATATCACGAATTCTTGCTTGGTGCCATTTAAAAAAGTGCTAGATTGTTGATAATTTTCAAAAAATGTGCTTCATTTTAATCTATACTTATTCTATTTTCTAAATACTCTCTCTCTCATCTTAGCGTGTCTCAATTGCATCTAAAGCTGTTGCTTTGGAGTCCAGGGATCGATAGACTATGATACAGGATTTAGATCTGTCTGGTAATTACAAATTTTCAATATAATACTATTTATAGAGAGGTAAATTCAATTGGTGACAAGGTTTTAAGTACCTAAACCAAAAAGAAAAAACGAAACACGTGCGAAATGTACGTAATCGACACCTAGCGCCGAAGATAAATCCCGAATGATTTTTTTATATGGGCGATAAGTACCTACGCTTTTGAAAATAGTGCTAGATTTAGCACTAAAAGTGCTAAATTAGCAACATTGTTTGGTCATCTTGTCGGCCATTACGGAGCCTGCGCGGGTGTCGCTGTTATTTAGAGCCATTAGAATTTTGGCAAATTAACGGAATTGCTTTTTGCCAAATTAGATGCGAGAAGACACGATAAGTTATTTAAGGTCTTAATTTACTTTTTTGTTGTAATCGAAATTCTAAAGCCGGAAGGATATGCGTGCGTGAATATGTAGAGGTAGTTCCAATCGGGAATATGTGAGTTGAAAGCCCTTCTCATATAGGCCCAAGACCGCCATATTTCAGATTTGTTGACATTGAGAATTTTGTTAACAGAAAAACTTAGACAAATTTTGACCCCATCCAGGGATCGTAATCGGACCCCAAGAGCAGCCATTGCGCCACCAAGGCAGTGCCAGCCAATCCCATGCGTTCGAGGTGGGCCACAGCATGTTATGATGTTAGTACCTAATCTTTTGTATCTTCTATCTTCTTCGTCTATCTATACTATTTATAAAGAGATAGCTTCTATGGACAACGACAAGGCATATAGGTAAACCGAAAACTCGAAACGCTTGCGCGATGTAATTGGACACGGCGCCATCTATCGGTTCATTCCTAAATTACGGTCCCGAAGCGAAGTGAGGTCGGGCCACTAGTCTGTAAATAAAGCGTTATACTTATTACTACTTGTACATTCAAGCACTAGGTAATGCAAACAAATATCCTGAGGAGGAGTAAGTAATTATTGTGTAAGAACCTCATGTAGGTAGGCTTATAGATGAATCAGGTGCCTAATCAAGTGACCCAGTCATTATACCTACACTTATTCATAAAATCGATCTAACTCTACCTACAGTTTGTTCATGAAGCTAATAAATACATACACTGGAGGGCAATGAATTCGGGTTACCTATCGATTTCATTCAAACAACCTAAGGTCAGAGGCCTATTAATAAAAAAGTAGGCCTAAGAGTATGACTACCTAATGATAAAGATTGTGAGGAATGTTTGAATTTTTGTTTACTGTTCCTTTTTTGCTACAAACAAAACTACCTACATGTTACTTAATTATATCTGTCAACATACATCCCTTTAGCCGCGTGCTTCAAGGGATGTAAATGTCTAATATCATATGGGAATAACCTCTTTTTCCCTTATTTGAATGTGAAATTAAATTACCTAGTTATCATGATTTAAAATCATGAACCAGAAAGTGGAAATGTTTAAAAAAGCGAGCACTTCAGATACCAATGGTAGAGACTGAACTCAATGCCAAAAGTGCATTATCCACAAACTTTGGGACTTTGGGTCATGGTCACAATGATTGATGAAGTGGTTTTCTGTGCATATTTTGGCTTGACTAAGTTCAAAAAAGTAAGACAAGTTCACTTTTTATGAAAATTTCCAACACCAAATTGTATGCGATCCCTGCTTCTTCAACCTGTCTTCTGTAGTTTGTAGAAACACATGTCGGTTCGTACGTCGTCGTCACAGTTAGTCTAGCAACTGTGTCAGGATTAGTTCCCCTAACAATAACAGGGGGTGTCGAAACTGTATCATAGTTTCGAAACGGCCTCGTCGCGAGGCCTCTGGTCACATTTAGTTTATTTACATTTTTTCATCATTGCATGTCAATTCGCAAATGCTATCGTTCGCCCACCTGCATGCGACGCGGCCCGCGCAGTACGCACCGAATGGCAGACTTGTGTACGCGCTTAGATAAACGTGGTTAGAAAAAAAACACGTGATTTAAAAAAGTACGTTATACAATTTTCGTGTAGTGTTTTATCGCGTAATGCATGAGCCAGTGTGATAACGCTGCGTCGTCAGATACCACGCTTCAATTGTTTCAATTGCTCTACCAATTCTAAATTCAATTTGAAATTTCGAATTCTCTGTCAGTTAAAGTGATCGTCAGGTGTTTTTGTGGTTCGAAATCGTTCGTTTTGAAAGTGCAGTGAAATTGTGCTACAAAGTCATTTCGGATTAGTGTTCCAAAGAGGTTGGTAGTTATTTAGTGTTTATCCATTATCTCTTGTTTGTATTCTTACGCATACTGATATTCTATCTGGATCTAACTGAATGTTTGACTAAGAACTACCTACCTACCTACTTGTAGAGGTATTTTTCAGCTACAAAAACAACTTCAAAGACATTATTCAGATAATCTTAATAGATTTATGAAGTCGTCTGTCGTTAGCTCTATCTTTTAAAAGTATTAAGTATTTTACCGTGTGACTCGTTCAGAGCTGGTAAGAGCACATGTATCTATGATAAAACAGAATTAAGTAGGTACCTACTTGGCTAAATATTTATGAATGAACTAGGTTGTAATGTGTACCGAGTACCTACCCAATTAGCATGATAATTAATGGTTAGTTAATTAATTTAGCGGCGCTCCTAGAACTATACCTACCAATTTTCATTAATGAATTACATGGTACGTAAGTTTGTACCCAATAGATAGTAGGTAATGTCGAATACCTACTTACGTGAGAATCGACTCCGTAGCGTGTCCTAACTAAATGTTAAGTATACATTTTTAAACTTTAATGTAAATTATGGAGTAGGTACCTACTTAATATTGGATTTGAGGACTGCTACAAAGTTACATCTGAAGGAATGACGCATCTGTCATAATATTATCATACAATTTAATAAATTATTTATTTTACCGTCTTACAAATCTTCTGCCGCGAGTCTTTGCTTCTAACAATGGTCACCAAATGATGGACCGTTAACACTAGCAACAAATGGGATTTTCTTCTCATTTGACGCCAATGGGAACGCAGCCAGAGGTGCTGACTGGGAGTAATCCGACTCGTGTTCGTACGTGGGAACTATGCTTTAGAATCAAAATACTTTCATCATCATCAGCATCCCACACTGCTGGACATAGGTCCGCCCTAATGCACGCCACCGCTCCCGATTTTCGGCCACTCTCATCCAGCCCACACCAGCCAGCCTTCGAATGTCATCATCCCATCTTGTCGCAGGGCGTCCAACACTACGCTTACCGAGTCGCGGTCTCCACTCAAGGATTTACGGCTCCAACAGTTGTCAGTAATAGTTTAATCAGTCTTTTTTTCTTCAGCGAAATGAAAATGTATACTTAACTAGATTGATTAGTTCATGTTAGAATGTAATCAAGTATTCTTTAGACTAGACTTTACCTACTATCCATCTAGGTCACACGACATCCAATTAATGTTACACAACCGTTTAAATTACTAAATTGCGAATTTTAAGCTCAGGATGTTACACACCTTTACTTATGTATGAAGTTGGGACACCGAATTAAATTTAATTCCCACCAAAAAATATTAATCGAAGTTAAAACGGTGCCAAGTTCTCTGCGAGTTACGTGTATTCATTGAAAATTGCGAAAAATTGTATCGATTTGTCCAAAAATATATTTCCGACCTTTTTGGTAGGGCAAATAATTTTATACTTACTACTTATGTAGTCAGTTCCCCTATGCAATTAATTTAGCAAGAGGCTTTTAAGTCATCAAAACAGGCTGCCTGCCGAAAATAAGGATGTGTGTTATATAAGAACTGCATCTTTTCGTCATATACTATACAGAATACATACTTTTTCTAAGTAAAGTATAAATAGGTTGCGTTTACCATTTTCCAACAACCATCTGGTGAAATGCTTGCTTTGATTGATAGCTTAATTGAATTCGCTTAAAAAAATAGCTTTTCATACAAAGTTGGTCTCGTGACTTGTTCATTTTGTTGGGGAAGTCTAAATACTTAGAGGACGTCGAGTTTAGAGTGTTAAAAGACGTGATTAAAAGGGTAAAGGTTAATTTGGAAAACAGATAAGTACTAGCTTATATTTGTGCCGGTACGTTACAAACTTGGCCCGTGCACTACCTGTCGCGTAATACACAGCAATTTATCAATCAAACTGTTGACCGGGGGAAATAATATAAGTACGTAGTCTGTGCTAAATCCGGTTTCAATCGTGGATTGGACTGTAATCAAAAGTTGTCTCGAATAAAGTGGAGTTTACATTCGGCTAATGAAGTTAGGTTAGGTGTAGTTACGGTCGGTGGTAGTTTGGCGGACGGGTACATGCGTAATTGTTTCTCCTGGGAGACAAAAACCGCACACCCCATACAAAATTAACAAATCACGTGATTAACTTTGTATGTATGAAATTTTTTATGCGCATTTTCAAAAGGCATAGAAAAAAATAAATGTTCTTTAGAATGATTGGTGGAAAAGGGTTATACATGTTCACAGATCCACCCGCAGGTGATCCGTCTGTTCGTCTGCTACCTATCGTATAAAAAAATACGCCCTGTATCGCTATCACTCGGCGCTGCCTATTTACCCCCCGCTCCAGTGGACAGCTTGCTTGAATTTAGACCACTCAACCAAGAATACCTAGGTATCTTCTATACTATTTATAAACAGATAACTTCTATAGACAACGACAAGGCTTATAGGTAAACCGAAAACATGAAACGCTTGCGCAATGTAATTGAGCACAGCGCCATCTATTGGTTCATTTCTGAATTACGGTCCCGAAGCGAAGTGAGGGCGGGCCACTAGTCTTTGATATAAAGATAGTTAAGGCTTGGTTGATTATAATGCACTTTACGAGTAAAGTTATTAAACTTGATTTGTGAGCGTTCAACTCATAGAATTGATTACTTATCCGTGGAATTGCAAAGCGAAACACCTACACTCGCCTGTTTTAATCTATTAACATTACCATTGGTGAGAATTTATAGATAGACTATGGAAATGGAATCTTGATAATTTATACCACTTAGATTGAATGAATTAGTTTTTAAATGCTATGTAAAATATAGGTATCTGAGTTTGATACCATACTGTCTGCTGTTCTTTGGTTTGCACTTAGTCGGTCTTGGGAACAGCCTGTAGGCCACTTTTGCCTTCTTTTTTTATAAGGCAGACGAGCAGACGGATCACGTAAGCGATTGTCGCTGCCCATAGACACACGCAATACCATTGGAGTCACATCACCTGATCCTACCCCTTTTTTTGTTTTGGCTGGGGAATACCTCCTTCCTCATTCATAAGTACCCTCCTGCCGGGAGGGCGGGGTATATCGGGCTCTCTGGTAGCGGCCGGAGGCATAAGTTAACTTTGGGAGAGCCACGCTTCGGCAGGAATGGGCCTGCTCGACCGGAGTGATACCACTGCCTCACAGAAAACCGGCGTGAAGCAGCCCCTGTGCTGTGTTTCGCCGAGTGAGTGAGGGTACCGGAGGCCCACCCGGGGGGAAGGGGATAAAAGGTTGTCAGCACACTTGTAACTCCACTGGTGTTGCAAGTGTCCATGAGCGGCGGCAATTGCTTACCTATCATATAAAAAAAAAGTACTGACTAAACCTCAGCGACGCTCCCTTATCGCCAGATCGAGGAGAGGACATGAGTTCTGATTGAAGAACCTTACTTCACGTCCCTCAGAATCCTACCATATTATGTCGAACCACTGACTATATTTACGCTGTCATTGCGTAGCTTCAAGGCGAAACTGAAAGCCCATTCATCATAATAACATATTTTTTTATTTGTTATCTTGAAATAACTGTCACCTCATCTTATCTTTATTGTGTAACTTCTCGTATCTGAATGTATCACAGATAGTATAATAATATTAGAGTTAAAGAAGTATAAATATTGTCTTATTTGCTATTCTATCTTTGTATACTTGCCTATTTATATATATTTTTAATCATTAAAAGCTTTATGACATCCGGGCGGTAAAAACCTTCCTCTTTAGAGAACAAATTAGGTAAATGAATAGACTAGTGAACTATTTGAGGCTAGAGTCCTGACTTAAACTCCTAACATGATCATTATCATCAGCCTGACATTTCTACGCCTAATATGTATAGCAATATATGCTGACCATTGTATTTTACCCTAACACCATTTCTGTATTACCATGTTTTAAAGAAATAAACGATTCTGATTCTGATTCCTGTATCATGGATTCCACTGCCGGGTATAGGCTTTCTCCTGAGCTCGCCATTTACAACGATCCTGTGATCATCCAACGTCTTTCCCACCACTCTTTACCTATATGTCATAAACCCTCTACTGGCACTAAATTGAAGTTACAAAAGTATCAGTCAACGTATCATATCACGCTATCGAGTGCAGTGTTCTTGTACCTCTATACCTATCTCTTTAGTCTGCGTGGGCGCACGTCCCAAATATCAATCATGCTGAATGTCACTAGCTCGCGTAGTTTTGCAATATCCTAAAATTTAAATCATAAATTCTAGTCGATTGAATGTGGGCTACCGTTGGAAATTCGCTAGATGGCGTATGTTAGACTGTACCCAACTTTAATGTCTTTGGTACCTAGTTTAGTGACATTTGGACATTCTTACATCAAAAATAACTAATCGCCACACAGATCTCAATTCTACAGGTCGCCATCTAGCGAATTTTTTCACACGCGATTGCCTCCAATTATTACATTTATATTTTACGGTAGTCACACGATCGATAGCCCGTAGCTTGGGTACTCATGTCCCTTCCCCATACCAGCGTTTTCGGGCGTTGCGTCTACGCGGCGCTTGAAAACGCTAATGTGGGCTGCGTGGGCAAGAGTCGCAAAAGACGCTAAAAGCTCAAAGGACGCTAGTGTGGGGTCACTCTAAAGACCAATTACATAGTTCCGCCTACTGCCTATCCGCCCGATAAAACTAAAAGCGGGACGCAGCAAAACGGCAAGTTTATTGCATCGAACTGCGCGCGCGCCGCGTTAGGCAAGCGAGTTAATGCCGCGCCGATCGCGAACTTACTCCTGCGCAGTGAAGTCAACATCAGTGAAGCATAGTTCGAAATATGTTTTTTTTTATTTACCCATTAATACCATAATATAAAATACATTTATTAAAGTCGTAAGACCCAAAAGCTTTTTTAAAAGGCATAAAACAATTGGTTTTCCATTGTGTCTGCAGTCTGAGCCTTACGACGTTAAAAGATAATTTTTATAGGCCACTAAGCTTACCTAATAGGTATTATACAAACCGTTTGCGCAATGTAATCTACACCCAGCGCCCTCAACTGGCAAAGATTGGAACTAATCGCATAATTAGTCGTAAGTTGTCTCACAAAAGCAAATAAGCACTTCCATTTGAGTTTTGCTTCCCTGGCACTTCAGATAAAAAAATATATGGAAAGAATGCGAACTTCTGATATTTTTATTTTAAGCCCATTGTGGTACAACAATCCTTCCATATTTATGTACAGGACAATCAATAAGTTCACTGTACTTTTCATGTAAAAATCTTGATAGTTATGTCCAATTTGCGAAATAATAAATAAGTCTTACTAACTTTGAGCTTCTCCAACTGGACACAGCGTCCAGTTTTTCGTACCGAGTCATAGAAAACCCCGGGATAACAAGCTGAGATGGACGTGTTTCACTGTGGTTCCGTATAGTATTGACTTAGTGCCGGTTTGCGAATGAAGTCATGCAGTTTGTTGTTAAACCGATTTGGGTTTATGATCGCGGTGTAAATGACTTTATTGCTACATGCGTTAAGGACCGGACCACTTAATAATTTGTTAAAATAATGCAAGTCGAGGCCAGTGTGCTGTAAAACTTAACGTCGTAAGGACCAGACAGGATATACAATAGAAAATCAATTGTTTTTGACTTTTAAAATACTTTTGGCTCTTACGACGTTAATCACTCTTAATACAAATCGTGGTTAAAAATAAGTACAGGCGTTATTATAGGACTAACCAACCGCCATCTATTGGTAAAGTTTGGAACTAATGATAAAAACAAATTCATACAAAAACAAGGCCTATCATTGAACATACATCCCTTTAACCACGTATTTTACCATCGTGTGTTGGTCATGTAATTTTTTTTCATCATTTTGTATGGGGAGTCGAAAATATTTTTGATCAATTTCAATACATCCACTTCACATAAAAATACCTCATTAGATAAGTATTTCACAGTGTTTTCCTCATTCATAGATATTCGCAGACAGTCTTAACCATCCATGGCGTTAGGTACGTCTTGTCTGACGTCACACAGTAAATTTTGATACGTTATCATTTTGGAGCAAGGTTACACACTTCTATGGCTGGTGTTTGAAGAACCTATGTTTGCTAATGACTAAATTATATAATGTTTACTTACTTGTTATTCGGTAAACAGTGGGAAGTAGCTACTCGTCCGTCTGTTCGACTACCAACCACGGACGTGAAATGTAGGCAACTGCAATGTCGTAGGGTAGTCTAAAAGCACATCCGCAAAAGGGACTCCCGCGACCACCTGGTGGGAGGCCTGCCACGGCTGCGGTTTCCAAACCTACGGTAGTCTGTTCTCATCGCAATGTGCCCTGCCCATTGCCACTTGAGCTACGCAATTCTTTGTCTTATGTCTGCGACCTTAGATCTCCTGCGGATCTCATCATTTCTGACACAATCACGCAAGGTGATTCCTCTGAGTGACTTTGACCCTTCTTAAGCGGCTTCTTATGTCAATCCAGGCCTCAATGGGGGGGTGGGGGTCCGGACCCCCTGGACCCCCCCCCCCCCTTATATACGTCCATGCTACCAACAATCACATAAAAAATAAATTATAATATGAAACATGCAAATGCAACCAATAGTATTTTGAGCACGCTCGACTGTAAGGAAAAACATACACGTTTCGGCTGGTTTCTCACTTTTTTATGTGATACGTTGCAGAGGAGCAGACGGATCACCTGATGGTAAGTGATTGCCGCCCCCATAGACACCTGCAACAGCAATAGAGTCAAGTGCGCTGCCAACCTTTAACCCCCTTTCTTCTGTGTGAGTTGAAGGAACTATGATACAGTTGGGCTGGTTCTCCAGTATAATCATAGATAGCTTGTTGGACTAGACGACCAGTTTAGCGCAGTGGTTTGAAGGCCAGTTGTGACTCACAAGGGTCGCGTGTTCGATTCCCGAACCAACACAAACGTTTGTCGTTATTTTTGGTATAGCAATTCTTTGCAAATTATTCTTAAGTAAATATTGCACTTAAAAAATCGGTTTCGGTTAGTATAATTGGCAGTACAGCCACCCGGACTGTGGAAGGTTGTGGGTTCGATTCCCACCTGAACCCTCCAAGGAATTTTTAAGTACTTACAAACGTTTGTCGATGAAAGAGATTATTTGTGTGTATCAGTGGGCGTGGGTCTGGCTCGGGCTCTGGGTGTTTGTGGTATCTTTGTTGTTCCTGACTTCCATAATAATGCTCCATAGTAATGTTGTCTCATTTTATTTTGTACTAGTGGCCCGCCCTCACTTCGCTTCGGGATCGTAATTCAGAAATGAACCAAGAGATGGCGCTGTGTCCAATTACATCGCGCAAGCGTTTCGTGTTTTCGGTTTACCTATAGGTAAGCCTTGTCGTTGTCTATAGAAGTTATCTCTTTATAAATAGTATAGAAGATAGAAGATGTACTTACCTTAAAAGTTGCTTTAAGGTTACCTTTTACCATGAGGGAGCGATGCTTCTCAGGCCTCACAGAAACCCAACGTGTAGCAGCGCCGGCACTGTTTTACGCCGAGCGAGGGTACCTGAGGCCCAATCGGGGGGTGTTGGGTGTCTATATGCAGGGCGTCGGCAATCGCTTATCATGAGTTGTTCTGTCTGCTCGTCTGCCACCATAAAAGTCATCCCTTGAGTTATAAATGGTTGAAGACCCATTTGGCGCAATGGTTCGAGCGCCGGTTGAGACGCAAGGGTCGCGGGTTCGTTTCCCGCACCAAGACAAATGTTTGTTGATGAAACAGATATTTGTGTTGGGTCTGGGTGTTTGTGGTTCCTTCGTTGTTTCTAGTTTCCATAGTACAAGGGAAAACCTTAGTTTGGGACCAGGGCAATGTGATGTTGTCTCAATTATTTATTTTATAATCTGTGCCTTAGGCTCCGAGGCTAGGTTTGAAAGCATAGAATGACGTGCTGATATGATGATGGCATGGCCCTGGTCCTACACCCAGCTCTAATGAGATCATTGCATTAAGTAAAGGTTCAACGACTGAATTAACACGTTTTTGTCTGCACTGGAAGGGTGTAGCGTGGGATGCACTTGTGGTCCAAGTGACAACTGACAGCGTTTGTAGGTATACTCCAAAGATTTTATACTATAACAAGATGGCGCACTTATTACTTACATTCGAGCCTCGCGAGATGTCTATATATTGGTTAACGTCCTACTCTAATAAGGTGACCACACGTTTTAGCGTTTCGATTACAATTATTGTTAGTCAAACTTAGTTCACCCACGCACGTGGGAGTCGGACATTGCGTTCTCTAGGAAACTCGTGAAGCCTATTCAAACTAGAAGGGCTATCACGAACGTTTCAAAGTATCGTTTGAGTATTTATGAGCAATTTTGTAGAAAAAACACAAGTTCCAAATTAAAATTCCTTATTATGTATACGTACGATACGAAGAGACTACCGACTTTTCGAAAAGTTTGTGCTAGCCTTATTAGATTTTCTATTTACCTACCTATAATAATACACTCTGCGGCACATTTAACCGGTCATAGCGTATTATTCATACAAACTTTACGAAAAATACTTTACGATTTGATAAATCAAAAATTAAATAGATCTATTGCTACACTTTTTACGTAACATGACTTTTTTATGGTCGTCCATTATCATGCAATTTATTCGACCATGAAAACTTTCCGATTTGTCCAAAAAAAATAAAAAAGTAAATCCGTCTTTAGATGACAAGCGAAATGGACACCCTACTCAATGCAAAAAAAAAAACTTTGACTAAATACTTACTTATGAAAAATACACCGCAACTTTTATATGATTCACTTTTGCATCCTATCTCACAACAAGTGAGAACCATTACAAATAAATAATCACAATTTTTACACGTTATTTTTGTCGTCACAATAATACAAACTTTCAAATTATTTTTGCCGCCGCCATAATGGTGATGTCGAGACGCCAAGTGTTGCATACTGATTATAATCAAAACTACCATATCACCGACTTTTACATAAAAACAGTCGTTTATCATGGTTTAAAATAAAAAAAATAAAAAAGACTTTATTTATTCCAACGTATCATTCCTTTAAATTATTAAATATTTTGAAAGTTCCACAGAAGAATAAATATAAACATTGCTTAAGTTATACCACAAAGGTATTTTTTTTATGATGGCAACCCATTAGACAAGGACATCATCCTATATAGCGACATCTCGCTCAGCTCGATTTTCTGTAAAGAGATTTGGCATTTCAAAGCAACCTTTATTCCCACATGCATAGAGTCGAAATTAACATTGCATTCATTTTCATAGTGCACCATCTTGTTTTATATCCAATATCTTTGGTATACTCAGACGACTCTATTACATGCCTACAGAGTATGTATGTGACTCAATCAATATGGGTCGACAGCGTTCCCCAAAAAATGGCCAGCTTATCAGAAACGCGATCTAAACTTGTCTTTTTAGTTTTAGGGGGGGTGGGAGTGGAGACTTCATTCTGAGGGTGGTGTAGGAGAGAAAGAAAGAAGACAAAAACAAAGTCCAGCTTTTGAAGATCCCGATCTCGGGTTCCCTAAGCTGTCCTCTACGTCAACTCAGTTCATTTCTCTCATTGAATCTCATCTCATTTTTACATTTACTCATCGACACAGCTTATTTAAGCTGCAAATTCGTCTGGTTTTTTTGGATGGTGCTTTACTTTGATTAGCGCTTAAAGAGTTAGGTATAAAACCTTTTTTCATTTTAACATGTATAAAACTCATCATTAGGAGCGCAGTATTCGTAAATGTTAAAATTTGAAGGGTCTATCAAGGGTGTAACCTTAGACCACTACTTCTTGTCACTTGGACCCATCGTGGTTTTTAGTAAGCCATGTGTTTGGTGTCATTTAATGTCTGTTGTTCTTGAAGTAGGTGTGTATAATTGCTACCTTCAACAATGGCAGTCGGAAAATTCAGAAGCATCAAGGTAAAAGTCTTAGCTAAGGCCTTTTTTCTAAGAATTTTACCACATACTCGTAAGATATGTTTTTAAACGTTCGCGTTGCATTATACATACTTACTTAACAAATAATATATTTAAATATCCTCTCGTTTAGTACCGTTTACCAATCAAGTTTTCAGTCATATTCGTAGATGCAAAAATCTAATAAGTAGTTACATAAAACCAGAGATTAAATCTCTGCATAAAACCTTGTTTTTAGTAACTAAGCTGCTGAAAAAGATTTAAAAAAATAAAGTGACACGTTCCCGCCATTCTGACATTGGTCATTGACGTGAACTCGCTGAACTTTGTTATTAAAAAGATCGAAAAATTTGTTTAATTTGCATACTTGTGTCATAAATAACAAGATGTGGTCTGGAGTCAGAAGGACGAGAGAATACAAGTTTGTGATGGTACTTACCTATCAATCGCGTCATTATTGTAGATAAGCTATGATAACTCGGACATTTTACCTTTTGATAAGTGCTACCTGTTGCAGGCCTGTTTCAATTTGTTGCAATTGCAATTGACTGCATTCATTTTAATATGTTTCACAAAGTTATTCTTCCCATATGTCTCAACGTGTGAAAGATGTAGGTTTCTTTAGTCTGCAAAATCTAATGATTTTAAATTATTGTGGAAATGTTGTTAAAGTTGTTTTTAATTTTGTTACAGATCGAGGAGGTTATGCAGCAGAGGGCGCCAAGGGTGCCTAGTAGTCTCCAACAACAGTAAGTACCTATTCAGATAGATTTAATCCTATTAAAATTTAATTAAATAACAAATTGAGAAATGTTAACATCTTTAGAAACAGCGCCATCTGTTACAAACAGTATGAACTACCAAGTCTACGAAACAAGTTTATCATGTTGCTTTTAAACCAAGCAACTGTACGCTATTTTCGCCGAGGTTGTCAGCGGGGATATAGCTCAGTGGTAGAGCATTCGACTGCAGATCGAGAGGTCCCCGGTTCAAACCCGGGTGTCCCCTTCTGAAATGTATCTTTTGTTTTGATTTTATAAAAAAAGTACATTTATTTTTAACATACAACACATACGAAATCTAAGACCAACGAGATATAAGGTCAAAAATAAAATGCTTTATATACAATATGAGTTGACCATCTGTTTATTATAATCAGAGTGTTTATAATATCTTTATCGCAGAAAAGGTTTTTACTATTATTATTTTCAGCTGTACCTAATCAAATCTAGGAGTTCGAGGTTTAGAAAATCTGAATGGGAGGTAGAGCTTTCATTTATCTCCTTACCATGCATAATACAGGATATATCTGTGATTGTATACATTTACAACCCTTTAACCACGTTACCAACAATTCTGAACAACATTCTGATAAACATTAATTCTTTAGGAAATTTCGCATTTGGAAATCGCAAATCTTCGCAAAATTTTTCATACAAAGTCGTTCAGGTGACTTGTTCATCAGAAAAAAAAATATTATTGTGCAGAATAGTTAGTAGATGACGTGGTTAAAGGGATGTAAATATTCACACATACACCCTGCATAATAATTGCCATAATAAATGACCAGTCACGGAACTTCTGTGAAGGAAGAATAAGTGCCTAGTCTCAAATCCTCCTTCCCTCCTTTAAGGAATATGTTGCATTTATCTCATGATGATAATTATATTTCAATGATTCTTCTCCTCCCCAGGCAGCCCACCAGCTCCCAAGTCCGCAGGGGTTTCTCGGCGAACTTCTTCAAAGCCACCTTCAGTTCTCGCAGCAAGGCGGTGCCGGCCGCCACTTCGACCCACGTAGTCGCGGAAACCACCAAGATAGGCAGCGCGGAGACCAAGCCCATTACTAGGAACAGACCTAGGACTGGTGAGGATTGTTTGGATTACATCTAAGTATGATAAGGTACGGGGGTAAGTTGAAGGATTTCTTCAAAACCAGCTTTTGCCAGCTCGAAACCAAATAGGTGGTGCAGAGACCAAGCCCATTACTAGGAACAGACCTAGGACTGGTGAGGATTGTTTGGATTACATCTAAGTTTGATAGATAAGTTGAAGGACTTCTTGAAAACCCGCTTTTGCTTGCTTGAAACCAAAAATTGGTGATGCGGAGACCAAGCACTCCTAGGAACAGATCTAGAGTGGTTTGCAATTTTTTTTCATCTTCTGTCCCTTAGCCTACTCCTTCTAAATCTGGTAAAACCAACCGTCAACTTATCTTTTCGGTAAGTGATGAATGATGTGATCTCGAAAAAAATTAAACTGCTTTGAAGTATGGATATTAGCGGCACAGTTACAATTGTTACCGTTTTCACGTTAGCGTTTTAAAGTCTTTGATGAAAATACCCAATCCCATTGACAAGAGGAGCCATTTGACATCTTACATCAGCTATTAATATTGTTGTACCTAATCATTTTGTTTTAAGTACAGAACAGACTTACCTATGCATGTTTTAGACAGGATTCTAATTTCTAAAACTTCTTCTTGGACACTTCTTGTAATATTATTAATATTATTCCTTTGCAGCACCGCAAACCGAGCCTTCATCAAAGGTCAAGCTAAAACGAGCTGATCCCGCCAAGCCACCGGCCAAACGACCTGACAAGCTTGCCTTCGACCCGCGACGCCCTGATAGGACCAGGACACCCGCCACCCCCGATCCAGGGGGGCCTAGAGACCTCAAAAATGACCTGAAGAGCCCCAAAGTCGTCCTACAAATCGTCAAGAAGTCACACGCACCACCAGCGCCTGTAGCTGCCGTCAACCCTGTCATACATTCCAGTGTTCTGCCGCCATCTTTGAAACCAAAAGTTTTAGAGAAAAAACTCAAACTTACGAAGAATATCAACAATAATGATGTTTGGACGAATGAAAACGATACTAGATCGCTTGAGAGAAAAAAACAGATTGTGATTGTCAGGTAAGAATTCATTATTTTTATTATCTTACACTCTAAAATGTTATTAAACGAATTTACAAACGATTACTGGTCGAATGAGGTTTCAAATTTACGCGCTCAAATATCATGTAAACAATACATGAAATACAAATATGACAATATTACTCTTATATGAACGTAATAAAGTGCATTTTCTAACACGCAAGTAGCGTTGTTAAACCTGATTGACGCACGTGACGAAGATAATCTTTTTTGCCCATATCCCTATCTTTTTCTAACACACGGATACGTCTCTTTTTTACCATCAAGTTTTATAATGCCGTTCCCTTCACACGCGCAGGACATTTTCCTTTGCGTTATAATGCTGCTAGTTTTGAAAGACGGCTATAAAGTGTTGTCGATTGAAAGTGGTTGGACGTTGTTGATTCGGTTGGTTATTGGAAAGGGACAGAGCTAGTCTTGTTCAGTCGCACGGTGTATTGGGCACAGCAACGACAAGTTTGTTTGAATCGGCGGGCCGCGGATGTCGTTTTGGCCGGTGCTTTCTTTTTTCGAACTTTTTGTGTAACAAAACGAAGTTTATAGTTTAGTGATGGTGTATTAGTTGTGAGTTTTAGTGTTGTGTTCGGATCCCTGTGATTGTTACACGCTGGTGTTGTGGTGATATTTGTGAGGCGTCAGTAAAGTTCACCGTGCCAGATGTTCTAAGACAATTGAACTTACTTGTTTTTACAGTCTCGTTACTTGTTACATAGTCGCTTTCTCATATTGGTTGGTGATGTCTGACATTGGTGATTCGTTTGTCGTTTCACGTGAAAGTCTTTTTGATTATGTTAACACAGATTTGCATTGAGAAAGACTTGTACGCTCATGGACTCGTTTTAATGAAACTCTAGGAAAATTATAGCCATTAGCGTTTAGTAATAGATATAAACATAGGTAACTTATTTATACCTATGTTTATGTTCATTGCATATTGAAAATTATCAGTGGGATGTCTAGCACATAAGCTAGATAATCCTAATTATTTTAGGATTTTCATAATCTTGGTAGATAATCTAATGAGTTGATGTAACACGTTTTATGATAATCTTTAATCTCTAATCATTTATTTTTAAAAATGGCTTATCTATCTATTTTTAACTCTTAATTGCTTTCTTTGAGTAGTTTTAGACTTGTAGTTTATGCACTAATAGCTTTTCTGAAATGATACTGTTTAGTCCTACTAGCTAAGTAAGAAGTAGGTATGCTGTCTTCTCCTGTTATAAAATGGTGTTAAAAGTTAACACAATACTGACAAACAGGCATAATACTACTTACTTAGACAAGACTAAATCCTTCCCAATTGAAATAAAGGCGCTTTTAATTTAAATTAATATGATATTGGTAGCTAGATTTCTTTTATAGATCTTCTGTAACACACTATAACATCTACCTGGGAACCAGATCCTTCCAGTTGTCGGAAAAATGCAACATCCTAATAATATTCCTTCCTACCTACTTACCCAATTTGTTTGTTCTTTCTTTTGACCGATATATGACACTAGCAAAGGGATTTGTTCGGATCACAATTAATATGAATATAGTTTCACGAATCTCTAAATTTTTTTCATTTGATCCTCATCTTAATGTAAAATTCATTTGGTTTTATACCATTTGAAGATATTTAGCAGATTGTAGTAACTTGATTTGTGGTAGTTGTACCTACTAACTACAACATAGTCCATCTTTAAAAACCGTGTTACAAAGTGCTTCTTTCTAAAAAGCCACGCCTCAGTAGCAATTTTTTTTTATCGGCCCAAATAGACTTGTCACTAAAATTCAAGATTTCAAATTAAAAGTGCATCCATAACAAACAGCAATATTATAAATTTGTGATAATAAGAGCAATATACGAAACCTACGCTCGGCAGTTTATTCTCTATGTTACATTATCATCTTTAATCCTTGTCCTTGATGTATAATAAACGGTATCCTACTTGCATTCCGAGACAATACAACAGGTTTCGTATCAGATGCTCTGGTATTTTAAAACTTTTGACACGGTTAAAATCCATTTGAGGGATTTTTTATATCATCCGTATTGCATTTTGATGCTGTCCGAGAGCCCAGTGTCTCATTATCGGTAACCTTACTGTATCTATGGTCCAAACTAACCTGACAATACTGATGGGCTACAAATATTTCAATAACGTAAGTAAAGCTGACGAAAGATGCAATACTGTCTGAGCAGGGAGATTACTCTCTATACAAAAACGACAGACTAAAAACAGCTGTACCGGATGGGATCTTGCGGTACAAATTCCGATCCATTGAGTGTAGGGTGCTTTTTACAACACAAGCATCGAATTGACCAAATAACGTAATGTTTATCCATTACATAAAGTTAATATAATACTGCCGTTTGTCACTGATCTGAAATCCGTACTTTTAATATCGATAAGTCCAAATTATGTATCCTACACAATTTGGACCTAAACTCTCCTATTGTTTGTATCACCACTTTTACTTAGAAATGATTTTGACAGATCAAAGACGATAACGATTCCTCAATCCCTCCTAAATCCCAAAAGAATTTACGAGCCCTAATAAGTGGCTTAGGAAAAGCGTCCTTAAGAATAACTTATGTTAATCTGCCATATACTGCCTACTTAATGCAAATGCGGTTGAGATATCCGTCCCCTTTAGCAGAAATTCTCGCTATACTATATTTAGAAGTGGAATTCCTGGCGTCTGTACTAGTAGGGATAGCCTACTATCTAGGTACAAGATGCCTAGAATAGGTACGGACTTGGATATCTTATAAACGGGTCTTGGAGAACCATTCGACGATTTTAAACTTGTCTTTCTGAATGCTTTAGAATTGCAGTGTTTCGAGCTTGTTTCTGGTATACAATTCACTGTTAATCATATCGAGGTCTTTGGTCTACATTCTTTCATTAATTCCGTGTCAGCAAAAAAATGCGTAAATGTTTTAAAATTCAAAAGCTTAAATTCTCAGTGGTATCGAAAAATATACCTCTGGCACTTGAACATGTTGAGAGCAGAGAAAATTATAAATGATCGACTCAAAGTAGACCTTAAAGTATTAGAGAAAGAATGAATAACTGAGAGTGGCTGGACCTCAAAAGTTTAATGATGAAGAAAATTACGAAAATCTAGAGATAAGGCGATATCAGAAGTTTTAAGCTAAAAGATTTTGAAATATCCGCTCTCAGTTTCATTAGCAAAGCAATGCAATCAGCAAAAGTAATACTTAAATATTAATGTGACCTGCAATAATTAGGATTCAAACAAGTGAGTCGTAGGCGGCAGGCGGCTGTGGCACTGTTTGGACAAGTTGTTTCATAATAACAGCTTTGTCAGTTGGCAAGGGTGAAACAAGGTTTCCACTACAAAAGAGCGCTTGTCCTGTTTGCTTCAACATACCAGATACTTTAAAACGGATGTATTTACGTACTTGATGCGTGTGTGGGAATTTTTAGAAGGCATTCAATGGATGTACTTACGTGTTTTATGCACATAGATAACATTAAGTTCGTTATTACTGTCTTCCATGAGTTTTAAATTACTAAGCGTGAACCTCCTGCCCCTCACCACCTCGCCGTCCCTTTCAAACATGATGTGTGTCTTTTTCGTATGAAAGGGACGAGGATAAAGATGCAGTCGTGAATTTGTTTTTAGACTTGAGCAACAAGAGAGTCAAGTATGGAACAGAAAAATCCGATTTAAAAAAAACATGAATCTCTTTTTTCATGACGTATATACTTACACGATGGAATGGTAGATAATACAAATGCTAATGTTATTGTAAATCACCAAAAACAGTTTCAAGAAGTCGAAACATTCACCCAATTGTATCATTAGTATCATACCTATCAAGTTTCTTATTGGCCACTAATAAACTTATTGGTTTTTTATACATCTGACCGGGGGGTCAACCTAAATTATGCCTCCATAAGTCCACACGTGGTCCCGGCCTGCGTGATAATCTTGAGGAAATATTATAAATGGTGCGTGTATGACGACACACTTGATTGCTTTTAGGCCAACAACCCAATACTTTTGGAATTAGGTTTTAACGATTCTTTTTATCTTGGGTCATAAGGTCGCTAACGTAGTATACGTTTGACCTGATGCAGTTAATATACCCATAAAAATAGATGACACCGATGTCTGTAATTGACGTAAATATTAAAATTATGAATATGTTTAATTAAACAATGATAAGAAATTACTTGTATTATCTTCCATAGCTATCTAATCTATTTTAACAATGTCGGGAGCGGCTTTTGTAGATAAGTCTTGATTTTTTAAGATAGGATAATAATACCAGTGTTGTCAGATGACTGTTTCGCTTTCTCCCATCTCACTCAAACAAATGTCTAATTTCGGTATCGGTTTCACTTTGGTTCGGTTTAACTTTCCTTGTTCATCATTTTTGTGATTGAATTATCATTTTGAAGCTATTTCTACCCAAAATATGCGGGGACTCCTAATTTTGCATCGACGGATAAAAACTTAACCACTTATCTTCTAGGTTTGATGCAGGTGCGTTTCATCCTTCATTGATCTTTGCGTTTTTAACCGTATCATCTTTTACATAATAGGGGTTGCATAATATTCTGCACTTCCGTTTCTGCGTCTATCGGTTAGTTATGAATGAATAAGGTTAAAGGTGATCTATTCCTAGTCACATCATTAAAACTCATTGAGCAATATATCTATTCATTCATGCTGAGACTATGTGGGAATTGGCGCATTAGTAACACAATTGAAATGCTCACAACCTTGGATATATCATTTTTGAAACATGACTTTGAGCATGTGAAATTGAAAGCAATGAAGCATGAAGTTACAATGACACAAATCGCCAAAATGTATGAGGCAAATTACAATGACATATGAATTTCTGATTTGTATTTCCCTATTTGCGTGGGATATAATAAACGAGCATGCACATTGTGTACGAACTCTTAATTGCATATGACTAAGATCTCCTAAAATGTATTATATTACCAACAGTAGTCAGACTATTCACTGAATGCAAAGGGATGAAAATAAATCTTAAGGAAAATGCACTAAACTTATTATTCATTGAAAATTACCCGACTTGGGTCGTTGTTCTCAATTTGTAGTAATTGAAGCTATAATTCACGCTGCTGATCCCGAATTCCCGAAGTGGTCTCGTGAGACGACGAAGAAGCTACAAACGTGCAATATACCTTTACTATTTTTCCAGCCTTGATAATAAAAGTTTCACTAAGAGATAAAAGTAACAATTTTATGAAGGTTATCTACTAAGATGTTATAATATAAGGTTTTTAAGTTCTCCCTCATCGATCGACGAGCTAAGAAATTCGAAAGTTTCCAATTTCAGAATACAATTTAAGGACATCCGTTGTAGTTTTATCTGATTCTTCGATATTGCTTGCGAATAGAATAAAAGTATCGTTACTGTCATCTAACTTCTGCTTTCCGGTAGCTACGCTTTTGTAGATTTCTGTCTGACTCGTATATCTCAAGTTGTCCTTCAGGACATAATAAAATATTACTCTTCCCTCAGTATTTACAAATTTTGGAAAATAAAGATTACAGAAAGTACAGGTTATGAGTTTTTATGGAACAATGTTCTTATTATATTAACTTTAGATTTACTATGATTAGAGTAGTCATAAATGATTTTAACTGAAATCACCTTTATTATTACATGGTTTATTAAACTTACTACACCGCTGGCACAGTCAACCTTTGAATCACCTCCAGCCCCACCAATAAGCTAGATTCGATAACGTTTATTTGTCCAAGTGTTCGCCAAGGATCAACTTTGTTCCCCTGTGACAAATACAAGGTTAGGTTGATGATTTCAGAAGGCACACAACTGAATGCAACAGAGCTGTCTATTTGAATAATGTAATTCGGTAGTGTAATATTGTCGCGTTTGCATATTGTCAACATTCGTCCGTCATAACTTGTAGTTGGTAATGTTTTAACACTTGAAATGACATAGGTACATAAATCAACATTGAATTATTATCTATTTGTAGCTACAATGGATCCTGAATTTCTGATCCAGGATACTCCAACAAACGTTATCATCTTACTGGAATAATTTTTCAATAAATCTACTCGTAAAATCTAATGGTTAAACTCCCCCCGGATTGGACCGATACATTTATGGTTAACGCTTTGATCGTATAGAATGTCCGCCTTATACTTACCATAGATTTACTGTCGAATATAGGTTGTCAAAATAAAGAAGAATCTAAATAAATTTGTATGCATAATAAGTAATATACCAAGATAGAACGTTGCCAAGGTCTTGTCCATAAAGTTTGGTTATAATTAGAATACAGTTATTGTTTGCAGTCCCTCAGATTGTAGTCAAAAGTAATCCCACTTTAGACGAAAATACTATAGCTCATTACATTTCCATGATGGATGGCATTCAGTAAAACAATCCCGTAATGAACGCTCAGGCGACGCCCCGGCGCCAGACGCCCTTCCCAACAGCTAAGTGCATCCGTATTGCATTACCTATGATTCTATCGCCACGGTCGCCAAACAATGACCTTTCTATAATTCAGACCAACAAAGTACATTTATAGACCTCATTATCACGAAACTTTGGTTTGTTACCAGGAATATGCTTGTCTGTGTTTGAAGCGTTGTATTAATAAATTTATATAAAATGGAAGATTCGTATTTTACTGCAGATTTTGCATTAATTAGACCTCACAAAAAGATACCAAGAAAGTAAGGAGCATAAAGAATAAAAGGAAAAAGGATGCACAATGCACATTAACAGGTCAATAACTTAAAAGTTTGTTAGTATTCGTTTTTAAAATAAAAAGGAAATCGTTAATACAAATCAACGACCGATAGAGATATTTTAAGGAACTGTATTGTTTGAAAAGTGTTGCTACTAAATTGTTCAGAAACCATTAGAATCACAAGAAAATAATGTTTCAAATGACTTTCAAGGCAGGAATTCACATCATAAAAGAGCAACCAAGTCTCGAGTTGTGGGGAAGTTAAGTACTTATTGAAATTAGCAAACTTTTACGTAATGAGATTTCTCACAGACTTTCTAGTCTCCTCCCCATTTCTTCTTGGTTTTCGCTTTAAATATTTCATATAATGAGATAGGTATTTGTATTTTGAAAAACCTTCACAATTTACTTTAACTTTATAGCTCATAAAGCCACTAGATTTCACATTTCCTTGCTTATGTAAATTTGAATCTTACTCCAATGAGTCACCTTTATCATTAAATACTTGAGTAATTAAATCAGCAACCTCAGTTAAATTAATAACAAGATTGTTTTAAAACGGTATGTTTTATGGCTTTGATAAAATTGTAATTTATAGCGGTCCTGTCCATTAACATAAGACTGTTGTTTATTTGACTACGAATCGTATTTTTCTCTTAGAGTATAAATAGTTATACCGTTTTGATTTTACAACTTCTAGCTAAAAAAATATATTATAGTTACAAAACAAAAAAAAAACTTTTTGAACACTGTTCGAAATTTTGTTTTTAAGTTAATTAGATTGGTCATTACTATTTTTTTCCTTCCGTTCCTTGTTTACTTTACGATTCTAAGAACTTAGTTTACGTGTCATGTACGCTTGTGCTGAACTGCTGACGTGTCAGCAAAGTTACTAGCTAGGTATTCATCGTATCAATATTTTGTTTTACTCTTTCATGTTTCACCAATAGAGATTCAATATCAATAATACGATAAGTGACCTCTATCATAAGTACCATCATAACCAAATGCAAACTGGTTTGAATTATCAGAGAGAAAGTAGCTGCCAATCTGCAGTCTTGCAATGCTGTCTGCGACGGGCATTCCAGCGGTCGAGTGAAACAAACATAGAATACGATTAACCACATCTAATAGGTTCTTAACTACCTTAATGAGGAGACATCGGGAGTCGAACGTCGTACGAGAAACATGTGTATCGAGTTATGTCGAACGTGTTAAATGTTTGCGTAGTGACTCACTACTGCCGATGCAGCGATCTACCGGGTCATTTAGCTGTTCACACTTTATTACAATGCTCGTAAAGTTCATCCTGTTATGTTTATTATAGTTTACGAAGCACTTGGTTGTGAGTTGTAGTATTCGGCACTCTAACGTGATTTGACGATTAATAAACATAATAAACGCAAGAAAACGCTTTCTGTTTTATTGCGTCGTTTTAATGAGCGATAAAATCAATTGTCAAGATCAATCTGATCATGATTAATGAACTTAGATATAAATCGAAGCAATTAGATCATTTATCAATTTACTATATGTGAGCATGACCTTCTAAATTCCTAACGCTCCGTAGGTATCAGAATCAACAAATGTATAGTTCGCATCTCGTAAAAAACGCTAGATTCTATACGAAAAGCATGATCGTCTAACTTCTTACAAGATTATGATCAGATATTATTGCATCTACCGTATCTAATAGAGATATTAAAAACGTATCTAACCATGAAACATTAAAGCTAAGGAATGTTGGGTTATGGAACATCATTCAAATAACGGAGATTATAATAGAATTCTTCAAAATAATTGGTTGAAAAAAAAAGATAAATCAAGCAAAAGATAGTATAGTGATTTTTATTACTGCAATAACTTTCTGAGAAGAATAACTTAATAATGAATGAACAAGTTTAAGACGCACGTCAAGATGAAATTTCATCACATGATCAGAATACAAAAGGTATCGGAACAAGCTCATGTGAAGAAAGATGATCCATTGAGAACAAGCAGTGAAGAATGTTAACGATCCAGTTTTTCTGACAACAACTACCTACTTAAATAAAAAAAGGCATTTATTGCTTCCATTAATAGGTAAAGGAATACACATACTCGTAGCATAAATTATGATTACTGAAATACAGAAGTTTCTATGTTTGTCGATCATGCTGAATCTACGACTTAGACTTTTGAGTCTGAATGGTCTGGAGTTTTGCAACTATAAAGTTAGAATGAGACCGCATATCATGCGACTATCTGGCTTCCATAATGGAAACGAGAAGCGAACAGGCGTCCTCCCTAGGCCACGGATGGTCGTTCACCCTGCCTAGGCTCGAGGAATGCCATTCAGTGCAGGCTGAGCTAAAGGTGCGAATAATTTTATCCAATAGATATGGCCTTAAGTTTGATTTGTATTTTTAGATCTGCAATTGAATACGAAGACAGTTTCTTATGACAAGATTATCGAAGCGACAAGATAATATTATCACATTGTCTGCTATTATGGATTATTTATTAATTAATTTTATCTTCCAAATAATTTTGAAGTATGAAGTTATGTATGATGATGCTTGAATTATGGTACAAACGGTAAATCAAATTTTGGAAAGAACTGACAGATAAGATACAAAATGATAGTGTAACATTTAGATTTAACTGCAAAATTGAAACGAGTCTTAACAATTTAGATGAATGCTCTCGAAATTTGAAACGGTTCTGTGATCTGTTTTCATTTCAATGTCTATAAGTCACGAAGATGCAGACGAAAGTCATCGTCAAGAGTATGATAAATCTTCTCTAAAAATTGTGATGCACTCGTCTAGCCGATTTTCTGCTTTTTTGATGCTTATAATACACTTTTTCACTGTGTAGATAAGATACAAAATGATAGTGTAACATTTAGATTTAACTGCAAAATTGAAACGAGTCTTAACAATTTAGATGAATGCTCTCGAAATTTGAAACGGTTCTGTGATCTGTTTTCATTTCAATGTCTATAAGTCACGAAGATGCAGACGAAAGTCATCGTCAAGAAGTATGATAAATCTTCTCTAAAAATTGTGATGCACTCGTCTAGCCGATTTTCTGCTTTTTTGATGCTTATAATACACTTTTTCACTGTGTAGATACTTATATAAAAGAGAGTTTGTCATTTTAGAGCTTAAAGGCAAACTTTAATCAGGAATTTATATTGTAATAGATAGAGGTATCTATCTAGGATATTCTTAGCTGAGTCTGCATTATTTAACGTCGTTACTTCAAAATCTGGATCATTAATCAGATTCAGAAGTGTATGACCTTTCCAAAAGCTCGCTTCGAACAATTTCGCATCGTGCAGTGAAAGTGTCTGAGCTTTGTGGTCGCTTTATGAGCTTTCGTGAGACGGGACCGTGTAATAAATCACAGTTAGAACTTGTGAACTACTTCGCTAATGTCTGTGAAGACCTTTCTTTATCTTCCTATAATCTCCTTAGATTTTAGAGCTACTCTAAAGAATTATTACAGTTTAATCCAAGTTCGATAGCAACTATGTAATTTACGTACAACGCCATCTGTTGGCTTGACTTTGAAACTAATCTTCCGAAACCAAGTGAGGGCAGGCCACTAGTAATGAAATAAAATCAGTTTTATCTAAGGTATTGTCAATTTAATTGTATTAGTTCAAACCGAGGCAGGATTCTGACACATTTAATTTCGTCTTCAGCATACGGGTTTCCTGAGCATATTTGTCAAAGACTAACGAATTTGGAAATAAAATAACCATAAATAACAAAATGGCATGAATCTAAAAGGTACTACCAAAAAGGAGAAATCCAGTTTGGTAATACTTGCTTAGCTGGAAACGATATCTCAATTACCTTTGGCAGTTAAAGTCCCAATATAGAAGTAAGACGAGAGGCAAGTCTAAATATAGGCAACCTTGATCCCTCTCAAATTGGTAGTACTTATTTATGTCCTACTCCAGCGGAACCAGCTCTGAATCACTAGTGTTCTTGAAGGGGTATTATTGATAGTTTTGGTGAATCATACACTAAATTTATTTCCTGTATACTTCCCTTGACATAAGCGAAGGGAAGTTACAGCAAACATTGAAGTAAATGAATGATGAAATTGAATGAAGTGATGAAAGTATTTTTTTGTGTATTTGTTACAAAAATACAAATCCATCTTCAGGATATAAATTCTTCATGTCATATTGAGAGAAGATTTATACCTTTTCAAAGACTAGATCGTAAAACACATCTATATTATCCAATACTTAAAGCAACCAGTCCAAAAATAACAATATTACGAGTACGTTGACGGTGCTTGTTTCTAAGGTCATCGTCTTTGCCCTTTGAAGCATTTATTCGTTGCAACACATCCATAACGCCATGCTCTTGTTCCAAATTCCAATCGAGATCTCGATTTTCATTCAAAAGTATTCAGGTTGTTTACAGATGACGGTCTGTAATTTAAAGTTACTTGTTTGTATGCCAACAGGTGAATTGAAGAGCGTAAAATATACTAAGAATTTACGAAACTCTTACCAAAAAGATATTTCGAGTTTGAATTCTACTTCCAAAGAAACAACTACTAAGGACGAAAATGAGAAGGAGATACAAAAATATTTCTGAATGAAATTAAAAAGTTTAGTGCATGCAAAGTCCTTACCCTCAATTAAAATATTTTGTGCATCTGACGCAAAGAATTCGTCGCAACTCGCATTCCCGCATCGAAAATTTGCATAATATCGTGGACCAAAATTATTTCTGTGCTAACAGCTTTGGCATTGGATTCCTCTGCCGTCCAATTTTCGATAATTACTGTGCCCTCATTAATCCGGCCGTTCCGGTCTCAAAGTTTGACTAGCTGGTATAGTCGACAGCACGTCTGTTTACCACACATACCGTCAAAATTTCGCCTCAGTTGAGGGGTTTTTGAACACTTTTGTGTAGAACGTGCGTGACAATACCTACGTGCTGTTTTTGTCTGTACGTCTTTATATTCATCTCGTTGATCTTTTTGTTTTTATATAACCAATTTTCGCAGCCATTGTTGATTTTTTGGTTGCATCCTGTATTAAGCAAAGTATTCTGTGTTGATTTGTAAGATTTTGCGATACGAAACAATCTGGGTAGTCCTTAATTTTATGTTTCTAATTTAAAAAGATCTCTAATTGAGTCTATCAATTGTTTTGCTAAATTTGAGGAGTCTATTTACTCTATTAGTAGTTGCCTATTTATTTTATCTCTGTTTGTATATCCGTGGGATTTTCCTGTTTCATCTCATACATTTAATTCGTAAATAAGATTATGTATACGTGTGTGCTACACGATAAATAGCGTAATTTACCTGTTTTGTTTGACTCAATCTTTATACCAATCTTTTCTGTTATTGAAGTTTTATACCTTATTTAAGCTTTTACAACTTTGTGATTGATTTCTCTGTTGTCAGTCCGACCATAAAATGCAAATTTATTTCAGTAATTGGTACCTTAGTTATACCGAACCATAACGAATGTTTGATTAACTTTCCAAAGAGCAAACTTGGGGTCGATGATGAAATGATGACGATGCGTTCCAACCCTCCAGTAAAAAGTGCGTGTCAAACAGAAACAGTGGGAATGCACGACCGTTACCCGCGGGCCATCCGCTCCCTGTCAATTAAGTTCGCTTATTGAATTGAAGCACGCACACGTTCCCTGGTCTACTGGTACGGTCGGCAATAGTGACAGTGACACAGTTTTTGTAACAACTAGGTTGGTAGCGACTTAAAGGTGAGCCTAAGCCACCGATAATAGTAGGAGCCTCCATCTAGGTACCTATAGTTGGAGGCACGAAAGTATAGCGATGACCGTTATTTTGCGCACTTGTAAAAAAGAAGACTTTCTATCAAAATTGGTTTCTGCGCACTCAAGGTCATAACTACACTTTCTTGCCTCGGACTATAAATTCTGCCCCACCGGATGACTTAAGTCCGCGCAAGTCCTTATTTCAGTCAACCTCATCTTTCTAGCGCTACCACGGTTGTCTATGCACTTCTTAGCTTTATTGTGACACTTTTTTGTTTTTCAATGTTTTTTACCCAATCAAGCAAAACGTTAATTTGGATGAGATTAGGCAAAAAGAGGCTTGAATAATGCGGGGGTGACGACCTCCTCCTGTGACCTTGACAGCAGGTTCCCTTAGTTAGGCGGTGATGGAAAAATGATGAATAAATCTATACGTTATAGTAAGTACGTTACAGAAGAAATTTAAAGACTGACACCTATTCATTCCTCCTTTGAGGGTAGACCCGGGCCTCAGCAATGGCAACAATAATAGGGCTGTGATGTGGCCATGTTTGTGTGTGAACCCCTCTTTCCCGGGGAGGATAAGTAACCTCCTTAACAACTTCTCTAATTTCCCAACATAAAACCCCTGTCACGTCGTTTTTTTTTTTGCTGTCTGTACCGGGTTGCATAGCTGGTATGCTAATATGCGGGTCATTTGTATGTGTGGGAGCGTTCGCGACGGACGTCAGCTCGCCTATTTAGTAGTAACTGCGCACGCGCACGACAAACGTTCTTCAGGAGTTCGGTTTGTCAGTAAAACCTAAAGATAGCTAGAGTATGACATAGGAGGTTTCTATAGGAATGCCATTCCAGTGGTCTTAAAAGGAGACTTAAGCTTGTAACAGTTCTATAGAGCCGGCAACGCATTTGTGATGTCTCAGGTGATGCAGATGTCCATGGGCGGCGGTGATCACTTACCATCAGGTGAGCCGTCTGCTCGTGTGTCCGTTATAATGTAAAAAAAATGATGTATCATATTTACTGCTAAAGGCGATATTCAAAGAAAAGGATTCTTAATATTTATAAGAATTTTATGCAAATAAGTAGCGAAGCCAGTCTGCACTCTACATTCTCATAAAATCGCTGACCAAAACTAAAGCCCTAAGCTTAAACGAAATTAAATTCATGACGAACAAAGGGTTGATGTAGCAAAAAATGTAAAACAGGACAGATAAGGGATAGCCACTCCACCCTGCCTTGCCTATGTACAACGCCTTCCACAAAATGTACAACATCTCCATCTCTATGCCAATGCATTATGGTTCATATTTGAACTAAGGTTTAATATTTGTTTACGTGACTATATAAGACTGTCCAAATCAGTCATTTTGGTTTTCAAAATTGAGCCTTATTGTACAGGGAAATAGTATAATGATAATTCGACAGTTTGCTGAGCTGTGCACTGTACGTATTTGCATGGGTGTAGCTGGGGAGACTGTAATTATGTCGAACCTTCTCTCCTAATGGAAGATACTGCATTTAAATTGTATTTGTAATATAATTTCGGACTAGTTGAAACGCATAGTGGGTAGGTAACAATTGTATCTATTTAGTTAACATTAGGGGCCGTATAAAATGTTTAATTAGCAGAAAACTGTGATTCTCCGCTACTGTTTTCAGGATACTGTTTTGACTACACTTCACCCTTTTGAGTAGTGATGCTGTCTTTAGTATTATCGCGTGAAAACATTTCCGATGCAGAACAATACCAAGGAAATTTCAACAGCATCCTAAAACCATTATTTATTAGGTATACATATTGAACTCGTAGGACATCCAGCGACTTCTTGGTGTATTTGACCCAGAGATTGCCCGTGTCTTTGGCAGTTCGCCTACGCCTACTTATATATTGGCCATGACCTCAACTTAATCGTTTAATCCTCGTTCAATTCAAACTTTGACTAATTAAATTAAGTATGTTAGGCTAGTATTGTGTTGGTGTGACTTGGAAATATTGGAATCGCCCAATTATTGTCATATAGGTATTACCTACAGGGAATACCCAAGCAGTACCTAACTAAATGACTGGTGTACCTACATTGCACATTGTCGTCTAGAGTTTTGGTACCTATTCGTATACTGATAACTATTATTTATTTACTTATGTACGATAGATACTATAATAATATTGTGATAGACTGGACTATTCATTAAAGAGCTGAAATCGATTAGCTCTTCTCACGTAATCTTGTTTTTATAGATGGCATTTTTTGTATTCTACCTATTGATGCAGAACGAAGTGACATCGACCCTAACATGATGAAGTTCAATTTGAGCTAGTTACTTCGCTGTTTCATTGGATCTTCTGACGCTTATACCATGGGGAATGCTTCGAGAACTGTTTAGGCTGATTCCTGCTGCGTCATCCCCACAAAAGCTCCATTCCCATCATTTATGCGCTCCACGAAGATTTCTCTAAAACTTATTGCCTACACGAGAAAACTGTGAAATGAAATTCCAATCGCGTAGTTACTATCAGGATAACCTTTTGCCCCCTATCACATACAAATATTATTCAAATATTTGTTACTTATTTGTGAAATAAATGAAGCAGTATCCACACTTGTAGTTCTACTTCTTTTTGCAATACGTTGAAACATTTTGAAGGGCAGATAACCACATTTTCCTATGAATAAGGATACAATTTTCAATAAGAGTTCGTCATAATCCTTAAGTAAATTCATGATTTTCCTTTCCATACATATCCCGCCAATCTTAAAACACATGGGGACCACGTTAGGGGAGATCACGCGTGTCCGGCGACCGACGCTCAGGATTATGCCCCAAATTGAGTAACGGTGCACATTTAATTGCATCTCCAGTGCATAGTAAATAAGTATAGCTATTGTGTAATAGTATTGGCAAAAACATCTCACTTAAAAGGACGGCTGCGCATAGATGCATTTCTGGTGTAGATGCTATAGGTGGCGTTCATTGCGCAATATCTTTGGTGTTTCGTCTAAGCGCGCAAGGTTCCGGATTCGATTCCCTGACGAGTCAATTCAGGAAAGGTTGGCAGCGCACTTATAGCTCCACTGGTGTTGCAAGTGTCCATGGGCGGCGGCAATTGCTTACCATCAGGTGATCCGCCTGCTCGCCTGCTACCTATCATATAAAAAAAACGATCTTTTCTTAATTGCCCGTACCCAGACCTGGGTATTAGCTGCTGTATCCATAACAGAATACAGAGAAAGCTCTAGTTTAAGACTCTAAATTTTCTGGCTCGTACATGATCGGTACAATAGGGGCTACCGCGTGTGAAAAATCCGCCAGACCTCAGTTCTCCGCGTACTGGAGAACTGAGGTCCATCTACACGCTGATTGGTTATGACGTTGAAGTTACACTTCAGGCTAACAGTATGGTATCTAGCGGATTTTTTACACGCGATACCCTCTATTCTATCGGTATGTTTCGCTATCGAAATAGATCTAAGTAAAACAATCGAAATCAACAATTAGTTATTTACTACCTTTCCGGAAACGATTATTACGGCGTATGTTACATATAAATATGTCGTCACAGACACAATCGCTATTGACTAGGTACACTATAGGTACGGTATGACTTCCTTCGTCTGGAGCTCTGAGCGTGCATGTCATTGTGTGTGATTGTGTATTGTTCGCGGCTTTGCGTCAGTGCATTGAATTCAGTCCTATAATACTTAGCTAGTGTGGAATAGTAATGACTGGTCTGATGGTGCACATTCGATTCGGTAGTGACCTTGCCGCACTCCAAGGGTTTGATTCTTATTTGTCCCAATTCTGCTGCCACAACTTCTGTGGATAACGGAATCGTCCCATAATGAGAATATACCTGTCGCATTCAAACAAAGCGCTTATAAAAGGGAGGAGAACTCCGATTCAGTGGTAACGCCTAGTTCAAATAGGCTCTCTGGTTCTTCTTCGCTGTTTTTTTCTTCAGGCCATACTTATTTACTCAATACTCTAGTGTATAGGGTTATGAAGGTCGCTTCAGCCTTATTTGACTTGGACATATTCTGAGAAGTACTACTCGTTTCGTATTCTTCGTCAGCTTATTTAATTCTAATTAATCAGATTTGAATACTTCTGTATCATAGTTTGCCTTAAATGATGAGGCTGATTATCACGGGACACCTGGAGTTCCGATTGTTAGTAAGATTCATGCATCGTGGTAATTTTCGGCATTCACAGAGTTGGAATAAAATACTTAATCTAATTCCGTGCATCCTATTTCTCAATTTAGGAACATCCAAAAAGTCATGTCACCGCAGACTCACCACAAAACCGACTGATAAAGCTTATCTGAAATATTGATTTATGTAACAACTAACGCTTATCGACCGCATTATTGCGCCAAATCAATTATTTACCATCCAACAACCAACAGCAACGCCAAACAATGTAACCGGCAGATTCCGATCACGCGCCGTCCAAGTGCCGAACATGCGAACGAACTCATTCGACCAGTAGCGAACGAACATGATATAAGCCGACAAGATGATGAAGTTCAAGTCGTTATTCCGTAGAGGGCCCAGCCAGGGGAAGCAGGAGTCCACTCTGAAGGGCGCCCCCTCCGTCTCAAGCCTAGACTCGAAGCACCACAAAGTCGCTCCAGCAAGGGACAAGAGTTTAAAAATTTTCGGGTCTAAAGAAAAACTGCACAAGCCTCATAAAAAGAAGGATCTTGGGAATAACAATGCGGTGCTGGAGGACCCTGAATTGAGGGAGGGCTTGGAGGGGTACGAGGATGGGGAGGGGCCGGTGAGGGTGGAGTATGGGAGCGCCGACGAGCTGTCGGTGGGCGAGCGAGGCTCGCAGGAGTGCGTGAGCCTGCCGGTCACTCTCAACGCCGAACACATGCCCGGCTTCCAGGAGGTGGAGCTCAGGCCTCGAGTACCATCTGAGGTTAGTTAACCTTTATTTTCTTTCTTATATCTTGAAGGAAGGTTTTGTTTCATTAGGTTTTGAGAAATACTTTTAATCCGCTGGCTTAGGTGCAAAACTAAGTCCTTCATGGATGCTGTTTCCTTTTAATGGTGCTCTTGCATCTTAATAACTCTAACTTAATAACCGAAATCAGTAATTAGAACATAACTGTCCCGTTAAAGTTGGTTTTGTTGACGGGGCGTTGTCAGTCTCTCTCATGCTACTATGATGGGATTAAGTTATTCACCAGCCTTATATTAGGTGTAAAAATTTTAGCCATATGTTAACATTTTCCAGGCATCAATAGCGTCAGGAGTCAGGGAGATCGAGTCCCTCCGGAGAGAGCTGGAGGCGAGCAGCATGGAGCGCGCTCAGCTGCAGACCAGGGTGGACGAGCTGCTCGAGAGGGCGGCGGAGGCGGAGAGGCTAAGGGCGGAACTTGAACGGATGAAGGTATGAAAAAATACTTTAAAAATAAAAATAACATTTCCAAGAGGCAACAAAAGTGAGAAGTAGGTAGTCTTGGAATTGTTTATTTTTTATATAAGTAATAGGTGCAAACAAGGGATGAGGGGGAAACGCGAGAAATCCTGCACGTTTCGGATAGTTTCTGAAAAGGATTGCAAAGGTTAGACGGAAGTCTGTGTTTTTTTTTTATATATTTTAGGAAGGCAAACGAGCGGGTCACTTGATGGTAAGTGATCACCGCCGCCCATGGACATCAGCTACACCAGAAGGAGTGCGGATGCGTTGCCGGTCTTTTAGTAAGGTATAGGCTCGCTTCTTGAAGATTTGAATTTGATTATTTACCAACCTCCCCCTACTTTTAAGCAAAGCAGATTAATTTTAATATATTATATTATAATAGTATAAAATTAACTTTATTGACGAATACAATAGTTAAAACTTTGACCAACACTAGGACATCTTAGTTTCTATGTATTTGGGTGCACAAAATTTCATTACACTTTGTCTTAAGAATGTTCGCAATCATTAGTCGATCATTGCGTGTCTTTTAATTGCGTGATCGGTCGGGATACGATCAGATAGAAACCTGTTAATTTTGCCTATTCGATTAGCGTAATAAAATCATCTGTAAGAAGTATGAATCTACATAATTGTTTAGGATGTTAGAGATGAACAGTTTTGCTGTCTCCCTCCATAATTATGACTTTTGCTTTAGGTTTAGGCAGCAAAAAAGTATTAGGATTGGGTTAGATCAGTTTGAAAGTGTAGATTTATAGACTTCGTAAGATTTCTCTATGTTTGGTAAGCATTCACTAGTTCCTATTTCAGTAGATAAGTAAATCTGTGCATAAGAGACAGACTAGACAGATTAGCCAGATATGAATCCGGTCAGCTTATAGGAATGACTAACTCTAACTATGTAGGGGCGGTAATGCGATATGCGGGTATCATTTGGGGATTGCACGTTATCTCAATTCAATCAATGGAGTATGTAAAAAATCAGCTAGACTAGGAGGCGTATCAACTAAAATGATGGATTTACACATTGTCCGCTTATAGGCTATTTACATTTTGCCACTCCTACTGGTCTTTGAAAACAGTTTTTACATTCTTATATCCTCATCAAATCGTCAAAATGTTATTTGACGAAAGAAGCAACCAATACCTAATGTAGAAGATGGTCTTGAGTCCAACAGTGCGGCATCTAGCAATCAATGTTACTGAAGTTAGATTTTAGTTCAACTTCAGCCCTAACGTAGTAAGTAAGCCTCACATATCACACAGCCTAACGATCACATAACGCAGGTTCCACCCTAAATGACCACATTTACTTATCATACTACTGCTATGAAAATCCGTGCTCATCCCACTTAACGTCGTTCGGTAAAGACAGCGATTTTTTGGTCTTCCGACGTTAAAGATTTTCGCATTTTGCCAACAGACATGTGAAGTGGAACGCTCCGCAGCCATGGAGCGCCTGGCGGACGAGAACGGCGCCCTGCGCGCGCGGCTCCGAGGCGTCGCGCACTCCCCCCTCTCCGACAGCGAGAAGCGCCAGCTGCTGCTCGCGCCCGCGCCGCGCCGCATGCACTCCTCCGCGCCCGCCTCCATCGCGCTCGCGCACAACGTACGTACACACGACACGACACCACACGACACCACACAACACGACACGACAAGCCAGGCGCATACACTTCTTTGCGCTCGTGCACAATCGTACGTACACCACACGACAGTACACCATACAACACAAGCCAGGCACATACATCCTTTACGCTCGCGCACAACGTACGTACACACGCGACGATACGACACGACGTGACACCGAGCCAGGCTCTGTGCTCTTCGCTTGCGCAAAACGTAAATAAACATGACGCAACACAACACACACGTTTCAACACGAGATGACACAACACCGAGACAGGTGGCACCCCCCCTCATACATTCCTCCGCACCCGCCTCTCTCTGTAATATGCCCTGATACCAATATTTAGGCTATGGCCAATCTCATCGATCAGCCAAAAACGAAGGACAAACCTACTCGTAAGCACAGATCTGGCCAAGTGTCCACGCTCACCGATCTGCTGGAAGCCGCCAAGGCCAAGGTCGCCGCCAAGGCAGTGCCACATCCGATCCGACCTGGAGTGTTCCAGAGACTAGCGCTCTTAGTGGGAACAAGAAGATAATGTGAGGGAGGGCGCGCGAGAACCTGGGTTAACCACTAAGAAATCAGAACACGTATTTTAAAAGTTGTCGGGGATGTTTAAAGGACTTTTTCGTATCGAACAGGGCGAGGGCGAGAGCGGCGAAGCGAGCACGCCGGAATGGGACAAGCACTCGTCGTCGTCGCTCAGCGAAGTGTCCGTGGCGTGTCTGCAGGACCGCATACTGCAGATGGAGGAGCACCACTACAGGTGAGGAGAGGGCCAATAAGATAAGAGTTCTTTACGTGTCCATAAGAAAAAACCAAAACTTATCTACTCTGTACTGTTACTGCATGTGTCATTGACATTGTAGGAACCCAGGAGGTTAGGGTTCCCGTCAATGTTAATGCCTTCAAAGGCCAGAATGGCAAGAGGTGGCTGAGAATAGAGCAGATCCACTTTAGGTCGCTGAGCCAACGTATTAAGTAACCTACTGGGTCATAGTTCTCAAATAAATTATCTCATCATTCCAGTACAAGCGAAGAGCTGCAAGCTACCCTGGCGGAGCTGGCAGACCTGCAGTCCCAACTGGCGGACGCGCACACAGACATGGAGCGGCTGACGGACGAGAAGCAAGTGCTGCTGGAGTCCCTGTGTCGGCAGACTGAGAAGCTAGAGGACAGCCGCACCAAGGTCAGTGGTAGGAGCGAGACAACAATACAGCACCTCCAATGAAGACCTGCAGTCCCAACTGGCAGACGCGCACACAGACATGGAGCGGCTCACGGACGAGAAGCAAGTGCTTGAGTCCCTGTGTCGGCAGACTGAGAAGCTGGAGGACAGCCGCACCAAGGTCAGTGGTAGGAGCGAGACAACAATACAGCTCTTTCAATGGAGACCTGCAGTCCCAGCTGGCGGACGCGCACACAGACATGGAGCGTCTGACGGACGAGAAGCAAGTGCTGCTAGAGTCCCTGTGTCGGCAGACTGAGAAGCTGGAGGACAGTCGCACCAAGGTCAGTGGTAGGAGCGAGACAACAATACAGCTACTCCGATGGAGACCTGCAGTCCCAACTGGCGGACGCGCACACAGACATGGAGCGGCTGACGGACGAGAAGCAAGTGCTGCTGGAGTCCCTGTGCCGGCAGACTGAGAAGCTGGAGGACAGCCGCACCAAGGTCAGTGGTAGGAGCGAGACAACAATACAGCACCTCCAATGGAGACCTGCAGTCCCAGCTGGCGGACGCGCACACAGATATGGAGCGGCTGACGGACGAAAAGTGTACTAGACCAGGGGGGCAATTCTCGTGCCCTCGACATTTAAGTCGAATTTATATATTTCATACATTTGTCCATACAAATTTCTAATTCGACTTTAACTTCGAGTGCACGAGAATTGGTCGCCAGGCCTAAATTATTGTCTACTAGAGTCTTGTGATATCTCACGTACAGTTTTTGTAAGGTATTTTTTGTTTTCAGGTGGACACGCTTCAGGAACTACTGCTTCGTGAGGGCATCGAACCTGAGACTTTGGTGTCTGGTGACGTTGACCAACAACTTTTTGCCGTTATAAAGGTATGTGTATACAAATCAAAGTATACAAAACTGTCAAATTTCTTCAATGGATTGTCCTCTCTCTGTCAAACAACATCAATTGAAGAAATTTGACAGGCTGTGGTAACCTGATGTGTTCTTAATAATATTAAAATTTTATTGAAAGGTATCAAAAGAAGAAAAGCGGCATCTGTTGGCAAAGCAGGAGCAACTTGAAGCGGAGCTGAACGAAGTCAAAACAGCGCTAGAGGAGAAAACCAAAGAAAATGAATCACTCAACGAGAGGATTAGGTAAGAAATTTGGTCCTTCGAGCCAGATAATTCAATTGTTGATAAAATATTTAATTGGACTTCTATCATTGATTTTTTGTTAATTATTGTTAAAATGAAGCTAAAGCGTGAGAAATTCGTTAACTGGTGTTATGAATGGGTTAGGTCTGATTTCAAGGTGGTTAGTTACCTGAATAAAACCCTTGAAATCTGACCTTCCCAAATGACATGTCAAATACCTATTTGACATATCAAAAGATATCACCATATGTCGGTATAAACGCGATATTATTTGCTTTAGACATAATCATCATCATCATCATTTCAGCCAATATACGTCCACTGGACATAGGCCTCCCCCAAAGTTCCACCCGCATCCAAAGGACTCCCGCGACCTTCACCATAGACATAATAGCGCATTCCTTAACAAATTGACTTTTTGAAATTGATTTTGAATTTGAAATTGAATGACGACCCATTTGGCGTAGTGGTTTGAGCGCCGGTTGAGACGCAAGGGTCGCGGGTTCGATTCCCGCATCAAGACAAATGTTTGTTGATGAAACAGATATTTGTCTTGGGTCTGGGTGTTTGTAGTTCCTTCGTTGTTTCTGGTTTCCATAGTACAAGGGAAAACTTAGTTTGGGACCAGGACAATGTATGTAGATGTTGTCTCAATTTATTTATTTAACCACGTGTCCTACCAACCAATCTGAACAACATTTGTTAAATGACTTTACGAAAATCGTCTTTACGAAATCGTCTAAATGTTTTTCCTTGGTTACAGGAATTTAGAAAGCACCGTGGAACGCTTAGAAGCGGAGCGTTCCCAGTGGGAGCAGGAGGCCGAGAACGCTCGGGAAGTGAGCGCGGCGCGCGAGCACCAGGTCGCCACGCTCACCGACCTGCTGGACGCCGCCAAGGCCAAGGTAAGGGCGGTGTCATCTCCGGAACGCTTAGAAGCGGAGCGTTCCCAGTGGGAGCAGGAGGCCGAGAACGCTCGGGAAGTGAGCGCGGCGCGCGAGCACCAGGTCGCCACGCTCACCGACCTGCTGGACGCCGCCAAGGCCAGGTAAGGGCGGTGTCATCTCCGGAACGCTTAGAAGCGGAGCGTTCCCAGTGGGAGCAGGAGGCCGAGAACGCTCGGGAAGTGAGCGCGGCGCGCGAGCACCAGGTCGCCACGCTCACCGACCTGCTGGACGCCGCCAAGGCCAAGGTAAGGGCGGTGTCATCTCCGGCTTGGAGTGCTACTGGGAACAAGTAGAGAATGGTAAAGAAGAGGTGAGGGACGTAAGAGTGATGCGCGAGCAATCAGGTTATCAAGGCTAAAGTAAGGTTTAGGTGATTTGGGGGCTATCCATAATTTTTTCCGTACTAATATATAAGATAAATACGGAAAGTAACTCTGCCTGTCTGTCCGTCTATCACGTCTATTGTACACTGAGAAATATCCGTTTTCAAGACTTTCTTGGCGCATTATCGTACGTAACAAATAGTTTGAGTTTATCATTATCATCGTCATTACAGCCAATAGACGTCCACTGCTGGATATAGATCTCTCTCAAAGTTCTCCATACAGATCCGTCCTGTGCCACCCACATCCAAGGGACTCCCGCGACCTTCACTAGATTGTCGTCCACCTGGTGGATCCCGACCCGACCCGACCTGGCACCGTGGTGGGGGAGAAATGATGAGATCCGCAGGAGATCTAAGGTCGCGGACAAAGCCCAAAAAATGAGGGTGTTTGCAAATGGCGTTACGTTGACGGCAGGTCTAACACCTATTAGATTGGTTACATTTAACGTATCATGTCAAAATTTTGAAGTTAGTCTTATGAAACAACTAATGTCGTCAAAGTTTGTCAACGTAACGCCATCTATCGGATTTTTCATTTGCAAACACCCTCATTGCGTGGCTCAAGTGGGAATGGGCAGACGACCCGTTTGGTTCAGTGGTAGTGAATGCTGCGTCTGGACCAAGGGTTGCGGGTTCGATCCCCGCACAGTACAAACATTTGTGTGCATGAACATGTTTGTTTGTATTGGTCTGGGTGTTTTCTATGTATTATAAGTATGTATTTACAAAAGAAAAGTATTATACGTATATATTTTTAATCCCACTGTTGGTTCTGATATCTGTTACACAGGTGCTTGAGCTACCTATCTCAGAGTCAGACCAATGTATGTGATGTAGTGAAATATTATATTATATATTATATTACATATTATATTGCGAGGAGAACAGACGGCCGTTAGGGTGGAAAAGTCCTTGAGTGGAGGCCGTGTAGAGCCGTGGCAGGTTTGAGTTTATGATGATGATGAAAGTGAGTTAGTAAGATTGTGTATTGTATTTGCAGCTAGAGGAGCGGTCGGTGGTGGGTCCTGGAGCAGCGGAGGCGGCGGAGGCGGCGGCGGCGCTGGCGGCGGCCCGGCGCGACGCCGACGCGTCCTCCGCGCGCGCGCACGCCCTCGCCGAGCGCCTGGCGCACGCGCAGCGCCAGCTCGACCGCGCGCACTCCGACGCCAGGAAGCTGCACGACGACGCGCTGGTCAGTACCCGCGGCACACCGGCATACGCGCGGCCGACGCACGCCCCGAGCGCCTGGCGCACGCGCAGCGCCAGCTCGACCGCGCGCACTCCGACGCCAGGAAGCTGCACGACGACGCGCTGGTCAGTACCCGCGGCACACCGGCATACGCGCGGCCGACGCACGCCCCGAGCGCCTGGCGCACGCGCAGCGCCAGCTCGACCGCGCGCACTCCGACGCCAGGAAGCTGCACGACGACGCGCTGGTCAGTACCCGCGGCACACCGGCATACGCGCGGCCGACGCACGCCCCGAGCGCCTGGCGCACGCGCAGCGCCAGCTCGACCGCGCGCACTCCGACGCCAGGAAGCTGCACGACGACGCGCTGGTCAGTACCCGCGGCACACCGGCATACGCGCGGCCGACGCACGCCCTCGCCGAGCGACCCGTAGTATGGCTCATCTTGGACATGGCGGACCAATGTTTTCGAACAAATTTTAGATGTACTTTCCATATAGGTAGGTACCCATAGTATTTTCTCACATTCAGCTTTTAGCAGCCTGCTTGGTGTTTGGTAATACTGGCAGCTGCGTCCACCATATCTTGTTGATTAGTCTTATGTCAAATAAACATCAGTGCGTTCATAACCAGCAAGAGTTTTACTTGTACTTTTCCAGCTGATAGCGGATTAAAAACCACAATATACAAAAATATAAAACTAAGTAATCTATCTGGCCCCAGGTGTCCCGAAACAACGCGAAGTCGACGATATCCGAGCTGGAGTTCCAGCTGGAACAGCTGCGCCAGGAGAAGTCCGCGCTGCAGGGCGAGGTGAAGACCCTGCAGGACAACCTGGCAGAGTTGCAGATACAGGTAAATAAAACCAAAATATAAATAAATGTATAGTTCGTGTCAGATAAACTTGCAATAAAGGTCATTCACCCCACTTGCCACTTGTACCAAGAAGTCGTCAAAATTCGCGATACAAATCGCTTTCCATACTACTCAAACTGTCGATAAAATTACATTTGCCGTGTTTCATAGTCCTTGACGTGCGAACTTCACGTAGACTACAGTCTATTCCAATTATGATGTCCTTTTGGAAAGATGTCAATAGTTCAGTACTAGGGCAATACCCTTAGAAATCGATTCTCAGCAGCATCGATTCTCGATTTGTAACTAATTTTAATCGAATTGACTTTCAACTACTATGGTTAATAGAAATTGTCGAAAGAATGCTTTGAGACATACAAAACTTCCTATCTTATTTTCTGGTATTTTTTGGGAGTTGCAGGTGTTCATGGGCGACGGTAATCGCTTAACATCAGGTGATCCGTATGCTCGTCTGGCCCCTATCCTATAAAAAAACGTTTGGATGTTAGGTAATAGTTTTAAGGATATAATTGTAAGTTTATCTGTACTTGAAAAGTTACCTGCAAATTACTGTACTTTTCATTATAAAATGCATCATAGTTATTTCAGCTATAAGTAGCCCCATTGTATTATAAGTAGAAGTAGCTAGATTCATTTTCGAATTTTCGAAAAATCGAATGATCGGTTTAAGTAACTGAATACTTCAGGCACGTCTCTATGTTTAAAAGTAAAACATAAACCATATCTAGAACGTAAACCGTAATCGCGCAAAAAAATATATTTTATTTTGAAGTTTAGATGAATTTGGGCACTACTGTTAAAAACAATTATGTTTATTTTGCTTGTGAATTAATTGTAGGGTATTTTTGTATAATTGTATATTTTTCAAATGATGATTTACAACCATTCGGTTTAGATTCGATCTATAGATCTCGCGCGTTACGCACACGTAACGAGCAGAGTTACGTTCTTCGAAATGTCCAAAGGGACATCATAATTGAGACAGACTATAAAACTTTGACGTTTGGTATTATGAAACACGGCAAATGTAATTTTATCGACGGTTTAGTATGGGAAGCGATCTGTATCGCGAATTTTGACGACTTCTTGGTACAAGTGGGGTGAATGACTTTTATAGCAAGTTTATCTGGCACGAACTATGGGATGTTGAGGCAAGAAAACCAGGTTTTGAGGTTTAAGGAATTTTCGTTTTTAAAGAAACTTCTATTTATCCTATTAATCTTCTTATCGTCTTCACATCTTCCGTCGTCCGCGGCCATTTGTCTTCTATCTCACTTTCACACGTCATCCTAATTCAAACATCGTTCTCTTACACGTTCTATATCATGCATCTACCGATCACCCATTCTACATAAATGTGCCAGACAATCACACCAATCAACCTGCCGGGCTAAGATGCGCGCCGCGAGATAATTTTGTCGGCACTCGTATTGCATCGGCGCAAGTATTGCTTCTCGCTCACCTGACTGAGCGATGAGCGGGATAGAAGGATGCGCTCTCGCGAACGAGGGTCGACAAAATATTGTCGCGGTGCGCATCTTAGCCCAGCAGGTCCCAAACTAGGGCAATCCCTGTACAATGAGCAAGGCTGGAATACCTGGTTAAAATTCGCAACCAGGTTTCGCGCAGCTTCATACATTTTGAAAAGAGCGTTTTGATTTTGATTCCACTCGTTGAAACCGGTATTATTTCTGGTTAAGCTCTTAGACCGTTTAGGTTTTGATTCCGCTCCCAAAACCCTGGTTAAAACCAAAATGATTTCACTCGCTCCGCCTTTAAATGAAAAGCAACGATTGTAAGGGAAAGAGATCGCAAGCATCGCGTCCAATCGCGTCGCGCGATAAAAAGAGACAAAATATATCGCTGCACTATTCACGCGCATCGTGGAATTAACCAGGTTTATCCCAGAAGCAATATTGCTCGCGAATCGGTTCCGCTCCGAACGAACCCTTACGAAAAAACCTGTTTGAGATCGATATTAACCTGGTTAATTAAAAACCGGTTTCCAGCCCTGACAATGAGTACCAGTTGACGACAATTAACTGGGGGCGTCAACCCAGAACACCCAGACCCAAGAAAACTAAGAAAATGTAGTTTCCTAAATTGACTTGACCGGGAATCGAACCCGGGACCTTTCGCGTTTCGGGCGAACACCTTAGCCACTGGGCCATCGAGGCCGTCGAGTTAAAAACTTATTAAACTCAGATTTTTGATCATGTGGAGTAAACTGACAGATCTCAATGTGTCATCCCCACACATTATCACTGAATTTGACAGATACGAAATGTCAAAATGTATAGAAACTTGACATTTACATCTATCAGTTTACTTCACACGAATAAAAATATGAATATAGTAGTTTTAGATATTTTGAATTTCGAATATATCGTTGAGTTGAGGTCGAAATCAAAATGTCGGAGATCGGAGTTTCTGCTCCAAAAGATAAAGTCCGATTTGCAAATATGTTTAATATAGGAGATCGGATTTTGTTCTTCGGAGGAAGCGAGATATAACACAAACAATAACATCGTCCAGGTGCAAGTGACATCGGACGAGAAGCTGTCGCTGATGAGCCGCGCGGGCGAAGCCCTCGCGCGCGCCGCCGACGCCGAGCGCCTGCTGCAGGACGCGCGCGCCCGCCACGCGCAGCTGGCGCGCGACCGCGAGAGAGACGTGAGTACCACATCATAGCGATCAAGTCATCGAGAAGCTGGCGCTGATGAGCCGCCGACGCCGAGCGCCTGCTGCAGGACGCGCGCGCCCGCCACGCGCAGCTGGCGCGCGACCGCGAGAGAGACGTGAGTACCACATCATAGCGATCAAGTCATCGAGAAGCTGGCGCTGATGAGCCGCCGACGCCGAGCGCCTGCTGCAGGACGCGCGCGCCCGCCACGCGCAGCTGGCGCGCGACCGCGAGAGAGACGTGAGTACCACATCATAGCGATCAAGTCATCGAGAAGCTGGCGCTGATGAGCCGCCGACGCCGAGCGCCTGCTGCAGGACGCGCGCGCCCGCCACGCGCAGCTGGCGCGCGACCGCGAGAGAGACGTGAGTACCACATCATAGCGATCAAGTCATCGAGAAGCTGGCGCTGATGAGCCGCCGACGCCGAGCGCCTGCTGCAGGACGCGCGCGCCCGCCACGCGCAGCTGGCGCGCGACCGCGAGAGAGACGTGAGTACCACATCATAGCGATCAAGTCATCGAGAAGCTGGCGCTGATGAGCCGCCGACGCCGAGCGCCTGCTGCAGGACGCGCGCGCCCGCCACGCGCAGCTGGCGCGCGACCGCGAGAGAGACGTGAGTACCACATCATAGCGATCAAGTCATCGAGAAGCTGGCGCTGATGAGCCGCCGACGCCGAGCGCCTGCTGCAGGACGCGCGCGCCCGCCACGCGCAGCTGGCGCGCGACCGCGAGAGAGACGTGAGTACCACATCATAGCGATCAAGTCATCGAGAAGCTGGCGCTGATGAGCCGCCGACGCCGAGCGCCTGCTGCAGGACGCGCGCGCCCGCCACGCGCAGCTGGCGCGCGACCGCGAGAGAGACGTGAGTACCACATCGTAGGAATCTAGTCATCGCAACTATGATGGGACTACACCTGGCGAACTGGACTGCCCTGCCAGAAGTCCCAGGAGACCTATTTTTGAATTTTCGCTTCGTCCAAACAAAACTACTCGTTTTGCAAGTCACGTCGTCTCATGAGTTAATTTTCCCTATTTTTGAAATCACTCGCTTAGTGTGTCGCCAATCTTGTCAAAGTATGGTGTTAACTCGTTAATATTTGACGTGTGATTTGACGTAAATGCGTCCACTCGCCTCACGAAAACGAGTGGTTTACACCACTCGTTGCAAATAGCTCGTTTTCGAATGATTCAAAAATGCGGATGTCAAAAATCATGCGAGTCACACATTTTTAGTGACACGACAATTCAAAAATAGGTCTCCAGAAGGGGGAGAATCGCACATTTTTTTTTTTTTTTTATGAGGTAGGTAGCAGACGAGCAGGCGGATCACCTGATAGTAAGCAATTGCCGCCGCTCAAGGACACTTGCAACACCAGTGGAGTTACAAGTGCGCTGCCAACCTTTCATCCCCTTCCCCCCGGGTGGGCCTCCGGTACTCTCACTCACTCAGCGAAACACAGCACAGGGGCTGCTTCACGCCGGTTTTCTGTGTATACCTACATATAGGGACATGGATGAAGAGATACTTGGGATCTAACAGTCAAGAATTGTGACGCGGTGGAGTGCAAGAGTTCTCAGCGCACGCAATATCCGCGCAAATCTCCCCTGATTCTGCCAGTATTAGTGTTGGTATGGCCATGGAAAGGTGGTGGGTTGCCCCGCGAGAACTCACACAGTTTTCATCATCATCATCAGCAACCCACACTCGTCTACAGCTACACATAGGTCTCCGCTAATGCACGCCACTGCTTCCGATTTTCGGCCACTCTCATCAGCCCACACCAGCCAGCCTTCGAATTTCATCATCCCATCTTGTGGCGTCCAACACTACGCTTACCGAGTCGCGGCATTATACAAATACTTGACATAAAAGGGACCGCATTTACCCGTCGTTGGTGATCATCATCATCATCATTTCAGCCAATAGACATCCACTGCTGGGCATGGGCCTCCCCCAACGTTCTCCACACAGATCGGTCCTGTGCCACCCGCATCCAAGGGACTCCGCAACCTTTACTAGATCGTAGGTCCTCCGGTGGTGATCATCACCACACCATAAATATAGTCGGTCAGTTTACATATAGCAGATATTTCCCCACTGTCGCAGGATATACCCGTCGTTAGTGATCATCTTCATCATTTCACCCAATAAACGTCCACTGCTGGACATAGACCTCCCCCAACGTTCCCCACACAGATTGGTTCTGTGCCACCCACATACAAGGGACCCCCGCTACCTTCACTAGATTGTCGGCCCACCAGTGGTGATCATCACCACACCATAAATATAGTCGGTCAGTTTACCTATAGTAGACACTTCCCCGTCGCAGGAGACAGAGTGGAAGCAGTTCCAAAGCGACCTGCTGATGACGGTGCGCGTCGCCAACGACTTCAAGACGGAGGCGCAGCGCGAGCTGGAGCGGCTGGTCTCCGAGAACAAGGCCGCGCGCGACCGCATCCGGCTGCTGGAGGACCAGATACACTCGATTAAGGGTGAGGGACCAACAATTTGATACCTCTGAGAGTGGACCCACACTAGCATGGGTCCACTCTTAAGTCAAAACTATACTCTGGTTCATAATCATGTGGAGTAAACTGACACATGTCCATGTGTCACCCCCATACATTATCACTCAATTTTAGCAGGTGCGAAATGTCAAAATGTATAGAAACTTGACATTTGCATCTGTCAGTTTACTTCCATATGATTAAAAACCAGAGTATAAGCGCCAAACAAATGTTATGTACAGTCGGCAGAAATTAGAAAGCATATCCAAGACTGTCAAAAATCGAGGCTCACCGAATATTATATCAAATGTATAGATTTAACTATAAACAAAGTTTTAGAGGAAAGAAACAGATAGATATAATCTTACTCTCAGATAACTGACATTGTTGTTACTTCCCAGCTAGTAAGCAATTTTGATTTTTCTGCTTATTGCATAGGGTGTAATCTTGTAGTTGTATCGAAGTATATGGCGAGGATGATGCTTAGTTACATAATTATGGTGATTTAGCCGTCGTCATAATAGGTGACGCCCTGGTAGAGCTGATATGAATGAATGAATGAATATGCTTTTTATTGCACACAAAACAGAGGTATAAAACTTAAAACTAGTTATAACAGGAGTAATGTACAACAAAGGCGGCCTTATCACTATGATATATAATTGGTGACATGTCTTGATATTTTTTACCACTTCGGCTGTATCTACCCTTTTGACAGCCTTGGATGTCGCTATCTAATTGCTGTTGACTCTACAACTGGCAATGATTTAAGATAGAAGAGTGCATGTATGTAGCTGGTGAAGTGATGTAGCGTAGTGTTATTGAGAACGTATATTTATGCCGATTGATCCACTTGGTTGGTTGTTAGGATATCGACGCTAATATTTGCTACGTGCCCGCTGCGCTGATTATGGTACGGAAAGCCACACATCAAAGAATACATAACTGTCAATTTCTTCAATCGATTCTAATCTTACTGTCGCTCATACACATTAGGATGAATATCAATTGAGGAAATTTGACAGATTGTGGACCTGATGTGTGGCTGTCTGTACTTACATCAGTTCTATACAAATAACAATTCGGCGCACGCGCATAGTACGCACGTGGCGGATAGCAAGCGTTTGCCGGGCTGAGTTATAGTAGCTTATGATATTTGAAGAATGGTGATTAGTAAAAATTTTATTACTTTTGGTGTTCAGCTTTTCAATATTTTAGTTCCTACTATTTTGGTTTTAAATACCTGGTTCAAGTTTTTAGAACTATGCATGAGAAGTTGCATGCAATTTAATTAAATTTACCGTCTATCGTTACCTTATCTGTCGTTTTTACCAGACTATCAAAACACTTAAAAATGATTATGTATTTAACTAAAAAGGTGTTTCTACATTACACTATACCATTCTACATTTCAGTTTACTGTTCATTCATTTTTTGTTTTCTATTTTCGGGGAGATTTTAATAATGATGTTTCTCTTAAGGGGTGACTGTACCTTCTTTGTGTAAAGATGTTGTATTTCGACAGAATTAACCTGCATTCCCATGCGCTAATTCTGTGTATTAAAGCTTGTAAATATGTTTTTACACATTGGTTTATTATTATAGACGTGCCTTTGGCTAATGTTTGACCGATACCGGCCACTTAGATCGATTAATGGGAGCTATCCCGTGTGATAAACCCGCTACATTGCTTTTTGTAGAACTGAGGTCCATCTACACGGTGACTGGTTATTTTTGATGTGAGATGTCAAAATGTCACTAAATCACCAGTGACTTTAAATCTGAACCTCAGTCAAACAATACGCCATCTTGCGGCTTATTCACACACGCACGATATACCACTTCGCAGCACAATAGTGGTGATAGGCTTATAGTGGAAGAAACAAACTTTGACGAGGAAGCATTCCACCAAGTTTGTCACCACTAAGTTTTAACAGAAACTCGTACTGATTTAAGTGAAGATTATAAATGCATCTTGAATGAATCTTCAAAGGTTACCGTCATATAAGACGCTCAATCGGCTAAAGGTACATCTATAAAATAAAACCAATGAACATACCTACATAACACTAACAATGTGAAAAAACGTTACTGTATCATAAAACCTGTACATTTTGTCAATATCAGATGTCTAATCTTAATTTGGTGTATCAAAACAGGTGTTAACAACACAGACTCTGTGGATAGCGTCCAAAACTTCTCGGATGACGATAAGAGGCTCTCCAAGGACTCTCTCTGTTCCGACTCTCAGAGTGATTGCTCCACAAATTCCAAAGACGTGTTCAGGAGTATCACGTCTAGGTACTTGTCTAGAGTACACAGCGTTGCCGACCCTCCTCTGGTCAGCGAGAGCGTAGTCGACCAAGCGTTCTTTAGAGTTAACAGCATTACTGAACCATCAAGCGATTTCGACGAAACATCTCCCGAAACTTTCAAGTTAGAATTAGAAAATGTAACGACTGATGAAACAAATGATGAAGGAAGTCAAAAAGATACGTCGTTATCAGATAATATGGAGGAACCAAGGAAAATATTAGCTGAAGTCGTTTCTAACTCCCTTTGATGATAAAGAATTGACAAGGCAGGACGCTGTTGACTTTTCAGTAGAAAAGATCAAGAGACAAGATGCCTTAGAGTTTGAAGAAGCAAAAGTGCCCGATGATACTGATCTCATTGATCTGAGTAGTGCTAAGTTGGTTTCCAAATCAGAATCTAGTAATATAGTCAAACCTCGCAGTAGAACGATATTCAGTAGAAATTTATCAGGCCTTTATAACGGCAAACCGAAATCATATAGCATGGAAAACCTAAATACTAATCATGAATTCAAAGATGTATTAAAAGAGGCTATTAGTATAGAATTTTTAGGCCAAGATAATAATATAAGTTATAGTGATATGTCTTTATTTACTGACGGTTCTGATAGCGTCTTCTCATCTCCTTTAAATAAGAATAATAATGAAATGAATACAATATTCAAAACACTCTCTCAACCCAGCTTAGGTAGTACAACGTCAGATAAAATTATTGATAAAAACATACCAGTTGTAAAAGCTGAATCAATATTACCATACCCTTATCCAAATGATATCGAGTCTGCATCTGCACTTGGTTTAACAGAGAACGAAGTAAAAGATAGAGCTATATCGGTGACTCCTCCTGAGATACAAATTGACAGGGATATTAAGAGAGCAAATGAAGAATTAAAGACCAGTTTTAGAGCAGCGATACAGAGAATAACGGGAGGGTTTACAAAACGATCACCGACTAATTCAATCAAAGATACCAAAGAAGTATCCAAAAATGTAGAAGACACTGTACAGAAACCAATCGCCAAAGTAGTAGACAGTAATATTGACGAAGTCTCCGAATCAAATTTACAGAAGCAAAAAGACATTGACGAAGAGATTGTACCAAAAATAAAGAATGTGATACCAAAAATAGAAATAGAGGAGAAATTTGTAAATGATGATAAAACGGCATCAGAAATCAAAAGTACAAATCCTTTCAACGTATCTAGTAATAAATCCGATAAAGAATGTGATCCTGAAATACCTATTGATGATAACGTGAGTTATCATTTGAAGATAAACTCGTTAAACGATGTAACGGAACCAAATGTTTCTCCTGTAGCAATAGCTCGTCGAGATGTAACTAATGTAAATCAAAATAGGTCTGGGCATCGCTTAAAAACATTTATGACGCCTATAAAGATTGTAAACGGACAAGGAATCATTGACCGTACTTCACCAATCATACCAGTCCTCATACAACCAATATTTTTTAAACCACCACAGCAAGATAAAATTGAGGCTAAACCTGAAATCAAGCCAAGGGCTACTGTATATTACAACGACATGGATCAAGTTATTGCTGGTGATAATAAACAAGCTAATGCGACAACAAAATTCTTAGAAGCTTTGAAATTCGACGATACAAAGGATAAAAGCCTTTTGGTAGAGAAGAAAGGAATTTACCAAAAAAATTTTAAAGCGAAACAATTGCCTTCTTATCATGGAAAACTTTTGGTGCCAACGACAATGTTCCCGATTCGAAGTCACCATCCCCCAGTAAACTCAAACCTACAGACCCCGTAAATCCTGGTGTAGTCAAGTTATCTAAAACTCCGGTATGGTTAATCGACAATCAGTACTATCAACCAATGGAAAATGTTCCTTTCTTTATTAATACAAATCAAAGTTTTACAATGCCGAAAGTAACAGAAGAGACTAAATTAAAAGAGGATATTCATATACCCACTACTAATCCATTCCTACCCTTAATATCCAATTCTAGAAGAGAATCGGAGCAAGAAAATTACTATGAAGAAATTGGCGAACCGAATTTCCCAACATTGCCACCAGTGGAAAACAAAAATGTGGCAGACGATGATAAAATCTCTAAAAAAAGTCAACCTAGTACAGATGAATTTGCTTCTATCACTAGAGAAGAAATACTCAAGGTTCCCAGACGAGTCAAAAAGCCCAGAAGAGACTCATACTACGAAGCCACTAAACAACCGGAAGATAATTCTAAAATAGTAAAAGAAATGGCAATAATAACAAAGTCAGTCATCTCACTGTCCCGAACGCCCAGTGCAAAAGACGCTCCTAAAAAGCCAACAGGATCTATAGGGGAAATCGTTCAGAACTTGGAAAGAAAACCTCCAAGTGCAGAGTTGAGGAAATCTCTTGAAGTGCCAACTAGGAAATTATCATTGCAAACTCAGCAGACTCCTAGTATTGACTCGAACACTGGGTCGTGGCCGCGGGAGCCGAAGCCATATTGGAAGACATTGGAACACAAAAAAAGACTGTCGCATCCGATTAGGTCTCTGAACGATCCCCCGCCACCGCGACCTCTACGTAAGTTAGCAGGCTTCTTGTGACCGAAACTTAAACGTCCTAGTGTGAATTTCTGTGAATAACTGTTTTCAACGGATGAGACGTCCTTTTTATCGTTGTGAAGTTTGTTTCATTTGGTGGTGGTGGTGACGGTTAGTGTAAGTTTGTAGCCATCATGTTTAAGAACATCATTACGCATTATTATTATACAGTTGTTAAGACTATCTGTCCCTCATTAAATTAAAACAGCATGATATCATAGCGTTTAGTTTTAAGCTTACCAGAAGAAGTTCACTAACAGATTAATATTTCAACATAACTTTATCCTGTTTAGACAGTCTAGCAGCTGCATTATAATCTACTTCCATTTGTGTTTGCCGCTTTTTCGTATAGTTCTTGCAATCGCAAAATGTTGACGACTTCACAATGAAAACTGTGTGTGTATGTATGCGCGCAGTACATTACACTAAAGAACGTCTTCATAATTTGCAAGAACTATTAACATCACTGCATCTTTGATATAAATGGTGGTGGCTTAAATAAACATGAATTTAAAATGTTAACGCATGGTGTGGTTCGTTCACCTACATGAGTTACAAGGGATTTTGCACTGCAATTGTTTGGTATCTGTTGATTTTGAAGGTTATGGAAATTATAAAATCATTTTTATAAAATGATGTTCATTGACTCGTTACTAAATATCTATTTCAAATCTCTTCCTCTTTCCTTGAAAATTGGTGACTTACTTTACGTTAGAATGAAATTACTTAATTGTTATTTTGCAGAAAAATATTAATATCCAGTATAACAGCATTAATAAATTGACCATAATAATTTCAACTTCAAATTCGTGAAAGTAATTATTAAGAGAAGATGAAGGATAGCGTTGTGTAAGTTACATTTTAAACATTTAATTTGATTGTATATTTAGTATCCACTGTTAGTACTAGTCCTTCACTATTTTTTGTTTCGACGAATTTGCTATTTTTTTATAATTAGCATGCCCTTGTTTACCTGCAGCCATGCCTCCACGAACTGAGGAAACGCCGCCCCCGCCCCCTCTGCTCACTAGCGCCAGCTTACAAGATATTATGGCGACTGCTGCGTCACATAGGCGAACTAAGGGTAAGCTATAGCTACTATTATTCAAGATTAATAATATAGGTCCTAATATTGACCCTTGAAGGACCCCGTAAATAATTATAGCAGAGCTTATTTGATTATTCTTGGATTACCTCATTAGTATAATTAATATCTCAATTCAGCCCTATAGTTATTCTATCATTCATTCAAAAAGTGCCCGCTAATGAAAAATTGCTACAATAAAATCATTGTTCACTCAGTCAAAAGCTCATCATATATCCAAATGCTGCACTTTGATCAGTATTTCAAATGTTTCTTATTTTTTACAGGAGTGAGTCGTCAGGACTCAAGACTATCTGTAAAGTCCCTCATCGAGAGCATAGAGAATGCAGCTAAGGCTGCCAAGCAGTCGCCAGCCACTACGCCTGTAGGAGAATGGCCACAGGTAACATGAACGAACAGTCTACTTAACCACGTCTTCTACCAACTGCACAACGTTTGTTCTGCGGCTTATGAAATGGGTGTATGAAAGAGTTACTTTATCGGACCACGAAATTTAACCGTGTGGGAGAGACACGCTTTGGCATGAATGAGCTGGCTCGACCGGATTGATACCACGGCCTCACAGTAGACCGGCGTGAAGCAGCGCCTGCGCTGTGTTTCGTCCAGTGAGAGTACCGGGGGCCCAATTCGGGGAAAGGGGTTAAAGATTGGCAGCGTGTTGCAAGTGTCAATGGGCGGCGGCAATGCTTATCTACCATCAGGTGATCCGTCTGCTTGTCTGAGACTTATACTTACTAATATCCATACTAATATTATAAATGCGAAAGTAACTCTGTCTTTCTGTCTGTTACTCTTTTTCCCCGCCAAAACTACTCAACGGATTTAATGAATTTTGGTACAGATGATCAGACCTGAGAAAGAACATGGGATACTTTTATGCGAAAAGGGGTTTGTAAAAAGTTACTTTTTACTCGGACGAAGTCGCTGGCGGCCGCTAGTTACTTATTATAAAATTAAATTTGTAACATGTTCACAGCAAACGACAGTGACAGTCGCAACAGCGAACACCGGTATGAAGAACGGAGTGGCGGACACGACTCCGCCGACCAACGGGCTCGCAGCCAACAGCTTCGCCGGGAAGCCGCCGGCCGCGCGCGCCTCCAGGCCTTCGCCCATTGCTACCGGTGAGAGCCTAAACTCCTTTACGTAGTTTTTAGTGTCATGTAGCTGTAGAGGAAAAGCTACATAGTGCGTGGTCCTAAGATGGGAACAAATCGCTTCCCTGCAAGATTGTTAATTTATACGCCACTAGCGGCCACCCGCGACTCCGTCCGCGTGGAAAAGTAACTTTCTACCCCCCTTTTAACCCCTTACAACCCCCTTTTTGCAATAAAAAGTAGCCTATGTCCTTTCTCAGGGTCTAGATTATCTGTATACCAATTTTCATTTAAATCCGTTGAGTAGTTTTGGCGTGAAAGAGTAGCAGTCTAGCAGCTGCATTATAATCTACTTCCATTTGTGTTTGCCGCTTTTTCGTATAGTTCTTGCAATCGCAAAATGTTGACGACTTCACAATGAAAACTGTGTGTGTATGTATGCGCGCAGTATATTACGCTAAAGAACGTCTTCATAATTTGCAAGAACTATTAACATCACTGCATCTTTGATATAAATGGTGGTGGCTTAAATAAACATGAATTTAAAATGTTAACGCATGGTGTGGTTCGTTCACCTACATGAGTTACAAGGGATTTTGCACTGCAATTGTTTGGTATCTGTTGATTTTGAAGGTTATGGAAATTATAAAATCATTTTTATAAAATGATGTTCATTGACTCGTTACTAAATATCTATTTCAAATCTCTTCCTCTTTCCTTGAAAATTGGTGACTTACTTTACGTTAGAATGAAATTACTTAATTGTTATTTTGCAGAAAAATATTAATATCCCAGTATAACAGCATTAATAAATTGACCATAATATTATTTCAACTTCAAATTCGTGAAAGTAATTATTAAGAGAAGATGAAGGATAGCGTTGTGTAAGTTACATTTTAAACATTTAATTTGATTGTATATTTAGTATCCACTGTTAGTACTAGTCCTTCACTATTTTTTGTTTCGACGAATTTGCTATTTTTTTTATAATTAGCATGCCCTTGTTTACCTGCAGCCATGCCTCCACGAACTGAGGAAACGCCGCCCCCGCCCCCTCTGCTCACTAGCGCCAGCTTACAAGATATTATGGCGACTGCTGCGTCACATAGGCGAACTAAGGGTAAGCTATAGCATAGATACTATTATTCAAGATTAATAATATAGGTCCTAATATTGACCCTTGAAGGACCCCGTAAATAATGATAGCAGAGCTTATTTCATTATTCTTGGATTACCTCATTCGTATAATTAATATCTCAATTCAGCCCTATAGTTATTCTATCATTCATTCAAAAAGTGCCCGCTAATGAAAAATTGCTACAATAAAATCATTGTTCACTCAGTCAAAAGCTCATCATATATCCAAATGCTGCACTTTGATCAGTATTTCAAATGTTTCTTATTTTTTACAGGAGTTGAGTCGTCAGGGCTTCAAGGGCCTATTCGTAAAGTCCCATCATCGAAGAGAATTAGAGGAATGCAGCTAAGGCTGCCCCAGCAGTCGCCAGGCCCACTACGCCTGTAGGAGGAATGGCCGCAGGTAACATGAACAGAACAGTCTACTTAACAACGTCTTCCTACCCACTTCTGCACAACGTTTTGTTCTGCGGCTTATGAAATGGTTGGTTGTATAGAGCCATTTTATCGGACCACGGAATTTAACTCTGGGAGAGACACGCTTTGGCATGAATGAGCTGGCTCGACCGGATTGATACCACGGCCTCACAGTAGACCGGCGTGAAGCAGCGCCTGCGCTGTGTTTCGTCCAGTGAGAGTACTGGAGGCCCAATTCGGGGGAAAGGGGTTAAAGATTGGCAGCGTGTTGCAGATGTCAATGGGCGGCGGCAACGCTTATCTACCATCAGGTGATCCGTCTGCTTGTCTGAGACTTATACTTATACTAATATTATAAATGCGAAAGTAACTCTGTCTGTCTGTCTGTCTGTCTGTTACTCTTTCACGCCAAAACTACTCAACGGATTTAAATGAAATTTGGTATACAGATGATCTAGACCCTGAAAAAGAACATAGGCTACTTTTTATTGCGAAAAGGGGGTTGTAAGGGGTTAAAAGGGGGGTAAAAAGTTACTTTTTCACGCGGACGAAGTCGCGGGCGGCCGCTAGTACTTATATAAAAATTAAATCTGTAACATTGTTCACAGCAAACGACAGTGACAGTCGCAACAGCGAACAGCGGTATGAAGAACGGAGTGGCGGACACGACTCCGCCGACCAACGGGCTCGCAGCCAACAGCTTCGCCGGGAAGCCGCCGGCCGCGCGCGCCTCCAGGCCTTCGCCCATTGCTACCGGTGAGAGCCTAAACTCCTTTACTTACGTAGTTTTTAGTGTCATGTAGCTGTAGAGGAAAAGCTACATAGTGTGTGGTCCTAATGGGAATACATCGCTTTCCGACAAGAAAAGTTTCACAATAAAAAACAGTCGTTTCGAGAAAGTGTAACTTTAATGACTTTTTATCTATACCTCAATAATTTAAAAACTACTTATAATAGTTTCTGAAATGCCATTTGATAGCATATTTGTTTGAAAATTTAATAACAAAATTGCATGCGTACGCCTACGTACTTAGTTTACTTAAACTGTGTTGTGACACTTTCGTTGCCGGAATGCGACATGTCTTGTCACTTTGTGGGGAACTACGACAAAACAAAATTTAGATGTCTATAATATTGGTAACCGCTCTTGAGAGCCTCGTCCCTGTAAGTAATTTTGAGGCCACGCACTATGGTTTTGCCTTTGCTCTATTCTTATTTGTCCTTATAACCTGCATGCAATAGTGCATCATCGGAGTAAATTACTTGAGTATGTGTCCTAATGGAAACAAATAATGCCTATCCTGGACAGAATAAACCAAAGTTTCATGGGTAAGCATGGAACATCCTGCCTAAAGACAAATTTGGACTTGATGACGAAATTTTAAGAAATTATGCAATGCCTCATCCTAAATGATGAAATAGATATTGAAGTTCAATCAGAAATACTTAACAAAAATCTACCTTTTAATTGGGGGTGGGTAACTCAGTTTTCGTCTAAAAATACATAGGCGCTAAATGGTAAACACAGGTCTCGCTCTTACAAAGACTTAAAACGTTTAGTTCCCTAGAATTCCGCAATATGGCGTCCTCTTTACATTTCTGATTGGACTGTTAAACTTTAACCTCGAAAATTCAAAATAGGGGAAAGGATTTTTAACTTTGAGAGCTGGTCGAACATCGTCACATGACTTTTTACGTCAACTTAATAACAGGGACAACAACATGTTACAGCAGCTCTGAAAGTTTGAGTATATGAGTGTTAATAGTTTCATAAACTATAGGTAATGTCGGATTTGGTAGTCTATAACTCCGATTAACCGCATGTAAAGTCGTTGCTTCTTCTATTCTCTTACAGCATGGCGGCATGAGAGAGGCGCCTAGCCACGCCTCTGTTCTAACTATATGTTGTGTGCCTTGTACTAATTTATTGATTACACGTTCCATTCCATGCATGAAAACTGGTTTTACTTTCGCCTTCTTTAGTAGATTTTAAATTGGATTTTAAAGTTCAGGGTTTTAATTATTAAATAGCTTTTAGTGGCCGGGTGGCTGGTGTGAAATAAGTTACAATAGTTTCTATACTCTGGTTTTTAATCATGTGGAGTAAACTGACAAATGAAAATTACAAGTTTCTATGCATTTTGACATTTTGCATGTGTCAAATTTAGTTATAATGTATGGGATGACACATTGACATCTGTCAGTTTACTCCACATGATTAAAAAGCAGAGTACAATAAAGAGATCTGTAAAATAAAAGCAGCCAGTATTTGAAGCTTCGGTCCTTGGCCTAGTGAAGTTTTTATACTTTCTTTATCCATCAAAAATGAAAATGTACACTGAGCTGGATTAATTCCTTAGTTCCTTCCCAGATAGCAAGCGAGCTTGCTGCAAACTTGATTTTTAGATTGTCACGTCAAACATGAAAAATCAAGTTTATGACAAAATTTGCTGTAAGCTTGTTGATTAAGGTATGATGTTTCAAGGCTTTGATAATTTTGAAGCAAAGTTCGACCGCAAATATAAAATTGTAATGCTATGTATTTGTTCTAGATTACCAAGTTATTTGTGCGGTTCAGGGAACGAAACGAACTCTGTGCATTTTGTTTAGCAAAGCAAACCGCAAATCATCATCAGCAACCCACGTTCGTCCACTGCTGGACATAGGTCTCCCCTAATGCACGCCACCGCTCCCGATTTTCGGCCACTCTCATCCAGCTCACTCCAGCCAGCCTTCGAATGTCGTCATCCCATCTTGTAGCAGGGCGTCCAACACTACGTTTGCCGAGTCGCGGTCTCCACTCAAGGACCTTATGGCTCCAACGGTTGTCAGTTCTGCGGCTAATGTGACCAGCCCACTGCCACTTCAGTTTGCCAATTCGGTGGGCTATGTCGGTGACTCTGGTTTTTTGTCGGATTACATCATTTCTGATGTGGTCCTTCAAAGATACTCGTGTTGTTCTTCAAGAAAGGCGACAACCGCAAATATAAAATTGTAATGCTATGTATTTGTACTGGATTACCAAGTTATTTGTGCGGTCGGGCGCGGTGCGGTGGTTATTTTCTACATCGCGATGACGAGATTTTTTTCCAAACAATGACTACCAGAAGTCCAATTTGAGAATAATACATGAGTCATGGATTCTTTATTGTAATCGTGACTGTTGTGGACTTGTGGAGCGTCACTCGGGGACGTCTGGCCACTGCGGCCTGCGCCCTGCTTGGGAAAGTGCGTGGAACTGAGATAAGATTTTTTTATATGATAGGTAGCAGACGAGCAGGCGGATCACCTGGTGGTAAGCAATTGCCGCCGTCCATGATGAACACATGTAACAAGTGCGATGCTAACCTTTTATCCCCTTCCCCCCCGATTGGCCTCCAAACTTTGTTATGTCAAACTTGCATACACTTTATAGAATAATTTTCTAGCAAGTTTGTGGCTTCGGAACTAGAAAGTTTGATTTAACCTCGCCTCAAGTTTATACACTTGCCACGGCAAATTTGAGACAAAGCTTCATGTTTGATACATCAAACCTATCGTAAGTCAGTTTCAAGTTTAAATTGTTATCTGGGTTGTTTTAAAGAAGTTTTAAATATTTTAATTTATTTGCAACGTCAACAGTTGAGTGTAATAAGTATAATAGTTGTAAAATAACTTATTGGGTTTAGAGTAAGAGCATGAAATTACTGTCTTCTTAAGCATAATATAGTTGGCGAGATTTCGCTATAAGTGATTTTGGTGTGGTTGTTTCGCTACTGGTAACGAAGTCTTATATTAATATAAGATCTTTTGTTCGCATTGTGTATTCTTAACATATATTTTCTATCATGTATGAAACGGTGGTTTTGTGACAGTATAAAAGATTTTTGTTGTCATGCCCAGGGCATTAATAATGATAGTATTGTTAAACAAAAGTATATATCACACTCGAATTTAAAAAAATATTGTCGTCATGTCTGAGGTTTAAAATGACAATACAGTTGTAGTTAAGTATTTAAATTAGGACTATACTTACTTAGTATAGTTTCGTTAATGATGAGACAGTTTTATTTGCAACAATTAATTAACAGCATCAGCGCGCTCTTTTTTGGAGAATTGACAGTTCTAGTAGGTAACAGACGTGAACTAGGGATGTGTGTACGTCTTTAACGACCAAGACAAGCGATTTTGTTCCGCTAATAGTTGGAGGTCATCTTATCATCTATATCTATACTATTTATAACGAGATAACTTTAAAACTTTATGCAACCCGAAAAGACGAAACACAAGCGCGATGTAATCTGCACTCAGTGCCATCTATCGGCAACGCGAACTACTACGACAATAGCAAAACTTTGTCCCGAAATAAAGTGAAGGCGGCGGGCCACTATTCCAAATAAATACTGTCGCAAACCCACTTGCATACGCTTGCGTTGACGTGTCTAACCGCGTGGGGCAGAGGCTGCGCCGGCGTCGAACATCCCGGACGAGCAGCGCGCGCTGGCGTCGCTGCAGCAGAAGGCCATCGAGTCCTTCGTCAGGAGGAACAGCTACGGGGACATATGTGAGTGTTGGAGCGAACGGTGGCAAGAGCTTTCAAGCTTGTGTTATTTGTCCAAAATTGAAATTTGAAAATAGATTTTTTACTAAAATAGACATTTGTCGAAAATCTACTTTTATCGAAAAATACTGCGTGTATCATTTTTGGGAACGATTATCGGTCTGTAATGTATTTTGTATTCATAAAATATAATACCTTCCTAGTACATGTAATAAGGACTTATGTAGTTAGGTATGTTTAAAACTCTTCTCGGAATACTGTTGTTGACTATCGGCCGGTTTCTGAGTTGAGAATTTGAATTGAAGCACTACTTAAGTACAAACTTTGACGTTTGAAGTATGACTCAACTTTTCTATTCTGTCGATTGACCGATAAAGCCGCTGGGGGACTATCCAGCCCCCCCCCCCCCCCTCTCAGACGAGCTTAATTTTTTTTGAGGCGCGAGGCACATCGCCTACGCCTTGCCCACCTCTGGCCCCATCTATTTACAATTTGAAGGTTACTGATAATGCAATAATGTGAATTAATATAAGTTGCGTATGCGCAGGTGAGAGGAAGGACCCGCTGAACGCGCTGCAGGTGAAGAACGGCGGCTCGAAGCGGAACGCGCTGCTCAAGTGGTGCCAGCAGAAGACCCTGGGGTACAACAACATCGATATCACCAACTTCAGGTAGCTAAATGCACACTTTACAAATCCTAGGTGTGTGGAGACACCTGAAGAGGTGGGACATGAATACGAATTCACGACCTTCACTAACCGAAATACTGCTCTAACCTCCTAAGCTACCTAGGACGATTACTTTTTATTTTCTACTTCAAACATCACGGCCGGGTACTTAAACCACCAAACTAGCAGGTTGTTGATCAAGCTAATCCCATCATAGTAGCGATGACTTGTTTTCTATGATGGAGGCTTTTGTCCTGCAGTGGGACAGTATATAGGTGATACTTTCGTGTAGTAGGTAATTCTCTACTATTATTAAAATATCGGACATACATCAAATCAATGTAAACAAATTTGTCAAATTTGTTGCCCCCTATTTGAGCTTGATTTACCCTGTTATTGACTAAGTTTATATAGCACACAATAATTCGAATCGCACCTAAGTCAATACAAAGTGCTGCCACCTGTAATTGAAGACCGTGTCTACCTGCTCGTTTTGTCCCCAGTTCGTCATGGAACGACGGCATGGCGCTGTGCGCGCTGCTGCACTCGTACCTGGGCGAGTCCCGCGTGCCGTACGCGTCGCTGTCCCCGCACGACAAGCGGACCAACTTCTCCGTCGCCTTCGCCGCCGCCGAGTCCGTCGGCATACCCACTACACTGGTTAGTAGACACTTGTCTATGGTGTAGCCTGTGACGTCACAAGTATAGACAAATAGATGGAGTGTGTCCCGCGTGCCGTACGCGTCGCTGTCCCCGCACGACAAGCGGACCAACTTCTCCGTCGCCTTCGCCGCCGCCGAGTCCGTCGGCATACCGACAACACTGGTTAGTAGACACTTGTCTATGGTGTAGCCTGTGACGTCACAAGTATAAACAAATAGATGGAGTGTGTCCCGCGTGCCGTACGCGTCGCTGTCCCCGCACGACAAGCGGACCAACTTCTCCGTCGCCTTCGCCGCCGCCGAGTCCGTCGGCATACCGACAACACTGGTTAGTACAAACCTACTTGTAATCTGTGACGTCATCAGTGTAAGTAAAAAGATGGAGTATGTTTCGTGGCGTACGTAGAGTTCTCGCCAAATGACGCGTGGACCAAATTCTCCGTCACTTTCTTCAGTCCGTCAGCGTACCCACCAAACTGGCCAGTAGACACTTGTCTGTGATGGAACCTGTGACGTCATCAGTGTAAGCAAAAAGATGGAGTTATAAATGTGTATGTCTCGCGTGCCGCACGCATCAGCGGACCCACTTTTTCGTTGCCTTCTTTAGTCTGTCGGCATACTCACCACACTGGTCTGTAGACACTTGTCTATGATATAAGCTGTGACGTCATCAGTGTATGCAAAAAGATGGAGTATGTCTCGCGTGCCGCGCGCTTAGCTGTTGCCGCACTATTGGGCCATTCGATCTGCATAAAGGTTTCCGCATCACAGGGATAAAAAATCATTATTTCTTTCTATTCCAGAATATCCAGGATATGATCCAGCAGGAACGGCCCGACTGGCAGCAAGTCATGGCGTACGTGACCAGCATATACAAGCACTTCGAGACCTAATTCCAATCTAAGTACCATCACGGAGATATAGCATAATCTAAAATACAATATAAAATAGTAGCAAGGCGTAGAATACCTCGAGAAGCGAAGAATTGACATTTCTTGACAGCTGTCACCGGTCAGCTAAGTTGTGGGAACTTGAATGTGTCAAGAAAGTCTTGAAAACAGATTTTTAGCGAACTAACGCAGCTCCCGTGTTTTATAACCAATAGAGCTACCATACTCTATGACATAATGGGCAGTGGCGCCATCAAATTAATTTCACGACTTTATTGACGCATTGTTTAATAATATGATTGGAAGTAACAAAAATAGCTCAAATGAAGCTTAAAATTCCACGTGATCTCAAATATTAAAATGAGAGTTACTGTTCATAAGAAGTACATTCAGCTACACATTAACTTAGCCAAAACTGTAAAATTTCATATCATGAAGATACTGTAATCAAATTAATCAAAAGACATTCTCAACTCCATATGAATAGATTCAATAAAAATATGCTGGCAATGTTAGTAAAAAATATTTTCTTAACGCTACACATAGATTCTTTTAGAATGCTGTTTTTTATGAAATGCCAAAGCTGCATTATTTGAGTAGATAAAAAGGCTAGATAACATTTTTAGATTATGTACTTACTTACTAAAAATATAAGCATTTTCTAATAGTATGATAAATTATGAAATTCAAAAGTATGAACTTAAACGGAAAGTTTACAAGTTAGGTACGGATATTTATCATTATTCATTACGAAAATATAACCAGAGTACGTAAATAAATACGCTGTTTATGACGTCATATGCCATGAATTTTCTAAGGTTTCCAATGAGGGCTAATGCGTGTGAAAAATCCGCTAGATGGCGTGCTTTAGGACTCTCAAGGTGATTGGTTATTTTAGAACTTGATAGTATGTAAAAAATTACAATTGGACGTACGAATCAACCAATGCGGTTGAATTTGGACCTCCTGTCCAACAGAACGCCATCTAGCGTTATTTCACATGCGATAGTCCCCACTGTATAGAAGGTTGTAAGAGAACATTCCTATAAGTGGTAGCTTGTGATATTTTTGGATCGAAGTCGCGCTTTTGCGAAGATAACTTATTGGTACTTAAAGCAGGACCGAAGTTGAAATGCTTTATATTGTACTAGTGACCCGCCCATACTTCGCTTCGAGCCTTCAGTTCCACCAATAGATGGCGCTGGGCGTAGATTACATAGCGCATGTGTTTCGCGAGTTTTCGGGATGCTTACAGCCTTGTGGTTGTCTATAGAAGTTATCTCTTTATAAATAGTATAGATTCATCAAGACATTGACAAGTGTTCTGTACAGGCATTTTGATGCCGACTGTCCCACAATAGAGCAGTTCAATTTAGGTCCTGTTTTAAGCATATCCTAAAATGGTTGCCTTTATTTGGCCTTGTAGTGTGAGGTGAGGTTACGTAGTGTTTGCACGGGGACCGTACACAAATGGATTGAGATATACGAGTAACTACAGGCACGGGAGATTGATCTAAATATTGTTATAAAATATGGTTGACATTACATATGCCGACGACCTCGATGAAATAGTGGCTACGGATGCGCCGAAACCCGAAAAGTCCCAGGTTCGATTCTCAGTTGGATTAATTTAGAAAACGAACTGTCAAAATTATCCCAAATCTGGATGTGCTGGGATACGCTCCCGGCTATTGACATCTACAAGATGTTATTACAGTACAAGGAATGCCCTTGTTTGAGAATAGAACTCAGTATTACACCTAGTACCTACGTGAAATTAATGTTTCTTTGACAGTTTAAACGTATATAAAAATAACTTAATTATGTATACTTATATGAATTTAACTTGTGTACGGCCCTCGTGTTCAATCCGTCTTTCCATTATAGAAGACTGACTGATAGGATAGTAGTAACATCTCTTGTAAAGGACTCTCTCTTAGAACAATTTGTAGGTTTGCTTCAAATAACATTCGAGTTAAGATTAACATGCACCAGCTTAACTTCTATATATACACTGTATGTATAATCAAATATTGTATTTAGCTAGGTAAGCCAATTTGAACTATATTTTATTAACTTTAAAGTTCAATTCCTGATGGCTGTTTGGTTGTACATCAGGTGGTATGGTTGTCGTAATTTTGTCTATTTATTATTAGAAAAGCAGTCGCGCCAATGAAAACAGATATTGGACAAACCAATTTCAATGATTCTTCTACCAAGTAGTCCAAACATCTTAAAATGTTTGAAGTATTAACTTAATTTTAATTTACTTATTCATAAAGAAAGATATCACGTGACTGCTTTTATTATCAATAGGCGAACTTATGGTATATTGTCTTTGAACTCGATAGTCCAACTTTCAACTGCAATTTCTTGTGTATGTTCTTGATAAGGACTAGCCACCGAAATATTGCTATGGTAGACAAGCATTCATTTTGAATAATATTATAACTACAGTTTGAAGTTAGAAAATCGAGATCATTGTCTATTTATCTAGTCTGATAAATGGTCGTGACTATGCAGTATGGAGTAAGCGAAGCTAATATATTTTTTGCTAAACTATAAACTGTTTGAAGACGGAGATTATGTCGTAAGTGCTATTCGGAGTTTGCCTTAATGCTAATACGGGCCTTGATATACGTGTTACTTGTAGTGTCTTAATATTATGTATGTATAGTCAATGTATAACGTTTGTATTACCTATTATATCGTCTTAAACTATTTGCTATTGTAAAGTTACATGAAAAATTAATCAAAAAGTACAGGTAAGACTTGGAAAGGAGGTTTACTATGACAACATAATGAATTAAAATGTAAACGATTGAAATAGGTATCATCTTTGTTTCAACTTTTCATACGAAACCCGGACTGCTAATTTATTTATTTTCAACGGCGACAACAGAAGGAAGGCAATATTATTATCAATACATATAAATGAGATGATAAAATTAAGCACATTTTGTATGATCTTTTCAAACATGAAATCACGCATTTTCTTGGTATTGATTAGCTATTAGTATGGATAAACGGTATCTATTATGAAGTCCAACGCTTATGACAGTGCGATGGTGAGAGTGCCTGTTTATGGAATTGAGAGACTAGAACGTGATCTGTAACTTTAAGTATACTCATTATATGCAAATATTTATACATGTAGTTTCTATATCTACTTATAACAAAAAAAATACAGTTGCATATTTAGGCTTGAATATTTATTCATATTTGTCAGCTATGTAATTTTTTTTTCGCAAACTTCAGTTTAAATACCTATGTTATTCTATGTAATGTCACCGTTTTGTATTTATGTTTATAAATACAAAAAAAAGGTTGCCCGCAGCCTGTCTACTATAGCTCTAGGGTGTTACGGACGTTAAAAAATGGCTACAGGTTAGGAATTCTTATAACTATTTGTACGAAGTTGCCGTTATTAAAGAAAAAAAACTGTATTTTGTAATATTCAACTGAAAATAATAAGTATTTATAGTACCTTAAATATATATCTTGTCAGTTTAGTCAAGAAAAATACCTACCCACTTTAACGGATTTTAAAATTACCCTCATTAAGTTATCGTCATTCCCCACGTTGTTATAGACGCGTGAGGGTAAAAATGGTGGAGCAGATATTTGGCAGTCTTTACTCCGCGGTTACTTAGACCAAGTGAAGTAGAGGGCCTGTAGTGTTGCAAATATTCCTCTTCTAGCTATTTATCTAAACTTATTATTACTTAAATACTCGTATATTGCCATCTTAACATAGTACTATACATTTTAAAGGTCAGTTGTTAATAACAAGCTGCGATCCATCAATATTAGCTTAATGGTCAGACAATAAAAGATAAAGTTAATTTATTTTTTAACAAATTTTAGTTGCTACATATGCCTTATCTCTTCCATTATAATTGTTAAATACCAATGTAACAACGAGTGATAATTTGTGTTTACATTACGATTGTTTTGCAAATACAATTATTTTGATTACATATTATGTCATAACATAAGTATTGTGACATTGAAGGATAGAGATATGTAAGGAATCTTTATGAAAATAAAGACTTAAATTAAATGAATGTTCTGCAAAAAAAAATCATCAAAGGGTTTTGTATTAAATGAAATATTTTTTGCTTTTGAAATGTAACGCTTTTGTGAGATTTAAGGCTTGGTTGAACAAAAGTGTACTTTGGTCTAGTAAGTAATTTTGAGATGAAATGAAGGAATAAAAGGAATTATTAACATAAATTTCCTCAATTCCAGGCATCAAGCTATTAGAATTGTATCAAACTCAAAATCAAATTTTCGTTGAATGATATGATAAAGTTACTCTGTAACGTAAGTTAGGGAGTCGATTTATCGTATTCTAATCGAATCTTACATACCTACACTAACATCGATAGTGACCATCCCTTTCACTTACGATTTAACACTAGCGATTTTTGATGACAGTCATACGATTCGATTCATCGTACTCGTTTCGTTTCGATTCCGATACTATCGAAAGTCTTATCATATTAATATACTTTTCGCCGAGTGAGAAATATTAGACGTAAGCAAGCATACGATCCATTAAATTATAAATCGTAAGCCACTATAATATGCTTTGCTAACGATGGGATAAATCGCATATTCGTAACGGCTTGAGATGATATGTTACGTTCTGTCTTTGGTTGTTGAAGCTATACTAGATTAATTAATTATAATTATTGTCTATTTTGAGAGATTTGTATTTTTGTAAATATAGCTTAAATAAAGTTCCTGGTTTATTATACATTATGTTGTTTTATTAACTACCTATAAAAGAATTTTAATAGTGAAATATTTTAACATATTTTTTCATATTTTCATGCAGGGAAGGAAAAAATACTTTATGAAAAATATGATTTATTAAAAATAACTTAATTAACTTTTGTTTTAGGTACATTAGTTTAAATACTTAGGTAACATATAATTTAAATAACAATTCACAAAGTTTTTGTGGGCTATTCTTACCGACAGAGAACTATTCTTTGATAGATAGAAATCTTTTTTTGAATTAATAGTCCTTGTCATTTCTCTTCAAAATCGTATTCTATTAGCCCAAAAATATCGAATAGTTGATAATTTCTTTACACATTTTATATAACATACTTTGGTAAGATTATTATAGCATTTACCTACATCTCATATTTTTATCTATGTAAGTAAATAGTTCATGTATTAAAATAGCTAAGTCATTCTGTCTCAGTGAGACAGTTTCACCCAAGGAGGTATCCACTATACAGGATGATTTTCTGGGAGGGGCACGGTAACCCAACTGGTTTATCATGGTAACCCTAGTTACTCAAAATTAATTTCAAGTCCTATATAAGTGTATACTAACGATGAAATATCCTCGTAACTCGAGCGCCCCCCATAATTGCCACCTCAGTCTCACCACTCCAGCACCCCAGGGATGTACTTGTCGATGAGCGACTCATAGTAAGGCCATAGGGCTTCGATGTCTGGGACGCCGGCGCTTTTCGTGTACAGGTCATATTTGCTGAAAAAAAAAACAATAAAGTTACTAATTTCTTCCAAACCAGGGGCACAAAATAAAGACTCTGACACAGAAGGCTGACTGCCCACTAAGAGCTAAAAATATGTCATGTACTCACGCATGCGCACTAACGGGCAAAAACGCCTTTTCGACCACATTAATCCTAACTTATGACATAAGATTGTCGAACTGTCGAGGTCTGTGGTAGAGGCCACGCGATTATGTACTCATGCCGGGCAACAACCCTAGTATATGTCAACGAACTCTTCTAAATTCAAAATCAAGACTAAGTCAGCCTTCTGTGTCAGAGTCTTTATTTTGTGCCAGGGGGGTTGCCCAACTTCTGTGAACGTCCTGGCCGCCGTTAGTAAAAGACTGTGCTCACTTGAACTCGAGGACTGCCTTCTTGATCTCGTCGTCTCCTTCTCTGAGCAGATGCTTGTAGTCGCCGCCCGCGTGCCACGGGTAGAAGGAGTGGTATCTGAGGATCAAGTTAACATATTTAGATAGATAGATACTTAATTGCACCAGAATACAATACTAGGTATTACAGACATGAACACTTATTAAAAAGCTATGAAAGCTAATAAGTTTTCCTATTCATTACTGAAATATTTCGATACAAAAAATAAGTAGTCTAAAAAACAAATAGACATAATCCGATTCTGCCACCGGAATTGGAACGTTGATTCTGACGAGAAGATCCGGCAAGAAACTCGCCAGTTACTCTTTATAATCAGCAAACAATTCTTTAGCCCTTAACCAGGCTGCTAGATATCTTTTTTTCATTGGTTTTCTACCGTATCATAACTGCATAAAGTTCAAAATCTGGTGGTCCCGTAGACTGGTTAAACGTTAGTATACCTAGAATGTTTTTGTCCGCATCATCATCATATGTCCTTGAGTGGATACCGCGACTCGGTTAACGTAGTGTTGGACGCCCTGCTACAATGACGACATTCGAAGGCTGGCTGGAGTGAGCTGGATGAGAGTGGCCGAAAATCGGGAGCGGTGGCGTGCATTGGGGAGACCTACTGGGGGAGACCTACTGACCTGATCATGTACAATCCTTTCTTGGGGAACTTGGAGTTGTTGTGAAGCAGCACCCTGTAGAGGTACTCGTCGTGGCCCCACGACATCAGCAGGTTCTCGAGCCCACAGTTGGGCTGGTACATGCCGTACTGCGTGCTGGGAAAGTTATTTATATGATAAACATTTAATATCATAGAAGGCATAAGAAACATTGAAAGGGTTTTTTTTATTAGACTATAGGCTAACACTTGACCATAATCACACCTGATGGAAAGTGACGATGAGGTCATCCATAAATAACGTCTCACATGTTAAGTTTTGACGTGGAGGTCCTAGAAGGGCTTACCTAGTTTGATAACTCCACTGGTGTTGCAGGTGTCAATGGGCGGCGGCAATTGCTTACCATCAGGTGATCCGCCTGCTCGTCTGCCACCTATCACATAAAAAAAGATATGCCACTGCAAAGGCCACCTGCCCATTTCTATGTAGCGTTACTTGTATGGCTTAGCACCAGGTGATTCCTCTGCTCATCTGATAAAAGAAACACGAGAAGATTATGCTATGGTATCAGCCCTTACTTGTACTTAGGGTTGTAGGTGTCCGGGTTGGCCTGGAAGCTGTCGCGGCCGTACACGATGCTGCGGCCCCAGTCGCAGCCCAGCGCGAACGTGTCGCCCACCACGCACCACTGCGGCTCGCCGTAGAACGCCATCACCTGCGCGAGATCAAAGACTCAGCTGAAGGAATGATACCCTGGTTCCCGCGGTGGCATCCTAGCCGACGCTTCATAGGTATGCTCAGATCATGAGCCAGGTTTTTTTTTTATGTGATAGGTAGCAGACGAGCAGGCGGATCACCTGTTGGTAAGCAATTGCCGCCGCCCATGAACACACCAATAAGTGCGCTGCTAACCTTTTATCCCCTATCCCCCCGATGGGCCTCCGGTACCCTCACTCACTCGGCGAAACACAGCACAGGAGCTATTTCACGCCGGTTTTTCTGTGAGGCAGTGGTATCACTCCGGTCGAGCCGGCCCATTCATGCCGAAGCATGGCTCTCCCACAATATTTTTTTTATATCTTGTGAACTGATAATGCTATAACGATTAAGGTACAGGCGCCAAGGAAGGCCCACTTAATTTCAAAAATTTATAAAATCTTCCAGTTAAGTAAAATAATGAAAATACGTAATTAAAGTTGTAATATATTTATTTGAGAAACGTTAAATCAAAAAAGTAGTACAGTTTTAATAATTTAAATGCAATTGTAGACATTTTTTAAAAACTTGTTAATGGGCTATCTTAGGAAGCTGGTTGCTTAAGATAGCCCGAAAAATATTAATTTAAATTTAAATATTACAAGTACTTCAACATTTTAAAATAAAAATACAAAACAAAAAACACATCCTTCTCATAACATTATTCATAAAAAGGGCTAAACCTTACTTCAGGTCATCATCACAGGTTTGAACCTTCACTCAGCCTATGACTGGAACAGCTTTCTCCACTTGCATAGGTCCACATTGCATCTATCCAGCCTCCAACTGGCTGAACCAGGTGGCTTATAACGAAGACGTCCCTTAACGAATGAGAATATACCTGTCACATTCAAACAAAAGCGCGCACAGCGCGTGTGAAAGAGAGGGGAGCTCCGATTCGGTCGTAACGTCCACTTCAAATTAGACCCTCAGTTATCACCATTGGAGTCTTTGTACAGACAGCCACACATCAGGTTATTACCAGAGATGTGAATTATTGAAATACACATATTTCAAATGCCAAATACAAAAGGCAAAATACCCATTTTTATTTTATATTTGAAATATTTTTTTCTAAATGTATTTTGTATTTTATTTGAAATACTCTATGTGAATAATTTAGTATTTATAAAATACAAAATAGATTTCGTTGCATTTTTAATTCATTTTAACAATTTTCATATCTTAAATCCATCCAATCATTTCAAATATAATACTGCTTACCGAGTTCTGCCCCTGTAGAACACTATTTTCATTTGGTGGAATGATTATGAGGCCCCATAGCGAAACATGAAACCATGAACTCTTTGAACAAATACTAGTTTTAAAATCAGTTCAATAAATAAAAGGTTATGCTAACAATGTATTTATTTTCAAAACCTATTTTAAAAATACGTATTTTGCATTTTGTATTTAAATACTTTTATTCAAAAACTATTTTGTATGTATTTCTATTTGAAATAGTGCTAGCAAATGCATTGCATTTGTATTTAAATACTTTTACTAAATTATTTTCACATCTCTGGTTATTACAATCTATCAAATTTCCTCAGTTTAAATTGAACCAAACGCGTTTGACATAAAGGTGTGGTTCGATTGAAGAAATTTGACAGATTGTAGTAACCTGATGTGTGGCTGTCTGTACTTGGTTAACTAAAAACTCCAAAAAAAACGGTTTGTTCTTGGTTGGTTGGTTGGTTGGTTGGTTGGTTTGTTGGTTGGTTTGTTGGTTGGTTGGTTGGTTGGTTGGTTGGGTGGTTTTTTGATTGGTGTCGGTTGGTTTTTTGTTTGTGCCTAGAACAGCAATACTCACTTTGCCAAGATCATGAATAAGCCCAATCAAGTGGAACCAGTCGTCATCAGGGTGGTCCTCCCGGATCCGCTCGGCGGTCTGGAAGGCGTGCACGATGTTGGGCAGGTCGGTGTCGGGGTCCGACTCGTCCACCAGCTCGTTCAGCTTCTCCAGCGCGCTGCGGATGCTGGCCTTGAAGTGGTTGAATTTTAACCACTTTTCCATTTTTCCTAGACAAGAGAAAAATTTTGGTCAAATTCCCTGCAACTATCAGCACTAGATGACTATAGCGAGGCGTCTTGCCCAGACCGAAGACAATTCAAAAAACTAGACTGCGGCAGAGACATGATGGCCATAATTGGCCGGCTTTGAGTCATACCACGACCTCATAGAAAAACTGTTAAACACAGGGCAGTGCAAGTGAATAAAGGTACCGGGATTCCAATTGGAGGGAAGGGAACTTAAAACGCTGGTATCGACCTTCTGACTCCCCCGGGTTTGCGGGTGTTCATAGGCGGTGGCAATCGTTACCATCCGGATTGGGCGCAGGCCCAAACCGGATGATTTTACCGAATTTAATCACTCATTCGGTAAGCCACATCACAAGACAGTGTTCTCTGTCTCCGTGTCCCGCTCCAGTTTTGACTTTGGGCCGACCCATTCATGCCAAAGCATGGCTCTCCCATGATAAAATATCTGAAACACCAGTGTTGAGCTAAGTACTTAGTAGGTAATCAGGATAATGTAGGTATAGTAGTAGTGCTACTCCAGCAGCGGTTGCGCGACAGCCCTAACACCATTTTGAAGACCCTAGCTGCCCATTACAAAAACATTGTATACAAACGGTGATGGGCCTATTATAATCTGTTATTTTCCTTAACTTTTATTTTCCTAAAATTTGTTCTGAACTGTAATAAAAAAATAAATAAAATTTATGTTATGTTATGTTATTTTTTCCTATGGACTGTAATATGGATGTATTTCTGAAATAAAAAGATTATTAAGACGACCCGTTTAGCGCAATGGTTTGAGCACCGGTTGAGACGTAAGGGTCGCGGGTTCGATTCCCGCACCGACACAAATGTTTGTTGATGAAACAGGTATTTGTGTCGGGTCTGGGTGTTTGTGATACCTTCGTTGTTTCTGTTTTCCATAGCACAAGGGAAAACCTTAGTTTGGGACCAGGACAATGTATGTGATGTTGTCTCAATTTATTTATTTTATTTATTTATTATGTTTGTCGTTAAAACCATAACCTCGGGCAATTATGTCCCGGATTTTTGGAAGGCGTGCGTGGGGCCGAAGCCAACACGTAGAGGCCCTTTCTATTGACAATTTACTCTAAAAGTGATGTGACACCAGCCGACGACTATCCCTGTATATACCATGGAAGTGTAGCCAAGGATAGCCCCCGGGTGGTGTAGGACTATTGAAAGAACTAGAGCATGAAAATAAACTGGGCTATTGTGTTGGGGTATTATTATAAGATGTTGTGTGAACATCATACCTTTGACAAAGTCCACAGTCATGTTGGAGTGCATGTCGTAGTAGGTCCTGCGCACGCGCGCCTTGATGGGGTCGGCCTCGTCCACGTCGTAGTTACCGGAAGCCGGACACCGGCTTGCCGTGGTACACCTCCTCCGGCCGCAGCAGCAGCGACGGGTCCAGCAGCCGGATTAGCATCTCTTTCTGGAAAGATACACGGTGAATACGGCTTGTGCAACAATATTAAGTTTAAATATGAACATAAGAGTCAAGGTGTATTTTTATTGCAGGCGACTGTACAGTCCAAAAAGCTCCTTAAACGGCTACACGAATGAAACTAGCGCCGCCAACCTATTTACACTGATTGTGGCGAAAATACGATATTTTTTAAGAAAGAAAAACATTAGGTACAGACTTAGGTAAAAGTAATTTGAATTTTGCAAGATGCAATACAATATATAAAACACGCGACTTATTGTTACCTACTTGTCGCGTGTTAGAAATATTGTATTACATCTTGAAAAATCCAATTTACTTGGATCTACGTCTGTAATGTTTTATTTTCTTCAAAAATATCATATTTTCGCCACAATCAGTGTATATAGGTTGGCGGCGCTAGTTTCATTCGTATAGCCCCTTAAACATGAGGATTTTCAGATGGGATTGATTAAAAAAGGATATGTACGACTTTCACATTGTTACCGTTCTTCATCTATCCTCATTGATCAACTTTTTAAGTGGACTTCAGACAAAACTTACATAATTCGTAATGATAAAATAACAACAATAACATCTTTAAAATTTATACCTAGTTTCGAAATTATACCATTCATTCATTCTCATAAAAATTTCATTACCGTTGCAGTCTTCAAACCCACATGACTCCGAAATTGACATCAGAGTCTTAATATTTGCTAAGGACCTACGTACCGTTTAGTATGTGTAAAGAAGCAATCAGCATCAATCAATGTGAACCTTTTTCACAAGTGCCTTTTTTTACTGTGCTTATTGTATTATGTACAGTGATGTTATACATTTTATGTGAATAAATGAATATGAATATGGACTTCGGGATTAAAACGACTAAAATTTAACGGTGTATAGGTACCGTTAAATTATAGTCAATTTTTATTCTAAACAAAATATTCATAAAAATATTACATAGGCCAGTAACTCACCGTCTTCATCTTGTCGGCAGCCTGTCACACTCGATAGGAGGACACCAACTAATGGTGATCTGATCTTGCACCGCTAGCCTCTAATAGCCGCGATAACCAGGCCAAACACGCCCGGGGTCAGGGGCTATCGGCGCGTAATTACGTATCGAGATAAATGGCAAAATACGCGACCCGAAATTATTTGCTAAGTAATTGTAGCTAGTGATGTCGCAAAAATTGGGAAGTGTCATTCTTGAAAAATAAAGAAATTCACACAATATTGGCCGGACTGCACACTAAGTAGCTTAAGGGGCTATTCGAATGAAACTAGCGCCACCAACCTATTTACACTGATTGTGGCGAAAATACGATATTTTTTAAGAAAGCAAAACATTATACACAACATTTCTAACACGTGACAAGTAACAATAAAGTTCATTATTGCTAAAAACGGCCACTTTTAGCAATAATTGACATTATTGTTACTTGTCGCGTGTTTTATTATTGTATTGCATCTTGAAAAATCCAATTTACTTGGATCTAAGTCTGTAATGTTTTATTTTCTTCAAAAATATCATATTTTCGCCACAATCAGTGTAAATAGGTTGGCGGCGCTAGTTTCATTCGTGCAGCCCCTTAAGCACTTGTGTTACGGATATCAGACAGAGGAAACACAAATATGTAGTAGAATACTTATAGATATACGGGTACAAAACACCCCGACACTGAACAAACAAAAGTGTTCATCACACTTGTTTGTCCAGGGTGGGGATCGAATCCACGACCTTTAGCGTATGAGGCAGGGTTAACGTTTGGCGCAGTGATTGCACCGGTTGAGACGCAAGGGCCGCGGGTTCGATTCCCGCACTAGAACAAGTTTGTTGATGAAACAGATATTTGTGCTGGGTCTGGGTGTTTGATTCCTTCGTTGATTTGGTTTCCATAGCACTAGGGTTCAGTTTGGGACCAAGATGATGTATGTGATGTTGTCACAATTTATTAATTGAGGACTGCCATAAAGGTTGAATCCCGAAGAATGACCCAAAAAATATTTTGTTGTCGTCATATTATGATGTGTTTTGATCAGTTATCTAATGTTTTTAGACCGCATGAGTAACATTGAAAATAATAACAATAAATTATATTTATACTAGACTACTGGCCCGTGTTGAAAAAATTATGGGTCATTTGAACCACCAGATGACCTATGTAGAACGATATAAGAGCATAAAATAATATGATTCAGCATTATGCCGTCACTTGTAAGCTGTCCAACTGAGTGCAGGTGAGAATTCAAAAGTGCAGGTAGAGTGGGTATATTTTGGTCATATATTTTTGTACGGCATTCTTACTAATCGATAGATCCATGAAAAATAATAAGACAACGCATAGTGCCGTAAAAAAAGGTGGTCCAAAAAGTCGGATTTTCTTTTTGATTTTCCGACAATTTCCAGGGTGAATTCGATCATTTGATTTTGTACGGCATCAGTTTCATGCTATTTCAGGACTGCTTCTAATACATTATTCCGCAACGCCGTACAAAAATCATGCGACAAGGGGAAAAAACCGAGGGTTGCAACCCCCTCTGTTTCTGTGGTCCAAGGGGTGATTTGAAAAAGTACGGCTTTGGTTCCAAAACATTATCTGACACTTAAAAGTACTATTAAAAATAATGCCGTCAAAAAATGATTGTTCATTTGAATGTATATCAATAATTATCTTAATTTCATCGTATTCTTGATTTATAAAGGTGTAAAATCATTTGATCCTGTACGGGAACTTTTTTTTTAACATGATATTGTAAAATACAATTGTTATACAGTATTGCCGTTCAAAAGAAACTGTTCTGAAAAAAATTATAGAGAAACACAAAAACTGTAATTTTTCAAATTATTGAAGAAATTTAAATATCATACATTAATGAAATATAGCAGTTTTCTACATTGTATCCCATGTTTTAAATAGTATTAACATAAATAAATTAGGAAAAAATTATGCCGTACATTTTAATGCAGACCTTACCTTAATTTTTATTTTGCTTATTTTAATGCGTGTAACCTATTATGAGTGCTTCAGGATTAAAACGACTAAAATTTATTTCGTTTACATTTTTATTTTTAATAAAATATTAATAAAAATGTTAAGTATCCAACTACTTACCGTCTTCATCTTGTCGGCAGCCTGTCACACTCGATAGGAGGACACCAACTAATGGTGATCTGATCTTGCACCACTAGCCTCTAATAGCCGCGATAACCAGGCCGAACACGCCCGGGGTCAGGGGCTATCGGCGCGTAATTACGTATCGAGATAAATGGCAAAATACGCGACCCGAAATTATTTGCTAAGTAATTGTAGCTAGTGATGTCGCAAAAATTGGGAAGTGTCATTCTTGAAAAATGAAGAAATTCACACAATATTGGCCGGACTGCACACTAAGTAGCTTATGCACTTGTGTTACGGATATCAGACTGAGGAAACACAAATATGTAGAATACTTATAGATATACGGATACAAAACACCCCGACACTGAACAAACAAAAGTGTTCATCACACTTGTTTGTCCATGGTGGGGATCGAATCCACGACCTTTAGCGTATGAGGGCAGGGTTAAGGTTTAGCGCAGTGATTGCACCGGTTGAGACGCAAGGGCCGTGGGTTCGATTCCCGCACTAGAACAAGTTTGTTGATGAAACAGATATTTGTGGTGGGTCTGGGGGTTTGATTCCTTCGTTGATTTGGTTTCCATAGCACTAGGGTTCAGTTTGGGACCAAGATAATGTATGTAATGTTGTCTCAATTTATTAATTGAGAACTGCCATAAAGGTTGAATCCCGAAGAATGACCCAAAAGATATTTTGTTGTCGTCATATAATGATGTGTTTTGATCATTTATCTAATGTTTTTAGACCTTATGAGTAACATTGAAAATAATAACAATATATTTATACTGGATGACTTGGGAGAGTTATATTAGATACATATTAATTAATGTATGTATCTATATAACTATGAGTATGTGTGTACAAATAAAACACAATACGAGTATATATAACTAAATATATGTATATTATGTAACTAAATGTTGTTCTTATTTTAATTATATTACATACGAATCAGTCAAAACTGGTATAAGTTATCATACCAAAACACTCCAATTATATAACAATACATTGTGCTTTCGCATATTTAATAAAGATAGTAAAATAGTATGTTTATTATTTACAATAACTTGGGAATATTTTAATGATTATGACATTATAGTTATACTGTAAGATAAAATGCTTGGTAAAGTACGTTTTTTCGATTACAACTACGTCTGCTATATAATTTGGAAACGCACCTTAAGTCCTAATTTTTTTTTAACCTTTTGCCCCCTTATGACCAAGTAAAGTATCAGCCTATATACTGTCCCACTGCAGGGCAAAGGCCTCCATCATAGAAATCAAGTTATCACTACTATGATGGGATTAGGCTTAATCACCACGCTTGCCTAATGTTAATTGGTGATCACAAACCCGAGCTATGACAAAACGTGTTTAAAATTAATCTTTATTTAAAACTGATGCTGTCACATTTGTTTATCACTTGTATTATAAAAGTGACAGCATTATTTTTAAATCATGACAAACTTTAGTCTCCGTTTCGTAATAAGGGGGTTGATGTTAATTATTTCTGGCATTATAATTAATTGTTATGGCGAGGTGATCCGGCAGAGAACCAAAGTTATCGACATAGTTCACCGGATTAGTAAGCTGAAGTGGCTGTAGTGGCTATATCTGCCGCAGAACTGACAACCGTTGCGGTAAACGAGTACTGGAGTGGAGACCGCGTCTTGTTTCCTTTGTTCTTTTTATTTTTTTGTTCATGTATTGATTCTGATTGCCGGTGACTCCCTCTACCCTAAATGGTTTCCACAGAATACCAGCGTCATGGCACTCCGGCGCCGTGACAAAACAGCTGAGTGGCAACCATTTTGGTAGCATATCACAAAAGAGTTTGTAATTTTATTTTGTATTTTCTTTTATTTGTATTTTGTACCTAAGTGATGTGGTTACCAAATAAATTATTATTCTATTCTATTCTATTCTTGGTAAACGTAGTGTAGGACGGCCTCAGGCCAGGTAGAGTGACGATCAGCGCAAGAGGGCTGGCTGGAGCTGGATGCGAGTAGCCGAAGAGATCAAAGTGGCGAGCATTTAGAGAGGCCTATGTCAACCATTGGACTGCAACAGGCTGATGATGATGATTTCTGGCATTTTATGTTGATTATTGTTGTTAATGCTTCAGGTCTGCCCTGGGCGTCTACCACTCAAGCTCCCCCGGGATGTATTTGTCGATGAGCCCCTCGTAATAAGGGCCACAGCGCTTCGATGTCGGGCACCTTCTCGCTCTTTGTGTATAGGTCGTATTTGCTGTAAACAAAATCGAAAGCCATTTTATTATGCTAGAGGCGACAAACGGGCAAGCAGTTCACCTGATTGTAAGCAATTTTGTAACTTATTTGGGGCCGGCCGGTAGCTTTTCTTTAAGTTTCAACTTTTGAATAGTAGACTATGTCTTTCTCAAAGGTCAGACTCTGTAAGTAAAATCCGAGTAGTGGCTAGAAGTAACCCATAGCCAGACATAGGTACTTCGATTTATATTGTAGCTTTTTTGAACTAACGAACAGAATTTGAGGTGACCACGCTTGGCATTATCGGGTCGAGGAACAATCGCGACCAGGTGAAGCAGCGCCTGCGCTGTTTCGTCTAGTGAGTGAGGGTAGCATAGACCCAATTTAAGGGAAATGGGGTCATAGGTTGGCTGCTCACTTTTGACTCCAAGGGTGTCTCGACGGCACTTACTATCAGTTGATCTGTCTGCTCATCTGCCACCTATCACATATTAAAAAATCCTGCATAGAGTTTTTGGTTAGATTTTAACACTCGTGGCGCTGCCTGACATAACAAATACAATAAAGGGGCCTCACTTGAACTCGAGCACCCACTGCAGGATCTCTTCGTCCTTCTCGTTGGTGAGGTGGCGGTAGTCGCCGCCCGCGTGCCACGGGTAGAACGAGTGGTACCTGCGATAAATAAATAATCTTAATCGTGGGAGAGCTACCTACGCTTCGAAATGAATGGGCCGGCTCCACGGCCTCTCAGAAAGGCGTGAAGCAGCGCCGGCGCTGTGTTTCGTCGAGTGAGTGTAGGGTACTGGAGGGGAAAAGGGGGTTAAGGTTCAATTCTCTACCCAAAGGTTGTCTGAAAGAGATCGCTATGGGCATAAGGCCGCCAATATTGTATTTGTAAATTACCATTAAGTTCTGTAATGTGTTGTGCAATAAAGAGTATCTATCTATCTATGCTTAAAGACTTATTTGACATTTACGTCTTTTCAGAATTACTTAAATGTGCGATAAACATAAAAAGCTGTGTCTATACAGTTACGTGCACTATAAGTATTCAACCTCATTCAAATAGGAACCTAAGTTCTGTAATGTGTTGTGCAATAAAGAGTATCTATCTATCTATCTACAGGGTGTATCTGTAAACATTTACATCCCTTTAACCACGTGCTCTGTCAACATTTGTTCAACAACTTTTCTAAATTCTTCGAAAAAATTTTCGACTCTCATACAAAATGACCAAGTCACGTGATCGGCTTTGTATGGAAAGGTGAAATTTTTTTTATGCGAATTTTCAAAAGTCATATAACAAATGTTGTTCAGAATGGTTGGTAGAACCCGTGGTTAAAGGGATGTAAATGTTCACAGACTACACTCTGTATCTTTTAGTCCTGGCATAAGAGTCGAGGTGTTTACAATGGGGGCTACCGCAAGTGAAAAAATCCGTTAGATGTCGTACCTGTAGACTGAGGTCTAACTACACGATAATTGGTTATTTTTGATGTGGGATGTCAAAATGTCACTAAATGACCAATGACGTTGATATTGGACCTCAGTCTACACGTACGCCATCTAACGGATTTTTCACTCGCAGTAGCCCCCATTTATTGCAGCTGAGCCACCGAGGCTGTCTAAAAGCAACCCACCTGATCATGTAGAGCGCCTTTTCGGGCAGCTTGGCCTTGTTGTGCAGCAGGAACTGGTACAGGTACTCGTCGTGGCTCCACGACATCAGCAGGCTGTCCAGCCCGCAGTGCGGCGCGTACATGCCGTTTTTGGTACTGCAGGAATTTGTGAATATAATAAATAATAAATAATATATCTTCTATACTATTTATAAAGAGGTAAATTCTATAGACAACGATAAGGCTTATAGGTAATCCGAAAAAGCAAAACGCATTGTATACTAGACAATAATTAGATATGAATTTCATAATATATGTACCTAATTCTTTGCTAGTCTAAGTATGTGACTCGGAAAGCAATAAAGCATTTTTCATTTTCAATTTGAAATTTTTTTTCACATGTGCGATGTAATCGACACCCAGCGCCATCTATGCATGGGAAATGCATGGGAAACTAAAGTCACAAACGAAGTGAGGTCGGGCCACTAGTCTATACCTATACTATTTATAAAAAGATAACTTCTATAGACAACGACAAGGCTTATAGGTAAACCGAAAACACGAAACGCTTGCGCGATGTAATTTAGCACAGCGCCATCTATTAGTTCATTTCTGAATTAGGGCCCCGAAGCGAAGTGAGGGCGGGCTCACTATAAATAAATACATTCATATAACCTCTCATACATTGACCTGACTCCGTATTAAGCACTTGTGTTACAGAACAGAGGAAACACAAATATAATACTTAAGTACACGTATTACATCCAGACACTGAATAAACGCAAATGTTCTTCACACGAAATGTTGGCCAGGGTGGGGATCGAACCCACGATCTTTGGCGTATGAGGCAGGGTCACTATCAAATGTGCTATACGGTGATACGGCTAACATAAAAATTATGAATGAATATACTTTAACTACGTATTCTTAGTGCTATATGTATCTACAAAATTAAAGAACACATAAAAATAGGTAAGTAACGCCCTGTTTGTTTCGTGGGTTCGATTACCGGGTGGAGCAAAAAGTTCGTTTCGAAATCGATCGTCGTGATCACCAAGCAAGCGTGGAGATTAAGCCTAATCCCATCACAGTAGCGATGACTTGATTTCTATGATGGAGGCCTTTGCCCAGCAGTGAGACAGTACATAGGGTGATCCTTTACTTCAACTTTTTATTGGTAAGTAGTATAATAATTAAACTAATATACTTACTGCATACATTATGCAGCGTGAGAAACGCACGTGCGCGCGCGCACTTTATTTATTATCGTAAACAACTAAGGTCGGGCGTCATTTGCCACGTGAACACTAATAGAGAGGTGACGTCTCAGATATTGTCAATAAACAGCTTTCTCATCTCCATCTTATAGTATAGTAAAGCTACTTTGTACGGAGTCAGGTCAATGTATGGAATGTTGTGTGAATTTAATGTAATTTAAGCTCTGATGACCATGTGACTACCTTGACGATGCCTGTCACGTTGTAAATGTGAGTATTTTAATTCACATGTGATAGGTGGCAAACCACCATCCAGTAATCCGTCTAGTGGCAGATGCCATCTATCACATGAAAATAAAAAGAAGAATAATGATCTTCTTCTGTACTATTTATAAAGGGATAACTTCTATAGACAACGACAACGCTTATAGGTAAACCGAAAACACGAAACGCGATGTAATTGGACACAGCGCCATCTATTGGTTCATTTTTGAACTACGGCCCCGAAACGAAGTGAGGGCGGGCCACTATCAATAATAAATAAATGCGCCAGACAGTCACACCAATGAACCTGGTCTCAAACTAGGGCAACCCCTGTAGGTACTATGAGTACCAGATGACGATAATGAACTGGGGGTGTCAGCCCAGAAAACCCGTACCCAAGAAAACTTAGAAAATGTGGTTTTCTAAATTGACTTGACCGGGAATCGAACCCGGGACCTTTCGCGCTTCGGGCACCTTAGTCACTGCGCCATTAGCCATCGAGGCCGTCCAACTCAAAATAAGAAACATAATTAAGATTGGGTAAGTAGGTTGTCGGCGTGAAGCAGCCCCTGTGCTGTGTTTCGCCGAGTGAGTGAGGGTACCGGAGGCCCACTCGGGGGGGAAGGGGATAAAAGGTTGGCAGCGCACTTGTAACTCCACTGGTGTTGAAAGTGTCCATGGGCGGCGGCAATTGCTTACCATCAGGTGATCCGCCTGCTCGCCTGCTACCTATCACATAAAAAAAAAACTACTTACTTGTACTTGGGGTTGTAGGTGTCAGGGTTGTCCTTGAAGCTCTCGGGCCCGTACACGATGGAGTCGGCCCACTGGCAGCCCACGGGGAATGTGTCGCCCACCACGCACCACTGCGGCTCGCCGTAGAACGCCATCACCTAAGGCAGCGGTCGTCACACTTTACTCTTCAAGGGCCACATATCAACATGAACATCAGGGCCCGGGCCGAAGTATATGCGTTTAAAGAGCTTTTGCATAGGTACTTATCCATAGTAGTCCACACTATTCATATAAATGCGAAAATGTATGTCTATTACTTCTCTACTCAAAAACCACTAAACTGATTTCTGATAAGTACGAATATGTAGTTGACTAGTAATTAAATAAATCTATTATATCGCGGGCCGCACAAATAACGTCAGTGGGCCGCAGTTTGACTACTACGGACCTAAGGGAATACAATATGAAATGAAGTGAAACTATTTATACAATTTAGGTCCATACAGAACACTAAACATATGAAAGTCAATATTATGTTTACCACAGGTTCGGAATGTAGTTATCTACTTGAAAGAGAAGGGAATCGCGTGTGAAAAATCCGCTAAATGGGTAATTCTCATTTTTTAAAAAGAAAAAGACTTCCATGGAGGGCAACTTTCTTTCAACCCTTATAATTACGAATTTTAAAATATGGCGAGCTCGGCGAGTACTTTTCCCATGATCGATGATACCAAATTTATTCAAATGCATCATCAATTAAGTACAGAAAAAATTGCCCTCCATGGAAGTGACTCTGTCCAAAAAATGAGAAATGCCCAAATGGCTGACTGAGTTGGACCTCAGTCTATCTCTAGTGTCATCTAGCGGATCATTGCTACCATAACTACCCCCACCCCCGTCCTTCGTCGTAAACGATACGATGATCTACCGAGGGACCCCTTAATAAACAACGATTCATAGGCAATTTGATGGAGCCTCTGTGGGGCCTTCCATAATATAAGCCCAAGTCCTCTTTGAAGTCAAGACAAGGGTTGACATTTTCTATTAAGTGCAAGGAGTAGGTACTTACCTAGTTGTGCCAGAGTCACTCTTCCTCAACACACTCTTAATTAAAGTTGAGACGAAATAAATTGTAACTCAAATCAATTATGTGTATGTGCGTGTGAATGTATGTGTGTGTCGGAGAGACACATAGGCATGATCATGTTGTATGAGGATTCAAGAAATTTTTGATGAATTTCGAAATGGTTGGTAAATAACTTGCTTGTCAGATACAACCCTTTACATGGTCAGTTTACCTTCCCCAAGTCATGAATGAGTCCAGTGAGGTGGAACCAGTCGTCATGGGGGTGGTCCTGGCGGATCCGCTCGGCGGTCTGGAAGGCGTGCACGATGTTGGGCAGGTCGGTGTCGGGGTCCGACTCGTCCACCAGCTCGTTCAGCTTCTCCAGCGCGCTGCGGATGCTGGCCTTGAAGTGGTTGAACTTTAACCACTTTTCACGTTTTTCTATTTACAAGAAAAAAAATGTAAAGTATTAGCCTATATACTGTCACACTGCAGGGCAAAGGAAATGATTTCTTTCATGTTATCGCTACTAAGATGGGATTAGGTTTAAACCACGCTTGCCTAATGCGGATTAATGATCACAAACCCGAGCTACGTTCGAAAAATTCGAAACATACTTTTGCTCCACCCAGGAATCGAACTCGGGGCCCCGTGATCACGGCCCAAAAAAGTATTCAAAATTATTTTCATAGTTTACGGAATTCAGGTTCTCAAGAAAAACGGCATAAGCTTTTCGCCGAGTAAAGATGCCTGTATTTCGATTTCAATAAGGATGAAGCAACGATTTTTGTAACCTATTCCCATTACCTAGTCTCAAACAAGTAGGTATTCCCTGAGCTGTACTTAGAGCAATAGCTGACGATAGGACAGTAAATCCAGATCCAGGCCATTTTTTATATGTTAGTCGGCAATCTAGCAGACAAAACACCTGATGGTAAGTATGAGCGTGTCTCCTTCAATTGGGTCGGTACCCTCACTCGTGTATTTACTCCATTTATAAAGATATAGCGAAGGTAATCATTATAAATTGTCTTGTATTCGCACATGTTAATTGCCCCCAATAATAAGTAGTTAGTTTTTCAGTCTACTTATTTGTTGAAGATATGAAAATCCCAGTCTGTTTACAATAAACAAGACCTAAATCCCCCGTAATTAAGTGCGGCAAATTAGATTATGTTCGGCGACATTCAAGATGCATCTTTATGCTTCACACCAACTTATTTTTACAGACAATGAAGAAAGAAACAAAACAATTGTGTACGAATAGAAGACAATGTATTACGTACGGGTAGGTACATCAAATTCGATTTGACGATATGGAGATATACGATTCAAACAGTTTTTATTTTAGGGCTCCCTACTGTCACAAAATAATTTGTGATTTGGAAGGTAACATAAAAAAAAAGGTTTATAGAACCTGTACCTTGAGTAGGTAATAATGTTTTGTGGACTGTATGCTGGTGCCATTAAAAGGGTGATTTTAGCATATCAAAATATTTTTCGCAGGACATGTTTACAAGACAAATCTGTAGCGCTACCATGAGTTGACATCTAAAACTGACGTAACGTAAACTATTGCTCTGTCTCTTTCTAATGCATCACAATGAAAGAGACAAAGCACTAGTTTTCGATATCGAGAACAGTATTTCAAACTCATGGTAGTGCTACAGAAGCCTAAATAATAAAACAAAAGAATGGTAGTTACATCAAAACTGTGAAAAATATAAAACATAAGTTAATATAAGAGGAGGCTGGTCCATCCGTCGATACTGCACATTGTTCACACGGTCTATCTGTCTGACTCTGATTTGACTTTTAATTGAACAAAATCATGAATAGTAGTTTTTGAAGGGAAGTTTTGTATTCCTGTGTCGATGAAGAATGTCACTTTCGTCGATGTTACCTTTAACAGGGTCTGCGTCATTTAGACTCTTACTTATCGTGACCAATGTGCATATTTGACGTGGGAGGACAAAGCGATCGTGGGCCGTGACCTATCTTTCTGTCAGTTCGACGAAGAAATACTATGATGGGTGCGGCGTCATTGACGCTCGTATCTAGAGACTCGATGCTGTACTTACGTTTGACAAGATCCACAGTGACGTTGGTGTGCATCAGGTAGTACGTGCGGCGCACGCGCTCCTTGATGGGGTCTGCGTCATTGACGTCATTGACGCTCGTATACTAGAGACTCGATGCTGTACTTACGTTTGACAAGATCCACAGTGACGTTGGTGTGCATCAGGTAGTACGTGCGGCGCACGCGCTCCTTGATGGGGTCGGCGTCATTGACGCTCGTATCTAGAGACTCGATGCTGTACTTACGTTCGACAAGATCCACAGTGTCATTGGTGTTCATGAGGTAAAACGTGTCACACGCGTTCCTTGATGGGGTCGGCGTCATTGACGCTCGTATCTAGAGACTCGATGCTGTACTTACGTTTGACAAGATCCACAGTGACGTTGGTGTGCATCAGGTAGTACGTGCTTCGCACGCGTTCCTTGATGGGGTCGGCGTCATTGACGCTCGTATCTAGAGACTCGATGCTGTACTTACGTTTGACAAGATCCACAGTGTCATTGGTGTTCATGAGGTAAAAGGTGTCACACGCGTTCCTTGATGGGGTCGGCGTCATTGACGCTCGTATCTAGGACCGATGCTGTACTTACGTTGACAAGATCCACAGTGACGTTGGTGTGCATCAGGTAGTACGTGCGGCGCACGCGCTCCTTGATGGGGTCGGCGTCATTGACGCTCGTATACTAGAGACTCGATGCTGTACTTACGTTTGACAAGATCCACAGTGACGTTGGTGTGCATCAGGTAGTACGTGCGGCGCACGCGCTCCTTGATGGGGTCGGCGTCATTGACGCTCGTATCTAGCGACTCGATGCTGTACTTACGTTTGACAAGATCCACAGTGACGTTGGTGTGCATCAGGTAGTATGTGCGGCGCACGCGCTCCTTGATGGGGTCGGCGTCATTGACGCTGTAGTCGCGGAAGGCGTCGATGGGCTTGTCGTTAAAACGCTGGTTCCGGACGTAGTAACTGTGACGGGTCGATCATCGACACTGGTTTGACTGTTGGTGATCACATTTACTTTTATGATACAGATTTTATAATAATTCATTCATCCAGATGAGTTAGAAAAAGACGGAATTAAAACAACTCAATATAATATTGAGTTATCAAAATATAACAAATAGTAGTACATTACATAAGGTGAGGATATAGATTTCATCAAATAAACATTCATCTCATTTTAGTGTGCAAGAAATATTTTCATCGTATTGAAGTATCTTTACCACCACTACCATTAAAATATTTGTTAGGTATTAAGCTTACACATTCATATTTTTGTTTATTTGGCAATAATATTAATGCTTTTTATTTATTTATGCTTTATATAGGTAATTAGCAATAAACTATTTGATTTGATTTGGTTTGATTTATAACGTCGTAAGTCCCAAAAGCATTTTAAAAGGCATAAAACAATTGCTTTTCTATTGTCTGCTGTCGGGCCTTACGACGTTATCACACAATACTATTACATAATTAATTAAAGGATAATTCTCTGCGTGTGATCTGGCCTAGGGTGACTCTATGTATTTCAAGGGATTATTGTTAGGTATCATTGTTATTTGTAAACAATACTTACAACTTCAACGGCTGCCATGTCGCTGGTTGGTGCGGCTGCTGCAATACCGGGCGGAGCGGCCGCGGCGGCTTTATACACTGCGCATCTTGCTATCTGCGATAGCGGATAATGATGCCTGCACAGGGTGTAGCTGCTTCCAAATTGTGTAGTAACTCCCGAATAGTGTAGAAACTCCGAAGTTATATAGTAACCGCCAAATAATGTAGTAACTCTCAAATAGTGGCGTAGCAACTCCTAAATTAGTGTATTAACCCCACATAGTGTAAAAACCGGTAAATAGCGTAGTAAATCCTAAATAGTGTAGTAACCGCCAAATACTGTAGTAGCTCCCAAATAATACACTAACACCCAAATAGTGTAATAACCCGGAAATGGTGTCGTAACTCCCAAATAGTATAGAAATTCCAAAAGACGAAACTTATTGTCATGAAATGAACAGGAATGAACTAACACATACATGTAGTTTACAATTTCGGCAGTCTTATAGCGGAAAGAGATTTCTACCAGACAATCTTCTAAAAGTAAAGTAAGTAAAGTATCAAGCTAAATTCTGTCCCACTGCAGGGGAAAGACCTCCATCATAGAAGACTTAACTAACGGGACTAGACTTTATCATCAGGCATGCCTAATGCGGATTGGTGATCACCGAGCTATGTTCGAAATATTACGTTAAGGTACACCCTGTATACACAGCGTAATAAATAGAGCGCTAAAGTTTATTTTTACTCGAGCGAATCGGACTCCTGCAGGGTTTGAATGATGGGGCCTATTTATAAAACATGTGTACATCATCGAAAATAATAGCCTAAAGTGGCTTTAAGCTAAATAGCCATGAAATTGCGTCCAAATTGCTTATAGTTCTGTGCCAAAATAGCCAAATTTAAAATCTATTAAGAATAAATTCGATGTATAGGTACAGGCAGAAAATAAAAAAGTCTATAAAGCTTATTCGTAATTGAAGGCACAAACTGTGTTCGAGTTATTTACTTTATGAAATCAAACGTCATGTCGTCTGGAGGTGTGGTCCTCACAATATGGGTCAATTTGCACAGAATGGAGCCTATCGCGTGTGCAAAATCCGCTATATGGCGCGCAACTTACTAGTTAACTAAGATCTACCTTCAACAGGTTGTTTTATTTGTCAAATTAAATAACATGTTCAAAAATAACCAATCACTTCGTAGATGTCCCTCAGTCCCATAGTACGCCATCTGGCGGATTTTTCACACGCGAGCGTTCCTATTCATCCAATATCCTATTTTTTAATTTACCGTATCTGTCTCGATGACGTCTTTTCTCGCGTTTTCTTCGTTTCTCTTCTTCTTCAGCTTTCTTTTTTCTTAATGACTCCAAAGTGTCCACCTAGAAAAATAGTAGAGAATATAGTACCTACAAATAGGTAACAAGGTATCATATAGGTAACAAGAGTAAAGCAAGTTTATAAAAATACTAGCGGCCGCCCGCGACTTCGTCCGCGTGGAAAAGTAACTTTTTACCCCCCTTTCAACCCCCTTTTCGCAATAAAAAGTAGCCTATGTTATTTCTCAGGGTCTAGATTATCTGTATACCAAATTTCATTTAAATCCATTGAGTAGTTTTGGCGTGAAAGAGTAACAGACAGACAGACAGTTACTTTTGCATTTATAATATTAGTATGGAAGTATGGATATTGTGTGGATTGTCCAAGATATGACGGTAATTTCTTCTATTCTGGCATGCGCTGCCAAAACCGTTGAAGTTACACATATGATTATGTAATACAAGGGCTACTTATTATTGCGAAAAGGGTTTAAATGGTGGTTGGGGTGAAAATGACTAAATAATTCAATAAAAATGCTACTCAAACTATTCCACGCGGACGAAGTCACGGGTAACAGCTAGTCTATACTATTTATCAAGGGTAAATTTTATAGACATCGCCAAATCTTATACAGGGTGTATCTGTAAACATTTACATCCCTTTAAGCACGTGTTCTATCAACGATTCTGAACAACATTTGTTGAACAACTTTTCGAAATTCATCAAAAAAATTGTCAACTCCCCATACAAAATCGACCGATTTACGTAACTGACTTTGTATGGAAACTTGAATATTTTTTTAATGCGTATTTTCAAAATTCATAGAACAAATGTTATTCAGAATGGTTGGTAGAACACGTGGCTAAAGGGATGTAAATGTTCACAGATACACCCTGTATACTAATCGAAAAAGCAAAACACTAGCGCGATGCATTCGACGCCTCGCGCCATCTATCGCCACGGGGTAGAACTAATGTTCCAAAACGAAGTGAGGGCGGGTAACAGCTAGTGATTACAAGTGTCGTGTACCATGGCGCTGGCGAGCGAGGAGGTGGGCAGCGCGGCGGCGGCGGGGTCCACGCCCACCTTCTTCAGGAACTCGGCCGCGCGGCGCCGCCGCTCCTGCTGCTTGGCGCGGTCCGCCTCCGTCTCCACCTCGCCTGGTAAGTAAGTAAGTTCTTTATTGTGGAAACGAGTAATTACGAATATTAATATATTATAACACATCCACCAGAGAAACCAACACACAGAAAACCGGCGTGAAGCAGCCCCTGTGCTGTGTTTTCGCTGATGAGTGAGGGTACCGGGAGGCCCACCCGGGGGGAAGGGGATGAAAAGGTTGGCAGCGCACTTGTAACTCCACTGGTGTTTGCAAGTGTCCATGAGCGGCGGCAATTGCTTACCATCAGGTGATCCATCTCATAAAAAAAAAAAAAAAAAACATCCTCCGAGTCCTGCTCAATACTGAGCTTACTAAATATAATAACAATAACATTAATACAATAAATTAGAAATAATGAAACTACAAAATGTCAAAATATGTACACCAATATGTTTAAAAAACCAGCTCAAATAGCATTAAAATGTATGGACATTTTGAAAATGTGAACTCTGATCCTTTTATCTCTTCGAACCCTGTTCAGATAAGTTATGTGTGTGTGACGAATTGCAGTATCGTGCGTTCGTCACGGATACTTCTAACATAATTAAATAATGCACTTAAAATTCATCGACGGGTTCGAGTCCCACCTAAACCCGTCGATGAATTTTTAAGTGCATTATTTACTTAAGAATTAATTGCAAAGAATTGCTATTACAAAAATAGAATTAATCTTTCTGCTTTAGTCTTAGCTTTAGTCTTTTTTTTCTAACTTACCCTTCGAATCCGATTGATCGCCAGTCAAATCTATCAGATCATCCGTTGTATCAACCAATGATATGATCTCCGTCTCCAACTCATCCCTACTGTATCTCTGTCTCTTTCTATCATCCTTCTCTTTCCTCTTCTCCCCATCCTCTCTTCTCTCTATTCTTTTCGGCTCTCTACTTTCAGATTTAGATCTGTATTCTTTCTTTCTATCTCTATGCTTCCTTTTCTCTCTTTTAGGGCTGTCTCTGATTGTTTCTTGTGTTTTTTTCACTTCAGGGGTGAGAGATTTCGCTCTTTCTTCGACTTGTGGTATCGGTTTTGGTTCAATTTGTGGAAAAATTTCTGGAGCAAGGGAATCTTTGACTTCTGCTACTAATGGTACTGGTTTCGGCGCTTCAACGGGTTTCGCTTGTGGTATTTCAGTGATTGGGTTCTCTATCTTGTAGACGACCACTGGTGGGATGAGGGGGTTCGCGACGGCCTTCGGTGGTTCCTTCGGCTCTTCAGTCTTCTCCGCCTTTTCCGACTCCTCGTCGGAGCTGGACTCGTACGGCAGCGCCGGTTTGGGCAGTATCGGGTCTGGCTCTTTGAGTTTCTTTATAGAAAACGATACGGGTGCTGTAACAAATATTAAACTATAGTTTGACAACAGCGGTAATGGTAACGCCATCTATAAATTTACTTATAAATCAATCCTTTTAAAGGAGTTAGGTATAGTCAGACGTATAAAGAAAGAAGTGATTTATAAGTTAATTAATGGGGAACATTGGTTGTGTGAAATCCGCTAGATGGCGTACTGAGGTCCTTTTACGACTTTTTTTATGTGATAGGTAGCAGACTAGCAGACGGATCACCTGATGCTAAGCGATTGCCTCCGCCTATAGTCAACTGCAACACCAATAGAGTCATGAGTGCGCAGCCAAACTTTACGGTGATTGTTTATTGCCAAACGTGATAATATAAAAAAAACTACTTTTAAAAAAAAAAATTGACATCTCTCAAACCTATGAATTAAACCTATCAATGCCGGTAAAGTTCCAACTTCAACATTATTGGTTGTTCCGATCTTCAGTTCACCAGTGTTATCTAGCGAGTTATTCACAGGCGATAACACCTATCAAAGCTAACGTCATTCAAAATTAACTAACCAGAACTCTTCTTCTTCGCCTCCTTCCCTTTCCCATTGACATCTATCCCTCTCTTCTGCTGCATAAGCTTCTTATAATACGCGTGGTACACGTTACTGGGCTCTAAGAACGTGAACCGAGGGTCGTTTTTCGAGCGCACGATCTCGGCGAACTCGTCGCCATTCCGCGCGACGTACTCCGCCATCTTGTCGACGACCACCTGCACGTCCTCCGGGGGTGTAGCCACTTGCTCCTTGCTGTCCGTGGACGACGTGTCGTCGAAGTCTATGAACAAACAATTGTAATGATGAAGGATTGTAGCTAGCATTAAACATTACAGTAGTCAGCCTATACACGGTGTATCTGTGTGTGAACATTTACATCCTTTTAACTACGTGTTCTACCAACCATTCTGAACAACATTTGCTCTATGGCTTTTAAAAATTCGTGTAAAAAAAAATTCATCTCCCCATACAAAATCAGTTACGTGACTTGGAGGCCAATTCTCGGTTTTCGCCTTCTATGTCGAGTCGACTTCTTGGAACGCACAACCAATAAGAGAACACAGATTACAGTGGACATTCCTTATCTTGTTCTCCTATTGGTCTATGCGTTTCATGAAGTGGATTCGACATAGAAGGCGAAGACCGAGAATTGGCCTCTTGGTCCTTCTTGTATGGGGAGTCGAAATACTTTCTTAAAAATATAATTTTCGGGCCCCTACTTTCCTAAAAAGGGGCAAAAAGTAGCCTATGTTAATCTCCATCCCTTCAACTATCTCCACCTAAAAAAATCACGTCAATCCGTCGCTCCGTTTTCCCATTTATAATATTAGTATGGATTTTAATGTTTTAATTCCTGCTTCCCCACCTAAAATAGAAGCAAAAGGCTGATAAAACTCACCAGAGTCCTCAGTCTCCGAGTCAGTATTATAGTTGTTCATAAGGCTAAGGCCGGTGGAGGGCGTAATGGGCGCGGGGGCGGCGGGGGCGACGGGGGCGGGGGCGGCGGGGGCGGGCGCTCGGGCCGCGGCGGCCTGCGCCAGGTACTGGTGGTAGTACGCCGCGTACTGCTGGTACTGCGCCGTCGACGCTGGTGGAGGCTGGTCTGTTGAAGTCGAAGGTTAAGTTGTTGAGGATCGACGGCTGTACCAGTCTCCTTTTCTATATAGTTTTACTGTTTTTTGATAAATTTATGTTTTGAATGAATGGATTAATAAATGATGAAGAATAAAAACAGTAAAGAAAATGAAAGAAGAGAAGAAAAACCACTTATATATAAAAAGAAAGACAACTAGAATTAAATAATAAAATAAATATTAAATAGCTCGTATTTTTTAAAAACAAACAAGTAATTGACCATCGACCGATGACTAATCGATGATTGAACTTAAACATGGATGATTTTGATTGATGCGGCGATAGCATCCTTTGGCTACGGAACGGTAAAAAAGGTAACTCGCGGATTTTTCACACGCGCTAGCCCCTTTGGCGGATCCCAGCCGGGCTAAACATGCGCCACCCACGAGATAATTGTCGCACTCGTATTTGTCGGCGCAAGTTGCGTCTCGCTAACCTGACTGAGCGATGAGAGGGATAGAAAGTGCGCTTATTTACTATTCTATTATTATATTATTATTCAATGTAACATTACAAGCAAATAAAAAATTTCATTTCATTTCATTTCTCTCGCGAACGAGAGTCGACAAAATTTTGAGGCGGTGGGCATGTTAGGCCTACTGGTGTGTATGTGTGCACTCACCATGCGCGGCCTGTGTCTGGGTGTACATGACGGGCGCGCGCGAGATCTCGGCGGCGGCGCGCGGCGGCAGCGGCTCGGTGCCGGGCGGCGCCACCTCCCCGGGCGCCAGCTCCGGCGCGTACGCCTCGTCCAGCGTCGCTTCGCCCCGCATCTTCGAGATCAGCATCGTGTAGTCGCAGTCTGCTGATGGCTTGTAGTGTATTGAAGGAATTGAGGGTGCCTGAAATTTTATGTATTATAAGTAGTATTTCAAAAGAAAAGTATTAATGTATATATTTGTAATCCCACTGTTGGTTCTGATATCTGTAACACAGGTGCTTGAGCTACCTATCTCAGAGTCAGATCAATGTATGTGATGTAGTGAAAATATTATATTATTATTATATTATTTCAGTAATAATGACAATAAATTCACTCAACATCTCATATATTGACCTGACTCCGTACTAAGTTACAGATATCAGACAACAGAGGATCACAAATATAATACTAAAATACAAATACACTCAGACACTGAACAAACACAAGTATTCATCACACGAATGTTTGTCCAGGGTGGGGGCGTACCCACAACCTTTGGCGTATGAGGCAGGGTCTCTACCAAATGCGTCTTCCGGCCAGTATTTTTTTTTGTTTTTAGACATTATTTTTCGACTCAACTTCTCTATGGTCACTTGTATGTCTAACAATTAAAAAACATTACTTATTGGATTAACGCCCCGTTCGGTGTAGTGGTTTAAGTACCAAAACGTGATTTAGGGGTACTGGAATTCGATTTCCGGGTCAAGCTACAAGCATGTTTCGTATTTTTCGAACATAGCTTGATGTGTGTGATGTGATCGCCAATATGCATTAGGTAAGCGTGGTGATTAAGCCTAATCCCAGTAGCAATAAAGACTATAAAGGACAAAAAAAATATTGTTAGTGTAAAGAATAAATTGATAGATAAAGTTTATAAACTCACAGACTCGATAATGGTGGAAGCTAAACTTGGATGTAAGTAGTCTTCAGGCTCTTGAGGTTTTTCTGAAAAGAAGAAACAATAGTTTCTGATACAATTATAAAGGACATTAAATAATAGTCATAGTTGTTGTAGCAGCAATCAAATAACAGTATTAGTCATGGCGGCAAAATTTTATTGAACTAAATTTTAAATTGTCTTTTAGAAATATCCTGGCATCTATCTAGCAACATTTTGGAATTTTTTGGTGTAACCACTCTGTAAAAATTACTGACAATAAACTTTTTCTCTCCTCTACCAAAAGGCGATAAGACTGCCTTACGTTTTATTAGATTATTTTAATGAATGTCAACTTTATTTTACGATTAAGCTTGTTGATAACTTGGTTCAAACTGTAAGCCAACAAGTTATATTATTGTAATTAATAAATTGAATATTGTACCTTCTACAACTTCCGGTGCCTTCTCAGGCCATTTCCCAGCTTTAATGAGACCGATCAACGCACTATAGTAAGCGTTCAACGGACTGTCCTTGTTCAGAAACAGGAACTGGGGGTTGTCCCCCTGCTTCGCTTTGATGAGGATCTCCATCTGCGCCCCCTGGGCTGCTATGAACTTCGCTGTCTTCTCTATTATAGCATTTTGCTTTAGGCTCTCGGGCTACAACGTAGAAAATTTAAATTAAAAGTCAAAGTGATATAGTGGTAAAAAGTTCCAAAACAAGTAATCTCCAGGAAATCTTCACCAGTGATAAAACAGTGTTTAGGTTTCCTAGAAAAACTTTGCTGGTTGGAGAGAAAACCTGACCCTCGATTGCGGAAACTTTTAGGAATTCCTATTGCAGCCAAACAAAATTGAGGTTCGTGGAATTTTAGTCGAAAATAACAACCGGTTAATTAAAATTGTTGATACTCACCATGAGTATGTCAATGGGGAATAAGGCTTTAAAGGATGCTGTTGGTAAAAATGGTTCATCCACTTCTACGGGCTGTGATGACTGCTCCGGCTTCCTGTGGTGCATCGTAGTTGAATCCAACTTGTCCGTAGCCAGCTGCGTGTAGACGCTTCAGTTCCTCTTCTGTATTAATAAGGAAAGAACACATTAATAAAATTCATTCATATAGAAATAACATTATCTTAACACTAGTACCAAAAAATTATGTATACCTAAAATACAAAACAATTTTCATACAACATCTCAACAAAACATGAATAACAGAACATAATATATTATGTAATTTTTTACCTGACCTGTAGGTGTAAGATTTTTGACATTAGACATTGGAGAAATTATTTTCTATCACTCTTATTACCACACCTCGGTTAACAAACAATTAATGATCCTATAAAGTTGTTGTTAAACCAGGACTAAAATTTTACTAACCTTTGTACATTTCCTCTTCATCTTCATCTGTATGCAGTGCCCGATACCTCTCCTCGTCACAGAGCTGTTCCACATCCTGTTCCGTGCGAGAGAGCTCCACGCGCCAGTCGTACCCACCGGGTGGGGCCTCGAGGGTCGACAGGTCATGCAGGGCACCTCTTGCGTCATACCTGTTCAGAATAATCATAGCGTTAGGAAATGTTTAGAGTTTACATTGAAACTTTAAGCATTTTACAGTAATATGTTACATTTCATTCAAATAACACCTAAAAAATAAGTAGGTATGTAGTCAATGCCTAATATTAATTTTATTTTACCAACTTGAATAAGATTTTGTTTCAATATTCATATAGCATATTAAATCTATACTTCATAATGAAAAGTTGGAAACAATACATTTAACTAACAAGATTAGTAAATAAATATACATTTCCAAACAGCAATAGGGAATTTGTAGTTGAAGATTAAAATTTACATTGCATTTGTTTGAAATTCGAATGAGTGTGTACACACTACCTAAACACATCAGCTCATTCACAAGCACTCATGTCGGAGACAAATTGCTGATAATACATACGCAAGGATACCGTTCCAAGGCATACATACCACCGTGGGACGTCACCGTATCGTTACGCCGCGCCGGGCCCCCTGCCCGCTGAGCCGCCTCCGTGACACAGCTTCAAACAACATCCTCTGCGAAAATCTTTAAGCTCTTCCAAAAATTTAGTATTGTATGACTATTGACAGTCCCTTTATAGTTTTTAGCGCCATAGTTAACAGTCTTATAGTAAAAAACGGATCGAACCTGTCGATTTTCAACGTTTCATCCCCCATCCACGGAATGAGGTGCTTGCCTTGATCAATGTGCAGGGCTTTCTCATTGTCCCTGAACAATTTGCACGAGTAGCCGAACACGAATAGCTCTTCTTTCTTCTCCTTGAAGTCACTTTTACGTAATATACCCGATTCACTACGATTTGCAGTCCATTTTACAGACATTTTTGCAAAATTTTGGAAAATAAGGGAAAAATCACATCACACCGCACTGCCAGGCCAGAAAGAAATTGACATTATTGGAATCGTTCAGAATTAGTCTGATGTTATGTAAGTTGCTTTGACTTTATCGAATTTTTTTCTAATTTCTGAACTGAAATTTTATCACCTTTTGTTTGGAAAAATATAAGAAATTCATGAAAATTATAATGAAGTAATATATAATTCCCTCATTCCTAATTAAAAATTACCAAATACCTCGGACTAATTTGAACCAAATACCTACCTAAAATGTTTCTGTTTTGTTTTTAATTTTTATTAAGCTGCTATTTGTTTTTTCCCTCCATTTAAAAGGGTTAAAAATATTTTAAAGTCTATTGTTCAAGTTTTATAAATAATTATTTTGACCAAATAAAACCTATTTTTGAAAACCGAATGCATAGCACAAAGAATGCTGTTTTAAAATAAAAAATATTAGATGGCAACTGGATATAACCCTACTAAATTATGTGGAATACTAGAGCTGTATTCATTGAACTATGAATTTGCGAAAGTAGAGTGTATATCCAATTTACTAGGTTAATATACGTTTTCAAAAGGCATATGGCGGACGTTTTATATATTTTTGCATCGAAAACTGATAAATTCTTTTAGTTATGAGTATCTTGTGACCGCTAGAGCCTATTTGTTAAAATTAGCTGATAAACGTTAGTTTTTAAATGTGTAAATAAGTCTATTATACTTAGAGTCTTGTAAATATTGATAGTATTTTCATGCGTGGACGTTTTTATCCGTATTGAAAAACGAAAAGTCTGTGATAATAAACAATACCTTTAGGTGATAGAGTAATTTCCTGAACACTTTTGTAAATATTGTAAAGTTATTTTAGAATTTTAACAAAGTTAATATATTGAGCGAAGACTGAAAAATTGAGTGTTTGATCTGAGACTTCGAGCTATGTCAGCTGTGAACCTATTGTCTTCTTTGAAAGAGAAACCAAACGACGAAAGCCCGAAGGATGGCTCTAAATACGAAGGTAAGTGGTTTATAAAGTATTCTTCATTCTACCTTCAAAATAATGTGTGTATCAAGTTGGTTAGCTTGGATTTTTCTAGAGAGAGTGGGAATGACAAGGATTGTTTACAAAATATCCATGAGCTTCTAATATTTACAGTTAGACCCTTCGCTGCGTTGCAGTAAATGGTCATGAGCGTGTGCTGGTATTATGTAGGTCACTAATAATGCAGTCAGTTTGACCTGCAGAGCTGCAGTGTTTATTTTGTGTCATAGACAATTCTGTTTGGGTCTGATTAGATTGTTTCCATCCATTTAAACATTCACATTCTCTGAACTGTAGGCAAACATTATTGAAGAATTATGTCTATCTTTGTATCAACACACTTGTCCTGTTCACAATTTTGGAATTATTTCTTTACCAACAATACAAACTTTTTAGAAAAGTAGAGATAAAATGCTAATTCTATACATACTACAATTAAATGTTACCTACCTATATGAAATGGTTTTACAATAAGTGTGCAATATTCGTTTTAATTGCGCAATTATTGTAAAAATTAACATAATTGTAAAATTTTCCTAATGTTTAATTTCGTTTTTGAATGGTTTTATCAAGACAAATTTGTTTATCAAAGTAGTTTTTCAGTAAGTCCATTGGACTATGATCGGGGATTTTGAAAGTTGTTTACAAAAGGGTCTGTCGTCTTACCTTCCCAACTCTGATAGAGAAACTAGACCAATGGGATCATGGAAATATCTTAAAAATATTTTCTGAAACCTAGAGTTTTATCACGATGTTTTCCCTCATTGCGGAGCGAATGGTAGAAATATGCACAAGTCCAGATCCGGTCAAGGTCCTCAAAATATGCTATAAACATTGACTACAGATTTATTTTCATCGTCATCTTAGCGTAGCGTTTATTCGTGGCTGCAACCCAAACTAATTCTTCAGAGCTTGGGGTCTGCTTTCCTGCTACATCTTCTCCCCTTCACATCAACAAAGTTTGTACGTAAGTTACCTACAGTGACAGATTGTTTTTATTTGCTATTTAACTGTGTCAGTAAACAATGAAGGTATAACTGCAGGCTAACGCTATAATACATGGCTGGATTTTGAAATAAAAATTGTGGTGTTTATTTTAATCATCATTTCAATATGCAGAATGGAACGGATGGATACTTTCTGCAATACTGATTGATGTATTTTACAGCTCTTTTCTATATTTTTTGTACCTGGATTTGAAGACAAATGTCTACATGCTAGGCCTAAATTCTTGAAATTGAAAAAATGGGTACCCAGATTATGGCAGAGTTAATGTTGCGTAAATATATTACAATACAACATTTTACTTGTTCTTTTATGAAAGTGAAGTGTTTTTTATTTACTTATTAGACTATCAACTCTTGACCATAATCGCACCTGGTGAAAAGTGACGATGAGAACACATGTGAAATGAGTTTATTTATATGAAAAATGTGCTATGGGAGATGTACTTCTGAATTGTTTTATCATTTATGACCTAACTAGGTATTATTATTAAAAGAGAAAAATATTGACACTTATGTAATACACATAAAAACTATCCATTATTGAAGTTTCCTCAAACATTAAGATTTCAAAAAATGCCCTATCTGGTGCGACAGTAAAAGGCTATGGCAGATCAATTAGTGTCTCTTTGACAGTTTGACCTGATACCTATTCAATTGTTTCATTCTCTACTTTATGCTCATGCCCAAATGTAAATACACTAATGTAAGTGATGCATAAATCTGCATACGCATCGATGGCGGGCGATGCACATTATAGCGATGGGCGAGCGTCGAACATTCGGCTAGGGGCTTAATCCGCGGGGCTTGATTGAAGGTCAAGGGTGAAAACTCCCCTCGCTCATTCTGTGTAAATTTGTCTATACATGCATACTATAGCTAAAGATAGATTTATGTAGGGTCCAGGTGCTACTGTTTGATTTACGAATGGTCAGCATAAATAATACGGGTTTTACGGCACCCGCTTTGCTACTTTTACAAGCCTTTTGACAAAATCTTTCCATATATTGTAGCTTGAAAAACGAAATACACCTACGGGAATTCTCGTCAGCGTAAATGTGTAGACGACCAGTCCTTTTGTTTCGATACGGCTTATATGCTCTTGCTTATCTGCATTGGAGTTGCCAACGCCGAAACGGTTTGTGTAAAGTATAAAAATTGAGATCCTTTTGGATTGATTAAAAATACGTTGGGCAGTGTGTAATGCTGTTGTATTGTGGAAATCTCAGTAATGTCTTCTTAAACGTTATTTCGGCTATGGTGGCCAATCTCGACGATCAGCCATCGACTCTGGACATATTTTGGTGCATAAGTGTGTGCATTCTACCCTCATATTTCAATGGGCCACTTGTGTGAAAAGACCGAAGTGGAATCCGACGCAGGCCCAATGGCGCAACGTGTTTTTCAAGGTACAGGACCGCCAACTTTCAGACATCGGGCTGATTAAGAATTTTTGACCAGAAAATCTTGGTGTACAAATTTCTGGTCTCACCTGGGGATTGAGTCCGGGACTCGCAAGCCCAATCGCTGCAGACGCGATACGGTAGCATAATAGTCTCAGCTGCATAATCACTTTAAAAAAAAACGTATGCACGTGCAATGCCTGCGTCTTAGTAAGCAGTAGCATCATTTAGAGAGGAGTGCACGGGATTCTAGCCCTAACGGTGATTGATCACGCGGCCGAATCCACAGGAAATGGATAATAGAAAAATGGTTTCTGTTTGCACCCCAAACGAAATGGTTATCATTTTTTGTCTAGGGATACAGATAGCCTGTACCCTACAGTTTTGTTTACTTAGCGAAATCGATACTTGGTTCACGTGATGCTGTAGAATCGGTACACCCGTTTTTGACGGTTCAAAAATGCTGACCTGATTAAGGACTGACCTATTTCCAATGTGCAATACAAAGCTTGAACAAATAAATTTGTAAATGCAGGGTGCATTTTACAATGTGCTTAACCTAGATATACCTAGGTATGTATGGTTTTGCTCATTCAATAATAAAGATTCTACTTCAGTCGTTTCATAATGGATATTCTATTTAAAAAATGTTGATTAAGCTATTGTTTCATCGGAAACATTCATGCTAGCTATACCTACTTAGATGTGCGTATAGGTAGGTAAAGACGTTAAAATGCTTTCGAACTTATTTGCGTCCTCGGTCATATCAACAAAATCGGGGGTGTATTTGAAAAGATGAGCAAAAAAATATTACAAAATGCGGGTAGAATCGTTCTATGTCCCAACGGCCGGCCGCGCTGTACCAGTCTTTGAGACGTGTTCGTGCGCAGCGAACTCCCGCGGCGGTACCGGCGAAAACTTTCAGTTCTCCCCCAGTCATCTCCCTCTTCCCACCAACCACGTCGCGCATCTACGTAGCATCTTGACTAAATCGCTCAAATACGTAGTTAAAGCGCCCCTCGCGTCTCTTTGACAAAGCTTTAGGTTTTAAGTTAATTTTAATTGTATTTTTTTATAGTTTTAAAATTTTAACGTTTAGTTTTTAAGGTTAGGTTGTAAGTTTTAAAGTCCCGATCCGCCATTTTGTTGTGCCGCGTTTTACGTTTCGAAATGGTGAGCAAAGAGGTTGAGGTTGCGCCGCCCGCGGGAGACGTCCTGAAGAAAGGCAGGAGGCGGCGGCGCAGGGCCGGCAGCAGGGCTGCGAAGAGACGAGCGGCTCGCAAGAGCGCGACGTCCCCCCCATGGCGGGGCGCCCGCGCCGGTCGACAAGTTTGTGTCTCCGATCAAGTGTGCGGTCCACGCGTTTTTGTTGCGGTACCAGAGCGCGCTCAGGAAGGTGCCGACGCAGCTCCCGCCAAAAGTGCGTGCTGGGCCGCCGACGAAGAGGGTCAAGAGAGTGTCGTGGAGTAAGTTACCTCAGATATGTTTGATTTCTCACAGGTCACGCCAGAAGGGTATTAAGCAACGTGCTAGCGTCCAACCATGGTAACCACAGTGATGGTGATCTACATTTGTCTTCCCGAGCACGTCATTACCAGCGAACAGGTGAAACTCTGGTAATGAACCCATTTATTCAGATGATGGTGACTTCCCTACACACGTGATACGTTCTGGATTCCAAACAGCTCCTCCACCTCGGTGTACTGACTTACTGAAATAAGATAACTACCCAGTGAGTAAGATAAATTTATTTCTCAAAAGTCCAATGAAGAAGACCTGGCGACAGGTGGCCGAAAACATCCCGGAATGGCGAAGTCTCGTGTTCACTTCGGGTCGCTGAGCCATCTTAGTAAGTAAGCTATAAAGAAGAAGCCATGCGGTTAATGATTTCTTTCGACGCAACTAAAGAGGTATGGTTTATGCAACGTAATGTGAATATTATGATACGTTTTTTGTTCTTTCATTGTACTTAAGTATGCAAACTAAATTCGCGATTAAAGCGTTAATGCGATGAAGTCAAAGTTCAAAATATGCTTATTGTGTATTTACTTTTTTGTGCTTATTTTATGACGTTACAAATTATTCGCCTACTATGAGAGTATAAACTCTTTCCCATGTTTACATAGGGAGTTTATTAAGTCTGATCATATCTAGGCAAGACATCATTTCCGAATTTTCCGTTTTATTAAACTTGAAATACCGTTAAGTTGCGTTTATCTATCATTATGCTCGTCCTGTTCGTATTTCCACCATAAGCTCGGCAGTGAGGGAAACGTGACGAAACTCAAAACTGTGTACCCAAAATTGTTGAGGTTATGATCCTGCACGAAAAATCCTGATCCAGTTAATCTGGTTCCCCTGTCTGAAGACTGCGAAGGTCAGACGACAGTCGTTTCATTGAAACTACCAGACTTCCCGAATTCTGGATTATGGTCTAAAAAGGCCCAGGGCTCGTGAGTTGGCATGGCTGGACGCAAGTGGGAATGACACGCTGAGATAATGACGACAGACTGTTTTAAACTCTGTGATACCTACCACTTGGGAGAGCCATGCTTCGGCACGAATAGTCTACTCGACCGGATTGATACGGTATCGGTCGAGAGAATCGGCGTGAAGCAGACTCTGTGCTGATCTTCGCCGAGTGAGTAAGGGTAGCGGAGTCTCAATCCGTAGGAAAAGGGGGTTGTCAGCGCACTTGTGACTCCACTGGTGTTGCAGGTGTTCTTTTGGGCGCCAATCTGTTACCAGTAGGTGATCCGTCTGCTTGACTGCCACCTCCTACCTACTACTATTATAAAGGCGAAAGTTTGTAAGGATGTATGGATGTTTGTTACTCTTTCACGTAAAAACTACTGAATGGATTTGAATGAAACTTTATCATCAATATAGCTTATACATCAGAATAACACATAGGCTACAATTTATAAAAATATGTATATTGTGTGGATTGTCCAAAATATGACGGTAAGTGTCAATAATTAACTCCACGCGTACGAAGTCGCGGGCGGCCGCTAGTTACATTATAAAATTCATTTTAATTACATAGCTAGAGAATCTATCTAAACGATACGGAAATTAAAATGAGCAAAAGATCTAAACGTGAGTTTGGCAAACACTTCCGCAGTGCGAAATACTGACCTCAATTTAGCTTTGGGCAGGTAGTTTGATATCGCTTTGACTCCTCTGCGAAAGTAATAAGGTCCATATTCGATTACAGTTTTACGTGTTGGTGAGATAAAAAGCTCGAATCTTAAATGTTGAATTTTTTTTAAGATACCTACTTGAAATTCGCAATGCAGTTGTGTTACAGGATGCACTTCATTAAATATTGCTTCCTTTTAAATACGTTTTCTACTCGTAAATGTTGTTTAATATTTATTATAAGGCATAAGATATTTGTAGGAAAAAATTACATTATTCCCAACATACATAGCTGGGTAATATTCTCAACGAGATACCGTGGCAGTCCTGAAATCCAAATTCCTCCAAAATTTTGGAGTCAAGTCTTAATTTACCGATTGGAAAGGCCTCTTCTTTATAATCGGTTATATCGGATAATCGTTTAATCGCTTCGTTATAATCGGATTTTAAAGAAACTTATCTGATGGCTTCCATGCTATCCTTCGGAAGCGAGCAGCCTCGATGCTGGGCCGTGTCCGTGGCAGTTGTGCTAGCTATAATCTAAGTTAATGCAATATGTGCTCTAAGCCATCGATATGTTGCCCGAAAAGACGAAACGCTTGCGCGATGTAACCAATACTTACCGCCATCTATCGGCAATGGTTGGAACTAATAACAAGAAACGAAGAGAGGGGGGCCAGTAGTTACTGATATTGGATAGGTTGAGATGTGGCTGTCTGTACCCACCTACTTACACACAATTTATCTATTAGTATCGTTATATTCCTAAGGCAAACGTTAATTACGCGAGCCAAACCGCAGACAAACCTTAGTCTATTTATGTTTTTCTCATTACCCAGAGAAGCTTGTCTATCGATATCTTGTCATATTCATTGAAATGTTATGTAAACAAATCTACGATCATATAAAACCTAGATACAGTTATCCGTGGGAGAGCCACGCTCCGGCATGAATGGGCCGGCTCGACCGCAGTCCTACGGCCTCACTGAAGACTGGCGTAAAGCAGCGCCTGCGCTTTGTTTCGTCGAGTGAGTGAGGGTACCGAGAGATCCCCCAAATGGGGGAAAAGGGTGTTAAATATTGGCAGCGTACTTGCAGGCAAACGAGCAGACGGATCACGTGATGGTAAACGATTCCCGCCGCCCATAGACACCTGCAACACCAGTAGAGTCACAAGTGCACTGCCAACCTCCAACTCCTTTCTCCCAATTGGGCCTTCGGTACCCTCACTCACTCGACGAAACTCAGTTATGAACCGACTTCCCATTGTTTTATTGGCGCAATCGTCTTCAAGCAGTCTGCTTAGCGCGTAGCCTGATGTGGTAAAAGTGTACCGACTGCCGGCGACCCGCGACCTTGGGTGTACTTGCACGATGCCGCAATGTAGTAGACGAAACAGTAATGCCTGGTATTTTTTTGCTAGTATTTAAGTGTAATAGTGCGCAGAAACCAATTTTGATAGTAAGTCTTCTTTTTTACAAGTGCGCAAAATAACGGTCATCGCTATACTTTCGTGCCTCCAGCTATACCAGCAGGTTACCCGTTTGTCGTTTGCCCTATAAAAAAAACTTATTTTTTTTTATCGATCCAAAAAATCGTATCATATTCATTGGATCGATACTGTGTATCTGTACTATCCATGGTATCCCGAGTATCGGTACGAAGTAACAGTATCGAACATCGCTCTCGAAGACATAGAATGTGGGCTCTAGTTGATCTTAATATCTATAAGGCAGGGTCACTTCACTACTAAATGCGCTATTAGGCTATTCAAGAAAGGGCTATCTGTTAATTTGTTGTTTCATTATTATTATTTTAGTTACACAAACTTTGTTTAAAATGGATAGAGGATACCCTACACATTTGTGTCAAATGAAAAAAAAACTAGTCAAAAAGGTCTAAGTAAGGGGAGCCACCAAAATTTATACACGTATTTTTTAATTTTTGGTTAAAATCCAGCAGCAGGTCGTCAGGGTGAGAGTGACAGACTCAATGGACACTTTGTCTGTTCTTTTGTGCCTGTCAATCTCATGTTTTGATCTCACGGCCGCTTACCATCAGGCGGAGTGGGGTCATCTTGATTGTCCTCAATATAAAAAAAAATGATGCGGTACCCCAAACACATTCATCTACTTACCATGTTTCAGCAAATGATTTTTACAGTTTCGGAATAAAGTGGTTGTGACATACGGATAGAAGACAGACATGACGAATCTATACGGTTTCCATTTCGCTACGGAATCCTGTAAAAGATACCTCACTGGTGTCTATCTCGGTGTAGAATCTGTTTATTTTTGTCTTGCTGTCGTCCGATTCCGTACTATGCGGGAATGCGACCAACTGTTTACTGCGTTGCGCTGATTACATTGTACCAACAACCAACAACTCTTGGTTACAGTTTATATCTATAAACGGGTGTTCGTGGTTTTGCATAAGGAAGTCTCATTTTGGGAGGAGCAAGCTATAGTCCTTTGTTGGAAATGTTTGTAATTTCGTTGCTTTGTTGGGATTATTGTGGAAAACTTACAGTAATATTATTAAGCTTTTGAAACATTAATTAATTTATAACTTTTTTTTAACAAAACCTGCCATTTCACAGATGAAAGTAATGTCGCTTACCTACTAGCTTAAGATAAAAGTATCATAAGCTGGTAAGTGCTTCGCGAACATAATTTCACGACTAAATATACAGAGTATACTATCAATACCTAATTATCTTGATAATATCGTCGAAGATTATCTTGATAATCATCCTGTGCAATCATAACTGTAGATGTGTTTTCTGCGGCCTATTCTGATAAGAGCAGCTAAATATAGTCCCCAGCAATGAGCTCTTATATTTAAACATTTATGTAAAACCAAAGCACTACCTAAATATAAATAATCACTGTCTGTAGATCGTATGAGTCATTTATGTTTCATAGTGATAAATAGTTCGAACTTTATACAAATTAACTCGAGGAGTGACACATCACAGTGCATTCATAATATATATGAATGTGAATGTTTATTATGTGTCTCAGTGTGATATATGATTTAAGTATTATGTGTAATTTGTATCTGTCTGCATCATAATAATATGTTTGCGGTGTCCAAATTAATAAGTGTAATTTCTAGGTTGTTTGATATCCGTAACACAAATGTATGGGCTACTTACATACGTAAGAGATGTTGTAAAAAAAAAACAAGTATACAAATATTTTAATAGTTTAATTGTAGTAGTTGTTATAATATTTATTGCTTTCATGTAGTACAATAGGTCTTAACATAAAATATACAGTCCTGGACATGAACCCCGCAGGGGCACTGCAATCTTAGTAGTAATAATTATCACATTCACAAATTATAAAATAAAATTAAATAAAACTAGTTAAAATTCCATAACATTAAATTGTTAAACTCCATATCATTATACAGTTTTCTGCTCGAAAAACAGTAGTAGTAGTGTAGTTATTGATATGAGCTGTCAAAATTTGTTGAAGTTCTATCTCAGTCCAACAGTACGCCATCTAGTGTATTTTTCACACGCGATAGCCCCCATTATGTTTACACAGTCATTATCTAAACAGTCATAACACGTGCTCGTATGGGCTGTTAACTGATTTGCTTCGGTGATAAGATAATTAGGAGAAACCTCTTATCAAAATGCGTTTGTAGACATTAGACTAACACAATTTCGTTTTGTTGTTATCATCAACGTCATTTATCTATACATTCAGGATACATCTAACCCCCCATGGCGGATTTTTCCTACAAATATGCAGATTTCACAGTATCATAAATTAAAAGGAAAATGTTCTATTGTGATATTTTTACCTAACATGACCCGTATACGCTTCCACTTAGCCAAAAAAAGGAATATAGAACTATCTATATTCTATATAAAGCTTTATCGTAAATTAGTGCCCACCCCTAATTTTTTTCGGGACACTAGTTCGAGTCTGTACCACTGGATGGCGCTAGGCGTCGAGTACATCGCGCAATTGTTTTAGTTTACCTATTTCTTGTCGTGGTCTTTAGCATTTACTTCTGTATAAATAGGTTCGATGTGTGTGCGTGCCATTCGCTACTAAAACCTGACTGAATATCAAAGTAAGAAATCGTGACGATTCCTTTTAGAATCGGTGAATGGCGGTATTCACTCGTTGCTATACAAAATCAACGCTAAACGAAATATTTTGTAGGAAATGTTTATTTTCTATACCTATACATGTACCTGTGCATGTTGGTTGTACTTAGGCTGATTGGATTGGTTTTTTGTCGTAGTAAGTTATACTTACTACTTATTAATAAGTATCAGCCTATATACTGTCCCACTACAGGGCAAAGGCCTCCATCATAGAAATCAGTTATCACTGCTTTGGTGGGATTAGGCTTAATCACCACGCTTGCTTAGTGCGGTTTGGTGATCACAAACCCGAGCTATTTTTTTTATACTAGAGGCGGCAAACGAGCAAGCGGTTCACCTGCTGGTAAGTAATTACCGCTGCCCATAAACATCTGCGAGATCAGAGAGGTCGCTGATGCGTTGCCGGCCTTTTAAGAAGGAGTACGCTCGTTCCTTGAAGGTCCCTAAGTCATAGCCGTCAGGAAATACTGCCGCAGCTAAACTGGAATAGTTAAAACAAGACTTAGTGAGGTTCGCGGAAGAAATTTCCTCGACTAACTATACAGAGTATACTATCTATATCTAATTATCTTGCATGCATAGGTGCAATCATTAACTGTAGATGTGTTTTCTACGGCCTATTCTGATACGAGCAGCTAAATATAGTCCCAGCAATGAGCTCTTATATTTAAAACATTTATGTAAAAACCAAGCACTACCATAATATAATAATCACTGTCTGTAGCTCGTAATGAGTCATTTGTTTCATAGTGATAAATAGTTCGAACTTTATACAAATTACTCGAGGAGTGCCACATCACAGTGCATTCCTAGTACCTATATATGAATGTGAATGTTTATTATGTGTCTCTGTGTGTATATATGATTTTAAGTGTGTGTGTAATTTGCATTCTGTCTGCATCATAATAATATTGTGTGCGGTGTCCAAATTAATAAATGTAATTTCTAGGTTGTTTGATATCCGTAACACAAATGTATGGGCTACTTACATATGTAAGAGATGTTGTAAAAAAAAACAAGTATACAAATATTTTAATAGTTTAATTGAGTAGTTAGTCATAGTCATAATATTTATTGCTTTCATGTAGTACAATAAGGTCTTAACATAAAATATACAGTCCTGGACATGAACCCCGCAGGGGCACTGCCATCTTAGTAGTAATAATTATCACATTCACAAATTATAAAATAAAATTAAATAAAACTAGTTAAAATTCCATAACATTAAATTGTTAAACTCCATATCATTATACAGTTTTCTGCTCGAAAAACAGTAGTAGTAGTAGTGTAGTTATTGATATGAGCTGTCAAAATTTGTTGAAGTTCTATCTCAGTCCAACAGTACGCCATCTAGTGTATTTTTCACACGCGATAGCCCCATTATGTTTACACAGTCATTATCTAAACAGTCATAACACGTGCTCGTATGGGCTGTTAACTGATTTGCTTCGGTGATAAGATAATTAGGAGAAACCTCTTATCAAAATGCGTTTGTAGACATTAGACTAACACAATTTCGTTTTGTTGTTATCATCAACGTCATTTATCTATAATTCAGGATACATCTAACCCCCCATGGCGGATTTTTCCTACAAATATGCAGATTTCACAGTATCATAAATTAAAAGGAAAATGTTCTATTGTGTGTGATATTTTTTACCTAAAATGACCCATATACGCTTCCACTTTGCCAAAAAAAAGGTAATATAGAACTATCTATATTCTATATATAAAGCTTTATCGTAAATTAGTGCCCACCCCTAATTTTTTTCGGGACACTAGTTCGAGTCTGTACCACTGGATGGCGCTAGGCGTCGAGTACATCGCGCAATTGTTTTAGTTTACCTATTTAAGTCTTGTCGTGGTCTTTAGCATTTACTTCTGTATAAATAGGTTCGATGTGTGTGCGTGCCATTCGCTACTAAAACCTGACTGAATATCAAAGTAAGAAATCGTGACGATTCCTTTTAGAATCGGTGAATGGCGGTATTCACTCGTGCTATACAAAATCAACGCTAAACGAAATATTTTGTAGGAAATGTTTATTTCTATACCTATACATGTACCTGTGCATGTTGGTTGTACTTAGGCTGATTGGATTGGTTTTGTCGTAGTAAGTTATACTTACTACTTATAAGTATCAGCCTATACTGTCCCATTGCAGGGCAAAGGCCTCCATCATAGAAATCAGTTATCACTGCTTTGGTGGGATTAGGCTTAATCACCACGCTTGCTTAGTGCGGTTTGGTGATCACAAACCCGAGCTATTTTTTTATACTAGAGGCGGCAAACGAGCAACCGGGTCACCTGCTGGTAAGTAATCACCGCTGCCCATAAACATCTGCGAGATCAGAGAGGTCGCTGATGCGCTTGCCGGCCTTTTTAGAAGGAGTACGCTCGTTCTTGAAGGTCCCTAAGTCATAGCCGTCAGGAAATACTGCCGCAGCTAAACTGGAATAGTTAAAACAAGACTTAGTGAGGTTCGCGGAAGAAAATTCCTCGAAAAACTATGCTATACTTGTATAGCTATGTTTGTTTTTTGTCGTATCATCACAAAATCACAGTTACCTCTGTCGCACACACCCAAGTCGTTCACCTATGCGCAAGAAAAAACTATTATAAACTCGTTTATGTAACCCAAGTGCGAATCATTGCGAGTGCCTATCAGCTGATGGGGCGGTCGTTGACCCCTCGCTTAGCTTACTACATACATACTATTGTTGGTAGTTATCAGGTTTTATTTATGTTGTAGTAATAGTTGATATGGAAATAGGAAGTTTTAGTTGTGTGTCAACTGTGCAATCTTAATTTTCGCGTTGCATTATCAAGTGTTGTTTGATTTGCGTTTCGTAGTACCTACCTTACTCAGTTCTTGATAACTCTTTCATTTATACCTTTTCGAATCGTAGTATTATACAATAGAGAAGTATTTGTGAGGCAACAACTTTGACTATTTTTGCAAACTGATTTTTATTTTTTTAAGCTTTTATTACTGTCAATAATATACATAATAAAGTAAATAATTTCAAAATCTCTATACCTTGCTGTCAGGTGGTCCCCTGACAGGCCTACTCCATGCTCTTCCATTTGTCACGTAGACATGCCGATCTCCAGTCCTTAGGTAGATCATCCTCCCATCTCCTAAGTGACTTTCATCTTCTTCTTTTCCCATCCTTCGGAATTTCGGATATAATTCGGTTACGGCTCGTCCATTTTTCGGTTTTGGATATCATTGAGTGTTTTGGTTTTTCCAATGGCGTGGACGCCATTCCACTACTCCTGTCCTTTTTTTAATTTCTGTGAGCTGACTGATTGGGGGGTTTAATTGTCCATAAAAACAGCTGACGTAATACTTTAACGGCATCTGTTTACATTCTCTTCTTCGCGACATAGCAGATACTATTTTAAGTGAGGAGACTTTTACGTTGTTGCCAAATTGTCAATAGTTGCAAAAATATTTTAGAGGACATTTTGTGCAATATGCTTTTTAGTGCAATTCGAACAGTAAATATAATTTGAAGCTACTACGTTGTTTCGAAATATGAAGTCGCAATTTTAATAAATTGATTGTTTGCAACAGCTTTTTTGACCTTTTCCAGAGACTTGAATTTTTTTTCAGTGTAATCTCATAATTACAATACTGTAATCTGCAAGTCTAAAGTTAGTCTTTGTAGTTGACGTAGTGGCACTATGGTGTTCTGCTCATGCGTGAAAGGTCATGGGTTCGATTCCCGGTCGGGCCAATTTTCGAAACGAACCTACCTTTGAATCGGTTCTGGTTGTACTGGGAGGCGCAGTGCCCCGCTCTCACTTATTTACGGGACTTCACTTAGGTAGCGCTAAACATATTAGTTTCAAAAAACACCAATAGATGGCGCTAATGTCGATTACATCGCGCCTGTGTTTTTCAGTATACCTAAACTGTTTTCTCCGTATAACATGTAATTTATCCTGTTCCAGGGGACGAAGAGTGCGCCGCTCCGACAGGCGGCGGGGACCCGGCGGTGCTGGCGATTGGTCCGGCGCGGCACACGCTCACGTACACGCGCGACGAGCTGATGCGCCTGCGGCACTCGCCTCTCGTCAAGATCGGCCTGGAGCACGCGTTCGCTGGGTGTGAGGCGCTCGCGCTGTGAGTACTAAAACATATCGTTGCGGGAATCCCCGCTTCCTTTGAACATTCTGTTCGATGAATTGGGGATTCCCCGTCAGTATAATGCACAAAGGGAGTCATGTGAAAGTAATGGCGCCACTGCGGCTTACATCATCATAGAGCAGGGGTCACCAAATGCGGCCCGAACCGTGAGGCCCTAGCTTTATTTTTTGGACAAACGCCTCGTTGGTCTAGTGTTTGAAGTACCGGGTGATCTCAGGACCCTGGGTTCGATTCCCAGTTAGACCAAAACGATGGTAAACTCCTTCGGTTCGATGACTTGATTTCTATAATGGAGGCCCTTGCCCTGCAGTGGGACAGTATATAGGCTGATACTCATTTACTTTTTTTTTCTAGTGTGCTGAAGAGACGGTCCGACTCGCCCAACGAGGAGGACAAGGGAGGCAGAGGGGATGCGCCCACCGAAAATCATAAGGTGATTATTAAGTCACATGACTAGTAACTAGTATGCTTTTTACTATTTAGATTCGTTGCATTTCACTCTGCTACCCAATGGGAGCTATTCGCGTGTGAGAAATCCGCTAGGTGGCGTACGTGTAGACTGAGGTCCAACTTCAACGTCATTGGTCTTTAGTGACATTTTGACATCTCACATCAAAAATAACCAATCACCGTGTAGTTGGACCTCAGTCTACACGTACGCCATCTAACGGATTTTCCCCACGCGGTAGCCTCCATTAGGCAGCATGCTGATTAAGCCCATCAGTAGCGCGTTTGCCCTGCAGTAACACAGTATATAGGCTAATACTTTACTTTTTGCCAAGCGTGGAGAGCGTTGACTTATAAAAAAGTGTAAAGAAAAAAAACCCCCAGGGCGTGTACGGGCGGGAGCGCGAGCGGCGCTCGGCGGACCCCCGCGAGCGGGTCCGCAAGGAGGGCTCCCCGGGCGGGGGCATCGTGCTGTCGCCGCAGCGGCGCTCCTTCACGTCGGGCTGCGGGGCTCCGGCCGCGCAGGCCCCGCAGGCGCCGCCGCACCTCGCGCGCACCCGCCCCGACTCGCCGCTGTCCGCCGCCGCTGGACACAACGTGCCCGCTAAGCCGGATCCGGGTGAGTTTTACTCTTATACAGGCTCAGGGGATTTCAGTTCGGGGTCCGCAAGAAGGGCTCTTTGATCGATCTTCGGCTACTCGCATCCAGCTCCAGCCAGCTCTTGCGCAGATCGTCACTCCATACGGCCTGAGGTCGACCTACACTACGTTTACCAAGACGCGGCCTCCACTCCAGAACTCGTTTACTCCAACGGTTGTCAGTTCTCAATCAAAGGAGGGCTCCCCGGGCGGGGGCATCGTGCTGTCGCCGGATCCGGATGAGTTTTATATGTATACAGGCTCAGATATCCCCTTATCATCATCATCAGCTGTTGCAGTCCACTTCTGGACATAGGCCGCTTCAAATGCTCGCTACCTTGATCTATCTTCGGCTACTCGCATCCAGCTCCAGCCCCTTAACTTGCTGTCTGTTTACTATCCATCAGTGGTCAGCAAATAGACAGTGAGCTCACCTTTGCATTGGGGTGGGGGATATTGCGTGTGAAATTCCCTGCATTGTTAGACTAAGGTCAAACTTCAACGTCATTGGTTGTCTAGTGAAGTTATAGCATCTCATTTAAAAAAATAACCTATCACCGTGTACATGGACCTCAGTTCTCCAAAACTATCTAGCGGATTTTCTACACGCGATACCCCATTACTACGACGTGATGACATGGAATCTCTTCATGTCTGCCAAAGTAGCCGCGTAGGGCAAAACCCGGAGCGCCGTGAATGAACAATGCCCTGAAAGGCCACAGTCATGACTCCACTAACCAGACCCTAAGTATCGAGCCTTACATACATAGCTATGACGAAACCTGGAGTGGTCTACTTGCAATCGAATAAAGGGTTGTGTGCAAAAGAATGGCCGCGAAGGGCAAAACCAGCAGTTGATATGATAAGTATAGGTAGTAAGGTTAAGTAATTCGCATGTTTAAGTGTTTACAGTTGAATTTATTGCATTAATAATGCTGATATGAGAATTTATTTGCCAAGTGCATACGCTGAGTGTCATAATCCATACTTAATATGTATTATAAATGGGAAAGTGTGTCTGTCTGTCTGCCTTGTCTGTATGTTTATCTTTATTTCACGGCAAAACAGAGCGACGAATTGTAGTTTCTAAGTGGAGATAGTAGAAAGAATGGCGAGTAACATAGGCTACTTTTTGCCCTTTTCTAACCCCCCCCCCCCCCATTTTAGGGAAGTGGGGGGCGCGAGCGACGCGAGCAAAAAGCTAGTAAAGCATATTTTACCAACCGAGGAGACTAGCACAAGCATCTAATAAATGAAACAATGTATTAACTTAAGTTACTCTTATTTATCTATACACAGGCTCTTACAAATTATTCATCTCGTGACTAAAACACTTATTGCATTAATTAGCTGATACATTTAATTAATCTTAAACACTATCGTATGTTGTTAATGGCCCGACGACAACGTACTCAACAGTATATTGTTTTGTATGTAAATAAGAGTTTTAGTAATCTTTTGGGCTTACATTAACTCGGCAGATACAGGTGATGCATGTATCAAGGCATAAACATGACATTGTATAATAGCTGCCTACAGTTTAATAATAATGATTCACATAACATCTCATACATTGACCTGACTCCGTACTAAGTCCTACCTACTATGCCGAAGCACGTGGATTTGTATTGTACACCTTTTACTTTGTTTCACTAGTAACATTTTAAACTGCCGCTCTCAGAAACGTCAATTAACTTGAATTGTCACTTAGGAAAAAAAATATTGGCCTTTACTATTTTAAATAGACTTTATAAATATCATGAAAGATTATAGCCACTTCTGCGTTATGTAGTTATCCGCGCTCAGATCGATAATGTAAAGTGTATAAGGGCCGATTTTTCCATTGTCTGATAAAATTTAACAGACCAATAAAGAGTTACCCGGCGAATTAAAGTTGTCTTACATCTTACTATAATTGTATAACATAGAGTGACAGTTACTATAAATTGGAATACATTTTATCGGTCTGTTAACTGTTATCAGACGATTGAAAAATCAGCCCTAAGTAGATATAAGGTGAGTTATTCAGCTCCTAATCCTGGGCAAACTTCGACTGACCGGATGGCGCATTTGGTAGTGACCCTGCCTCATACGCCAAAGGGTTCGATCCCCACTCTGGACAAACATTTGTGTATTGAACACTTGTTTTTTCAATGTCTGGGTGTTGTGTGTTGTTAAGTACCTATTATATTTGTTTCCTCTGTTGTCTGATATCACGGTGATAGTACGGAGTCAGGTCAATATTATGTATGTGGTGTTGTGTGAATTTATTTTTAATTTTTTTTTTTCCTCCAGCCGGCCGTCGCATCGGGTCCGGGCGGATCATGGTGCGCGACATGCCCAACAGCGGGTGGGAGGAGGGCGAGCGCGACCAGTTCCCGGGCCGCGCGGAGCCCTACCGCCCGCCGCGCGAGCGCGAGGCCCGCGCCAACGGCAACGACAGGTCACTAAAACATCGTCGGTTATGTGCCGCAGTAGCGAATTTACACATTTGCCGCCCATATCCTTACCAAAATAGTAATCGTAACAGTGGGAGAGCCACGCTTCGCCATGAATGGGCCAGCTCGACCGGAGTGATATCACGCTACGGTCTGGCAGAAAACCGGCGTGGAACAGCGCCTCCGCTGTGTTTCGTCGAATGAGTGAGGTTACCGGAGGCCCTATTGGGGGAAAGGGAGTCAAAGGTTGGCCAGTGCACTTGTGACTACTGGTGTTGCAGGTGTCTATGAACGGCGGCAATCGTTTACCATCAGGTGATCCGTCTGCTCGTCTGCCACCTATCCCATAAAAAAAAAACACATTTGCCGCCCATATCCTTACCAAAATAGTAATGGTAACAGTCAAAGTCAAAGATATTCTTTATTTGCATAAGCTATACCCAAAACTGTAATTCGAGACCAAAAAATCTACTATAATGTTGCTACTGCAATAAAATGATCGTACCATATTATACCCCTTTTTTTCTAAAAACACTCGCTGATGTAATTTATTTATTGGTAATTTTGATGCTATAATTTAAAAAAAATATATTTTTTTTTACTTTTTTTCACGTAAATATAAGACACTTTAATAAAAACTTAACCATCCGTAATTTTAGTTTTCAAAGATGGAATTGCGCTTGTAACACTTCAGATGCTAATAACATTTGGTATCTACCCACAACATTTTAACAATGTATGGACTTGACAGTTTAGTCTGTATAATAAGAAAAATAATGCCAAAAAGGTTTGCGAAACCTGAAAACGTCACTTAAAAATGACACAAGTGACATTAACAAATTTGACAGTGACGTATCTGTCGTAGATTTTTTGGTCTTGAATTCCAGTTTGGAGTATAAAACACATCGTCGGTTATGTGCCGCAGTAGCGAATTTACACATTTGCCGCCCATATCCTTACCAAAATAGTAATGGTAACAGTGGGAGAGCCACGCTTCGCCATGAATGGGCCAGCTCGACCGGAGTGATACCTTAGTCTTAATGTTTTGTTGTATCATGCAGGTATGAGCGGCGCTCTTTCGGCCGAGACTCCTACTCCTCTGACATCAAGAGGGAACGGGACGATCGATTCAACAACGAGAAAACACGCGACAGGTAAGAAAATACATCAATACCTTTTGAGATCTTATTCCTCAAACATAATATTATTTCGTACATTTACTATTGAAAAAGAAAAATAAACACATCTTGCATAACGCGCTCCCAAAATCTCTTTGACCTTGCGTAATGAAAAAACACAGTAAAAATCAATATAATGTAACATTTTAGACTGATCGAAGCGACGAATCAATAAGAGTCAAAATCGTATACGTTTTAATTTCCCGAATACGATATCGGATCATGTAGGGCTCCTACGAACGATTTGATTTTGTCTCACTCTGACACGTAATAAGTGAACGAATGCTCGTATCGATCCATAGTATCGTGTATGGGCGTCATCTACGTTGTACGATTTACGATATCGTACATAAACGAATGATCGTAGCGATATGTATAGATTTTTATCAACCAGCTAATTTAATGTTCTTCATTTGTTACAGAGAGGACAACCGTAGATCTGGTGGTCGCTTCTCTCAACGCCGATTTGAGAAGGAAGATGAACCCGAATGGTAAGTGACACAACCAAATCACACATCTAAGGTCTTATGTTAATGATTACCTAAGATTCAGAATTTAATATAATCGTGTTGTTATCCGCTTCAGTGGAAACAGCCTAATGTTTGAATGTGTCATCATATCACCAGCCCTGAAATACTTACTGCTAAGTATAGGCCTCATTTCTTTTCCGACAAAGTTTGTATAACTAGGGTCTTTCTTTGCACAGGTTTAGTGGAGGGCCGACATCTCAACTGGAAACTATCGAGCTGCGTGGATTCGATGAGCCGACCAAGAAGAATGGTGCAACGAACAACAAAGAGACTGAGGTAGAGAGAAACGTACAGTTGAGACTGCTAACTATTTAAGTATTGGGGATAGAACTGATGTCGAGTGGAATGGAGGATGGAATGGAGACTTCCATCTATCAGTTTTTTTATTACTGAAGTAGGCAGACGAGCTTGCGGCCCATCTGATGGTAAATGGTAACCGCCGCTCATAGACAACAACAATGCCGAGGCACAGTCATGCCGCTGCCTACCGTGAAAGAAGTACTAATTTCAAACCTCGTTTAAAAAGGACATGTCATAGCGATCCGATTAGGTAATAGTTATGTAACTTTTAAGCATTGTTAGTTTTAGCATTTAATAAAAAAGAGCACCACCTATTGGCACAGAATACTTAATAGTACAATGTACAGAAGACCCACTTCTAAAAACCGTTTATGGAAATAAAGACTCAGACTACTATAATATAACGTTAAAATTCCGACCAACCAGCGTTCAATACCTACAAAATTTATACCTAGAAGCGTTCTCTTTCATCGCGTAACTCGTACTTTTTTCTGACAATATCAGGGGTTGTCTTCTTTAAGAAAATAATATAATCTTAATATTATAAATGCGTTGCTTCGTTGAGTGTTGGTTAAATCAGCCCAGATACCTCGATTGTGTTGTGTAGGTAGGTATACCTGGCTATAACATGTAGGTACTAATGTATTTTGTGTTGAGAGACTCGATTATTATTAATGTATTTTGAGGTAAAATGCATGGTGATAATATATACCTACCTACCAAAAAATTTAACGAAACAGATCTTAATTCAGTTAAATATTGTAATACCAATATTGTATACCAACCAGCTATTCTATTGCCCACCTATGATGTTTCATTTCGTTAATATTAATTTCGGTAGGTAACTCAACTAGTTCTATCCGACTAAAATATTATTTTGTTTACATTATTAGCATATAAAAACAGATCTTCGTTCTTTGGGAGCCTAAAAAAAAGTTAAATTTGGATAGCAAACCGTGTTATTACAGGCAAACACAGCAAAATATTTCTTTGCCTTTTTTTATTATTAATTATAAAGAGCGGTCGTATCGGTACGTCGGTAAGCCACAAACAAAAGACGCGCGCGCGTCGCCGCTCGCTCGTGAAGCCCTACTGATTGTCCCCTCCGGAGGGGACGCCGCATGTACTTGTAAATTCGTAGGTACACGCGGAGTGGGACAGGCCTGCTATTGGCTAGAACCTTTACTATAAGTAACTCTTCTATTTGCACGTCTGATAAGAACAGACTAGATACAATAACTGGGGTACCTTATTTAAGATCTTCACACTTTTTTACTGTATGTTTGTAAAATGTATTTCTGCAAATAAAATATTTGTTTGTTTGTGTGAGTAGGGAACACTGCATCTGGAAGTTACTTTATGTTGATTGTGTTCTTCTGTGCAGAAATGGAACAACAGCGGCGGGTCGCGCTCGCCGGCCGCGGAGCGCTGGCGCGACAGCGCGGCCAGCCCGCAGCACCCGCCGCCCGACTCCAACAACACTAGCAATGTGAGTTGATCCATACTAATATTATAAATGCGAAAGTAACTCTGTCTGTCTGTTACTATTTCACGCCAAAACTACTGAACGGATTTGAATGAAATTTGGTATACAGATGATCTGGACCCTGAGAAAGAGCATAGGCTACTTTTTTTTATTGCGAAAAGGGGGTTGTAAGGGGTTAAAAGGGGGGGTGAAAATTATTCAATATTTAAAAATGCTACCCTAAGTTAATATTTCACGCTGACGAAATCGTGGGTAACAGCTTGTAAATAAATAAAAGCTCACAACCACAACATCTCATACATTGACCTGACTCGGTACTAACTAGCTTAAGCACTTGTGTTTCAGATATCAAATAACAAAACAAACACAAATATAATACTTAAAAATTTAAAACATTACACCCAGACACTGAGCAAACACAAGTCTTCATCACATAAATGTTTGTCCAGGGTGGGGATCAAACATACGACCTTTGACGCATGAGACAAGGTCACTACCAAATTCGGTTGCGGTCAGACCAGTGCCTTAATTTGGCTAGACAAGCAACCAAAAGCTTAACTGTGTCCAGCTTTATACAGACGGTTTGCCAACCCTAGAACCTCGAACCTATATTCAACACCGAATGTTCGATTGTCTGTCGCGTGTGTCAAACAAGTAAATGTATTTTATCGTCACACCACTTGCAGGACAAAGACTCCGGGGTGGAATCCAAGCCGGAGGAGCCGGCGCCGAACAACGAACAGCCGGACTTCAACCTGGACGAGTTCCTCAAGTTCGACGCCATACCCGACGTGCTCACGGTCAGACTTCTATGGATTTATTACACTTTATAAAGGGTGTATGTATCTGTGAACATTTACATCCCTTTAACCACGTGTTCTATCAACCATTCTGAACAACATTTTGGTCTATGACTTTTGAAAATTCGCAAAAAAAAAATCATTTTTCCATACAAAGTCGGTCACGGTAATTTTGTATGGGGAGTCGAAAAACTTTTAGAAGAATTTGGAAAGGTTGTTGTTGTTTGCAAAAGGGATGTAAATGTTCACAGATACATCCTATATAATGTTGCTATATCGGTGAACAGCTACTTTTACTCGCCTCTTTATAACCAATGGCTACCATACTCTATCCGAATCCGGTCTTCATCGCACTCTTGGTGCGGTTCGGGCGTACGGGGTAAACCCTTTACCCGGGCTGCTTCTCGTGCCAGTCTTGTGGCACGGTGTTTATGCTCCAGGAGAGGAGGCCTCCTGACAAGGTGCTGCTGGGGCGGTCGCACTCATTTGTCTGGGAGGGGGGACTAGGTAGTCACTGTCAAACCATACTCTATGACGTAAGCGGTAGCGGCGCCATCGATAATGAATTTCATGATTTTCTTCATGCATTATAATATGTTTGTACGTGCAACAGAACGGCAGCGGCGAGGGAGAAGGCGGCAGCCGCTTCAGCCGCTGGTTCCGCCGCGAGAGCCCCACCAGCGACGCGCGTCACTACGAGCGCCTCCTGCACAACATGGTCGACGGTCAGTGCACACACACCCCCATACACCTCCACATAACACACGAGACTAGCTAGCAGAGGGACGGGCCACGGTACACACCACCACATACACACCACATATAATAAATAATAATATAATAAATTGAGACAACATCACATACATTGTCCTGGCCCCAAACTAAGGTTTTCCCTTGTGCTAGGAAACCAGAAACAACGAAGGTACTACAAACACCCAGACCCACACAAATATCTGTTTTATCAACAAACATTTGTGTTGGTGCGGGAATCGAACCCGCGACCCTTACGTCTCAACCGGCGCTCAAACCATTGCGCTAAACGGGTCGTCGAACGACATACACACGCACACACGTACAGATTACACCACACACACAGGGAAAGGCTAAAGATTTTATTAATTTTTTTGTTCGTACCGGGCCATGATCTTCCGGATCCCGGGTTCGAACAAAGTATGTTTCGAATATTTCGAACATAGCTCGGGTTTGTTGTGATGATCACCAATCCGCTTCTTTGCCTTGCATTTATTTGAAAAGTTTGTTCTAGCTCTCTCAAACTTTGTGGTTACTTGTACACAAGTGAAAAAGGCTTGCAGATCAGATTTTATAAAACTTTGTCTGTATTTAGAATCTGGACAACTCGACGCGAGTGGACCAGCCCACCCCCAGTGCGGAGGCGTCGCACGTGTTCGCGCCCATCTCGCCCGCCGCGCCGCCGCGCCCGCCCTCGCTGCTGGACCTGCTGCGCCAGGCCAACGCCAACGCCGAGCCCCGGCCCGGTGAGTGCAGTGACCCCGCGCGACGCAAACACTCGTGGCAGCCGGTGACGTAACACCTCCCACAACATGCCACACATCGACACCCGCGGCCCGCCCTCGCTGCTGGACCTGCTGCGCCAGGCCAACGCCAACGCCGAGCCCCGGCCCGGTGAGTGCAGTGACCCCGCGCGACGCAAACACTCGTGGCAGCCGGTGACGTAACACACTCCCACAACATGCCACACATCGACACCCCGCGCCCGCCCTCGCTGCTGGACCTGCTGCGCCAGGCCAACGCCAACGCCGAGCCCCGGCCCGGTGAGTGCAGTGACCCCGCGCGACGCAAACACTCGTGGCAGCCGGTGACGTAACACACTCCCACAACATGCCACACATCGACACCCGCGCCCGCCCTCGCTGCTGGACCTGCTGCGCCAGGCCAACGCCAACGCCGAGCCCCCGGCCCCGGTTGAGTGCAGTGACCCCGCGCGACGCAAACACTCGTGGCAGCCGGTGACGTAACACACTCCCACAACATGCCACACATCGACACCCGCGCCCGCCCTCGCTGCTGGACCTGCTGCGCCAGGCCAACGCCAACGCCGAGCCCCGGCCCGGTGAGTGCAGTGACCCCGCGCGACGCAAACACTCGTGGCAGCCGGTGACGTAACACACTCCCACAACATGCCACACATCGACACCCGCGCCCGCCCTCGCTGCTGGACCTGCTGCGCCAGGCCAACGCCAACGCCGAGCCCCGGCCCGGTGAGTGCAGTGACCCCGCGCGACGCAAACACTCGTGGCAGCCGGTGACGTAACACACTCCCACAACATGTCATACATTGACGTTTCGGTTGCGTTACAGCAGCCGTGGTCACAAGCGGAGCTTTGCCTTATACGATTTGTCGTTAGCTCCTTATAACCTATGTGTTTGCCCCCAGCAGCGGCCCTTGGCGGCGGCGCGGGCAAGATGCAGAGCCTGGAGGAGTTGGAGGCGCGCTTGAGACCTGCGCACGCGCACGCGCCGCTGCCCCCGCTGCACCCCCCGCCTACTCATCAGCAGCAGCCCGCAGACCACGACCTGGCTGCCTTCAAGCGACTGGTGAGTATTGAATGCCACCACTCACCAGCGAGACTCGTGAGTCTACTGAGTTCCACCATTCACGAGCATTTTACACTTCGACAAGTACAGTAATGTGTTTAGATGCACTACCAACGGCCCGTCGACCATGACCTGCCGGGCTAAGATGCGAACCACGAGATAATTTTGTCGACATTCGTATTGCGTCAGCGCTAGTTGCTTCTCGCTCACCTGACAGGTTGAGGAGCGGGATAGAAGAATACGCTCTCGCGAACGAGAGTCGACAAAATTTTGTCGCGATGCGCATCTTAGCCCGGCTGGCTGCCTTTAAGCGACTCGTGAGTATACAACCCTTGTCTATCACCAACTTTTCAAGGGAATCTGAAACTACTGCGGCGCGGGCTGTATTGTATGCTATGAAAGAAACAAAATAACTCTTAGTTTACAGATGAAGGATTGTCTGCTACCGAACTGCCGTGATATAAAATGACTGTACCGACGGGTTATAATGTAGAGATGATATTTTTTTCTTGTATCTATGTTTTGAGTGAAAATCGGATTAAAAAGGAGTAATGTATCTAAAATAATATTAAATAAATATGTACGGTCTGCAGTAGTTAGAAATTGGTGATGCTAGAGAGCTTACTTTTTCGCCTTAATAACTTCTTGTTTTTGTGAAAAATGGACAGACATGGTAAAGCTCTACTTGGGTTTAATTTTTCGCCCAGAACCGATACGGATAACGTTCGGTTTACTAGCGTTCTGTAGCGTATGTGTGTGGTTGCAGCTGGCGCAAGTGTCGGGCGGGCACGCAGTGCCGGCGGCGGCCGACGCGCCGCGCCACGCTCCCGCCGCGCACCCTACACACCCGCAGCACCCTGCCCACCCTCAACACCCCGCGCACCCGCCGCAGCCGCAGCCCATGAGCTTGCTACAGGTATGACACGCTCGTCACATCAGGGTTACATTCCCAGTCAGGGCCGGATCTATCTATGGGCTGCTTGAGCTGCAGCCCAGGCACAGAATACTTAATAGTACAAGGTACAGAAAACCCACTTCTAAAAACCGTTTATAGAAAAATAATACCTCAGGCTATAACATAAATTTGAAATTCCGACCGCCCAACGTCAACACCTACAATTATCATACCTAGAAGTGCGTCTCTTTTCTATCGCACGCACTGTCGCACATGCGTCGCCGCTCGCTCGTGATTTTCTACTGATCGTCCCCTCCAGAGGGGACGCCGCATGTACTTGCAAATTCGTACGTACACGCGGAGTGGGACAGGCCTGGCCCAGGGCTCCGAGGCTACAAGATCCCGCTACACAGCAATAAGGTCGCCCTTTCTACAACAAATACTAGCGTAGGTCTAAATATTATTTAAGTTTATTGTGAAATTTTAAATTGTAACGGTTCCAATGTGTGTATAAGAATATTATATCAGTATAGAAACAGTTTTTTGACATGGCTATTAGTTGAGTACTTAGATAGGGCACCAAGTAGTTTCAGCCCAGGGCCCCACAAATGCTTGGAAATGCAAATGGGATTTGTTGCTTTGGAGACTATACAATTTTATTCCGCGAACCTCGGTTTTGTGGGACGATTTAACCGCGACAGTATTTCCTGATAGCTATGACAAAGGGGACTTCAAAGAGAAGAGCGTACTCCTGATAAAGCCAGTAATGCATCAGCAACCTCTCTGATCTCGAATATGTTCATAGGCGGCGGTGGTGATTACTTACTAGCCGGGCTAATGCGCGCCGCGAGATAAATTGTCGACACTCATTATGGTGTCGGCGCAAGTTACTTCTCGCTCAACAGCTGAGCGATGAGCGTTATAGAAAGGATGCGTTCTCGCGAACTAGAGTCGACAAAATTTTCCACAACCATCCTGAACAAAAATTGTTCTACGACTTCGAAAATGTTGCACAACGGGCCCCCCCTGTCACTGAGAGACCTGATTGTAGTCCTACTAATAGCTATAAAAGGTTAAATAAATGGCCTGTTCGTCAGATGCTGAACAAGAGCATGGAGCAGCAGAAAGCCCAGCAGCAACAGCAGCAGCAGCCGCCGCACATCCCGCAGGAGCTCCTATACAAGCTCCTGCAGGTCCAGGTTAGTAGATAGATATAGCTGACGGCACGAAAGAGTAGCGATGACCGTTATTTTGCGCACTTGTAAAAAATAAGACTTTCTATTAAAATTGGTTTTTGCGCACTCAAGGCCATAACTACACTTTCTTGCCGTAGACAATAGATAGATTGATACTCTTTATTGCACAAACTATTACAATACTTAATGCTTTTATGGTAATTTACAAATACAACACACACACACTACTCTGCTTCACTACACCAAAGTCTCATTTCGCGTCCACTAGAGGCTATCGCGTGTGAAAAATCCATTAGATGGCGTACTGTTACACTGAGGTCCAACTTCAACGTCATTGGTCTTAAGTGACATTTTGACATCTCACATCAAAAATAACCAATCACCGTGGAGATTGATGACACCACTTGTACAGTATACCATGTAGCGGATTTTTGACACGCGATAGCCCCATTGCGTCGCATAGATACGAGATCCTGAATCAACACCATTGGCTGTTTTATTTTATGACTAAGATCAGTATGTATCATTATCTATACCAATTATAAAGAGGTAAATACCAACTGATGATTTACGAATATGCTAATGAATAGAAGTAATTCATATACCTACGTGTGAATCCTTATTATACGCCGAAACGGCAGGTCATAGTGATATATTATTGTAAAATCTTGAATAAAATCTTGGATGTAACCTATAACTACAGCAATAAATGATTTGTTTCATTGATTGATACACGAAACACATCACACGCTAATCCCGTCCTCGTGTTTGGCCCCATGACCTTGGGTAGTATTTTACATATCCTTTTGGTTGACAAAATCTTATCCATACCAATATAATATTATAAATGGGAAAGTGTGTCTGTCTGTATGTTTGTCATTCTTTCACGGCAAAACGAAGCGACGAATTGAAGTGATTTTTTAAGTGGTGATAGTTCAATGCTACTTTTTGGCCCTTTTTAACCCCCCATTTTAGGGAAGTGGGGGCAAAAGCTAGTATTGTAATATCAATTGATGATGTGTGTGCAGCGACAGCAGCAGCAGCAACAGCAGGTGGGCGACCTGCACAGCGCCGACAGGGAGCTGCTACAGCGGCCTGAGGCTCAGCTCTAGTCCACGGTGAGTCTTACAGCCAGCTTTACAGGTCGCGGCACGTAAGTTTAGTGCTCGGCGTAAGCAGAGGGGATGTTTGCGCACTTGCAAAATCAGTTCACTTTATACTTACTTTACTGGCTCAGGGACCCGAACGAGTCTTATTTTTCCATACTACTATACTATAAATCATATTATAAATGGGAAAGTGTGTCTGTCTGTATGTTTGTCTTTCTTTCATCTGGAAGCCTGAAATACAGGGTCGTCCTAGCTGAGGTTCCAGATCACACGTAGAGCATTTTTCCTTAAGTTAATACTGTAATAGCATAGCATTGTGTGATAAATAAAGCATTTTATTTATTATTTATTTATTTCACGGCAAAACTGAGCGACGAATTGACGTGATTTTTTAAGTGAACATAAATATCTACTTCTAACATAGGCTACTTTTTGCCCCTTTCTAACCCCCCATTTTAGGGAAGCAGGGGGCGCGAGCGAAGCCGTGGGCGTACTGTATGACTGAGGTTCATCTACATGGTGATTGGTTATTTTGATGGGAGATGTCAAAATATCACTAAACAATCGGTGATGTTCAAATTGGACCTCAGTTTAACAATACGCCATCTAGCGTATATTTCACACGCGATAAGCCACATTGTCTTGCGCATTTATTTAACTTTTTTATTCCCACAGGTCTGAAGGCAGGCGAGATAACCGTTCAACACCTGATGCAGCAGCTCAGCAACCCCGGGCTGCAGAGCCGCCACCGCGAGGTGCTGCTCACCATCCTGCGGCTGCAGCACCACCAGCGCCAGGTACCCACGCTCGCAGCGACGGTGATACCGCGCCGCAGTTAATGTTATTCCTATACTCCAAACTGGAATTCAAGACCAAAAAGTCTACGACAGATACGTCACTGTCAAATCTGTTAATGTCACTTATGACATTTTCAAGTGACGTTTTCAGGTTTCGCCAACCTTTTTGGCATTATTTTTCTTATTATGCTGACTAAACTGTCAAGTTTCCATACATTGTTAAAATGTTGTGGGTAGATACCAAATGTTATTAACACCTGAAGTGTTACAAGCGCAATACCATCTTTGAAAACTAAAATTACGTAAGGTTAAGCTTTTATTAAAGTGCCGGGTCACCAAAATGAAATAACCGGGTCGCGACATTTTCGCCTTATTGTAAAAACATGGGTAATACCTAACTTGAAACATCTGCATACTTTGCAGTAACAAAATTTAGTACCGAGTACTAATAAACGTTTCTACTTTTAATAAATGTGTATTGGAATACCTTAATGGAACCAGCTTGAGTTTGAAAGTAGGTACTTAGTGGGTCACGAATAGTCAGTGTGAAAATTACTGGGCCATGGCATAACAAAGTTTGGGAAACACTAGTGTAGAATGTATGGGTAGTTCAATGATATATTTTTTATTTTTATACTTTAAAAATGGACTTGCCCATGAAACTTTGAAAGCTCACAAAACCACCTAGACGTTATATTTATAACTGAAAATGTTGGGTATTGGTTCTTATTTAGCAATATTCTGATAAAGTATCAATATTTTTTACTATATCGAGATTAGTAGAATACCCCATGACCGTTGAATGTATAGACAGTGAGGATGTAATTTGTCGTGCAGATCCCGTCCCCGCTGCCTGCGGGCGCGCAGGCGCCGCACCTCGTGGTCCCGCCGCACCACCAGCCGCTGCGCCTGTCGCCGCTGCCGCACCCCTCACAGTTTGAAGGTAACCACCACTCATACCACTTCTCACACAATCACACACATCTCTCTCATCTCTCACATCTCTCTTCTTAGTGACAAATGTAGGTGGAAGATGAGCCGACGGATCACCTGATGGTAAGGGATTACCGCCGGCTATGGACACCTGCAACACCATTGGTCCAGTTATTTTTTCCAAGAAATAATATGTTGAAATTCCATGATTAATGGGGTATGGGAAAAAAAACCAAACATGACCTAAATCGAAAACCATTTTGAGGCATTTGTCTTTCATACCATATTTTATTGCTTTTAAAATTTAAAAGCATAAGATCAATGATATTTTCAATAAAATCGCGTTTGACCTTCATCTGACCCAAGGTCAGCAGAATTTTCAGCCATACTGCACTAACAAGATAAAATAAATGCTACATTAGGCGACATCTACTGTGATTGACACTTAGTCTATCGGAACAACCAACATTTGACGCTAGTATTAATACAATAAAACCTTGCCAACCACAGCTGGCGCTTAACAGGTGGCGCTATTTATGTATAATTCAACCTTACCAACCATTTGACATTTATTTGAAAGGTGATATAAAATTGATTAGAGATACCTCTCTGTTTTTTATTTTACCGGAATGTTGTCAGACAGTGATGTAAAATTCCCCCGATTAAAAGGGATTTTGCCCACAAGTAACATTTTACATATAACTTATTTGCCATGATTTGGGGAAAACAGCACGTGGCAACACTTTTAATATGGTATAGCGAATTTATGACGTTACAAATGCGCTTGAATTTAAAATGTTTAAAAATTAATTAAAACATAACTACTGTCTTGATTACAAAAATATTCAAATTGATTACTTGAAATAAAATATAAAAAAGATACCTAAAAATTTGTTCCCATACCCCATTATCGTCATTAAAAGACAACTGATATTTCCACCTTGCAATTTTTTCCCCTTTTACTAAGTATATCAAAAATATGATTTTTTTAACACGATGCCACTGGAATCCATACACACCTATTTTTCTATTAACTGCTTCGCTTTTCAATTCGTAATCCATTTATCGAACCGTACATAATGCTATGTCTGTACGTAGTTGTGCTAAATTTGTCGCTAAAGTATTGTTTGCACTACGGACGCAGCGTTCTGTGTCTCCCCGATCATGGCTACCAGCCCTAACACGCTATCGGTGCACCATCCAGGTATTGTATACTTTCTTATGGTTTTTTTTATGATATAGGTGGCAGACGAGCCGACGGATCACCTGATGGTAAGCGATTACTCGTATGAGTTGTTTAATATTTTCTTCTATACCTACCATTTATAAAGAGATAACTTCTGTAAAAAACCACAAAGCTTAGTGCAAACGAAACCGGAAGCCGCAACACTGGTGCGATATAATCGACACGCCAGCGCTATCTATTGGCAAAGATTAATTTTAGAAATGTATAGAATTTGACATTTCTTGACAGCTGTCATAGGTATCAATCAAGCTAAGTTTTGGGAACAGTAAAGTCGCGATTCAAGTATTGTACCTATTTACATAACAGATAAGAATAAAAATTTGCATAGTGCAAGGAGACGGTTTTGATTGTCAATATCATTTATCTGCCAAAACAGATTTTTTACGTGCCTTCCTCTCTCCCATTATGTTACACGCCAGTCTCTGACTTGCAGCTTACGAAGAGATGCCAGCGATATCTTAACTCTGATTTTTAATCATGTGGAGTAAACTGACAGATGCAAATGTCAAGTTTACAAGATTAAAAATCAGAGAGAGTTCACATGATTAAAAATCAGAGTATACAGGAGTGTATCTGTGAACTTTTACATCCCTTTAATCACATGTTCTACCAACTTTTTATTCTACGACTTTTGGAAATTTGCATAAAAAACTTTCATCTTTCCATACAACGTTGGTCACGTGATTTGGTCATTTTGTATGGGGAGTTGAAATATTTTTCAAAGCATTTGGAAAATAGGTTGAACAAATGTTCAGAATGGTTGATAGAACATGTGATTAAAGGGATGTAAATGTTCACAGATACGCCCTGTAGGCTTTTTTCACATTGCTACCATCTCCCATCCTATCCATGTGGCCAAGCCCATTTTTTATCATGGACCCTATTAATATTCTTTGGACCACAGGTGTACCGGCGCGCATCCCATCCCCCCGCGAGCTGGCCGCGCACACGCAGTCCATCATGCAGGGCGCGCTCATCAAGAAGAAGCTGGAGGAGCAGCGCGAGAACTACCGCCGCCGCCACGAGATGCAGCAGCCCAAGCAGCCCACGCCCATCTCCTTCACGCCCACCTCGGTGAGTGACGCCAGAGAGGGACAGACAGCAGGGGAGCAGCGCGGGAACTACCGCCGCCGCCACGAGATGCAGCAGCCCAAGCAGCCCACGCCCATCTCCTTCACGCCCACCTCGGTGAGTGACGCCAGAGAGGGACAGATAGCAGGGGAGCAGCGCGGGAACTACCGCCGCCGCCACGAGATGCAGCAGCCCAAGCAGCCCACGCCCATCTCCTTCACGCCCACCTCGGTGAGTGACGCCAGAGAGGGACAGACAGCAGGGGAGCAGCGCGGGAACTACCGCCGCCGCCACGAGATGCAGCAGCCCAAGCAGCCCACGCCCATCTCCTTCACGCCCACCTCGGTGAGTGACGCCAGAGAGGGACAGATAGCAGGCGAGCAGCGCGAGAACTACCGCCGCCGCCACGAGATGCAGCAGCACAAGCAGCCCACGCCCATCTCCTTCACGCCCACCTCGGTGAGTGACGCCAGAGAGGGACAGAGAGATGGGAGCAGCGCGAGAACTACCGCCGAAGGAGAAAACTCTTGAACTGGAAGGGCATTCTGTGACTTGATGGTTCCTTCAATCAAATTTCTATCTTATTAATCATCACTTGTCATTGTAATGGATTAATGGTGTGAGTGATAGTAAGTTTATCTTCTGAACTAAAGTCTAAAAATCATTGTTTTGTACAGGTACTACGTAAAATGACAGCTGAGAAAGAATCTGACGCGCCTAGCCCGAAGCAGCAGCAGTGGGCCCAGCCGCCTAAAATGCCGCAAGGACGACCAATCGTTAAGGTAATAGTCTACCTGCCGCACTCAAAGACATCACTTGACCTTAGTTTTCATTATGTGAATTATTGATTGTATTGATTTCTACTGAGAAGACCCCAGCAGTATACTTAGTAATTACTCTCTACAAATAGAAAGTTTACTGTGATAAGTTACTGAGATTCATTTGAGAGAAATAAAAATGCAATTATCGAAATAAATATACGATCTACTTTTAATCAATAAAGTATTAAAATCAATTTGATTTTAATGCCACTGCCGTTTATGTCATCATGTCCAGGAATCTAATATGGCCGAAATTACTAATTAGTGACGTCATCATTCCTTGCAGGGTAACCAAAGCGGCTCGGCGCCCATGGGCTACGCGTCACAGAACGACTACCAACAGCACTATCTCAACCAACAACAGGTTTGTTAACATGATTCATCCGTGGGAGAGCCACGCTTCGGCATGAATGGGCCAGCTCAACTGTGATACCACGGTCTTATAGAAGACCGGCGTGAAGCAGCGCCTGTGCTGTGTTTCGTTGAGTGAGTGAGGATATCCAAGGCCTTATTAGGGGGATAGGGGGTGGGGTTGGTGTTACATGCGTCTACGGGCGGCGGCGATCGCTTACCATCAGGTGATCCGTCTGCTCGTCTGCCATCTATGAAATAAAAAAAAAATAGTAATAAGAAACTTTTTTTGGAAGGTAAAATTATTATAGCATGTAGAATTAGTCTAAAGTTCTTAAGTAAATATTGCACTTAAAAAATTCCTCGGAGGGTTCAGGTGGGACTCGAACCCACAACCTTCCGCAGACCGGGCAGACATGCTATCCACTTTACACCATCCGAACCCCTTACTAAGCCAACGAATTTCGTAAGTGCTTAACTCGCCATGAGCTGACGATAGTCTCAAAAGAATAAATTGCAAAGAATTGCTATACCAAAAATAAAAATTAGTCTAAAGTTCATCTATTACGGATTACGAGACGGTTTCAGTGTCGCCGTTGAGGCATTCATTCTATTGTATTTTGACGAGGTTTAATCGATCCCTTGGGAAGGCACGCCAGGCGTGTCGATATTCTATCGATGAGTCAATGCGCAAATCACCAATCATCGTGTAGGTGGACCTCAGTTCTACAGTACGCCATCTAGCCGAGTTTTAACTCTCGACAGGGCTATCGAGACACTTAACGTCATGATATGAAAGATGGCTAAGCCAATAGGGACCTATTGGTTTAACCATCTTTCAAACATCGTGACGTTTTGGGTTAAGATTGTGTTTTTTTACCTTACGCATGTATTTATGTGTTTCAGCAAATGGTAGGCGGAGTTCGGCCCTTTCCACACTCACAATCAAGGCAGCAGGTCCCGAATTCGGTAAGTAATTTTTGACGTAAGTAATAAGTTTGACCTGGAATACCATTCAGAATATCGATTGTATGGCCACATTGCAATAGTATCGATAAGATCCACCTGCTCGCCTGCTGAAAACTGTCTGCTATTCCCTCGAATAAATAGAGAACTAAGTGTATAACTTTTTGTTTTTCAGTACAACAACATGAACAATATGGCACGGGGCATGGTGGGCGGCACCACACTCCAGCAGTTGCTTGTCCAGTCGCATCAGAACCGGCTCAATGGTATGACTTAGACCAAACCAGACATGATACATTTACTTACTTACTGCCTTACAGAAAACCAGCCCCTGTGCTGTGTTTCGGCGCGTGAGTGAGGCCAACCCGGGGGGAAGGGGATAAAAGCACTTGTAACTCCACTGCTTACCATCAGGTGATCCGCCTGATGGTAAGCATGCTACCTATCACATAAAAAAATTAAAAAAAAACTACGCTGGCTCAGCGACATGAAGTGGATTTTGACCTTCGACACTAGAATTCGCCACTGCGCTCTATTCTCAACCATCTCTTGCCAATCCGGACTTGTATGACCAACATCCTTGACTGGCTGGATCACGCATTTGGTAGTGACCCTGCCTCATACGCCAAAGGTTGTGAGTTCGATCCCCACCCTGGACAAATTTTCGTGTGATGAACACTTTTAGGGACTTTTGCCCATGAGCTAACATGAGGCTAACAAATCTTTTCTGTGACGCCTATTGGTGTCAGCCGCCACACAGTAGAGTGACACCCTTAGGCGTCTCCCGCCATGATTGAACACATTTTGCTTTTTGTTATGATTATGACTTGTTTATGAGTGTTTACATTCAGTCGGCATCAGCTATATCAATTCTTTAAGACGCCATTTGGCGTCATACGCCATAAGTAAAAGATTTAAATGACGCCTGAAGGCGTCATCTGCAATGAATCGGTTTAAGTTACTTAGTACGGAATCAGGTCAACGTATGAGGTGTTGTGCGGATTGATTAATTTATATCATAGGTAATTGAGTAATGTCCTCCCTTAGAGATGGGCGGAGGCGGGGCCGGCTCTGGCGGCGGCGACAACCAGCTCGCTAGGTGGTTCAGCCCGGAGCTGCTCGCGCGCGCGTCGGCCGGCAAGCTGCCCTCCGTGCACGTGCCCAACGCGCTCTCGCTCGAGGACCTGGAGCGACACCACCACTCGCCCGCGCCGCCCGTGCGCAACTGAACACCTGCCCTACCCTACCATACCCTACCGTACCAGAGACACCACCCACTCATACATATGCACTCGTTAAGACCATTGTGATGTTATGATTTTGTTGAAAAAAAATTACCCAGTATTTTTCGATGTTTTTTTTAAGACAATGCGGCTGGTAATATGCGTTAAATTAAAACTATTAGCACAAAATAAAGACTGACACAGAAGGCTGACTGGCAACTAAGAGCTAAAAATATGTCATGTACTCACGCATGCGCACTAAAGGGCAATAACGCCTTTTCGACCACATTAATCCTAACTTATGACATAAGATTGTCAAACTGTCGAGGTCTATGGTAGAGGCCGCGCGCTTATGTACTCATGCCGGGCAACAACCCTAGCATATGTCAACGAACTCTTCTAAATTCAAAATCAAGACTAAGTCAGCCTTCCGTGTCAGAGTCTTTATTTTGTGCTATTAGGGTCAAAAGTCGCTCGCCAATTTTTTTCACCTTTGTTGGACACGCTCCCGCGTGTCTAGATATTATATTAAAACGGCTGTAACGTAGACGAAACGTCAAGCAGTACGATACAATATACTTAACGTCGTAAGGCCCAGACAGCAGTTACAATAGAAAATCAATTGTTTTATGCCTTTTAAAAGGTCCTATGGGTCTTACGACGTTAAACATTAATTCACGTTTTATATTTTCAAAAATGCGGCTGGAAATTGAATTTTGAAAGGTCCACACAGAGTACAGTCAGCGACACATCAGGCTACCTCAAACTGTCAAATTTCTTCGGTTGATATTCAACTTAATGTTTATAACAATAAGATGAGACTTGATTGAAGAAATTTGAGTTTTGGCGTTCAAACCTACCAATAATGTCTCAGCGTTTGACAAAAATCACTTGATACGAACTTACAGATCTCTTTTGTAAAACATTCAGATATTTTTGATAGGTTTGAAAGCCAAGATTATTTTGATGCTGACTGTACAGATATAATCTACAGCTGGTTCGCAATATCAATTTGATCTAACTGTAGAGAGCTAACCATTAGGTTATTACATCTGCTAATTTCTCCGACCGTTTCTCACATTTTGACATTTGACACGCTAATGACATTTTCTCTTGACAACGCCCCCTGTCAATATCGAGGCTCTGATCATGGTCCTCAATGTTCTCAATGTTCAGTTCTCAGTGTTCTCAACTGTTTGACAGTTTTTCATATTAAGAATGTCAAGTAACCTGTCAAGTGATGAAAATCGGGGAATTTCATTCATAAAAGATAACCAGGACTTATTTTTTCTTACATCCGAGATACTTAGCTGAATTTATTATCTTTTACTCGAGTCAGTTTTTTACCTTAAAAATACTTATTAGAATAACGCTCAATTCAATAGAAAAGCCGCATTGTCCGTCAAATCGAAGTGTAAATAAATACCAGCTGGGAACATACATATGTATGATTGGTAGGAAGTGTTTAATCTAAGATTCTGCGCACACGCAGGCCGTAAACTGCGCACTGATTGGAACAAACGTACGAGGAATCATATGACAGATTTAGATTGGTGTTTGCAACACGGATGTTTTGGCGGGTGTATGGCATTGACAGGGGATAGTTCCATAGAGAAATATTAAAAATAATGTGACTTCATAGAAGACAAATAATGTTCGACACCCGCCAACACAGTTTTTGCACGTTATTTTCAAATCGCAATCTTAATTTATGATCATACGTGTCAGTTCAACTGCTTTTTAAACTGATAAGGCATGGATGATCCGTAGAGTATAGAATATGCAGGCCACGTTAATTGGTTTTTGTTCCTAAGTATTTTAAAATGAAGTTTTAATACGTCTAAACACTAATGGATTTAATATTATTTGTTTAGTACCAAAGAATGAACTAAGACGAGTTTTACTAAAAACCAATGAAATTATTAAAGTGTTAGATATTTTTTTTATTTTAATCTGCATATTTTCTATTCTGACAATGAGTGCGATGTTACAAAAATCCTCGTACAAAACCTCGGACTTATGACAAACTACTCAAAATTTATGGCGACTGAGAAAATTAAAAGGTCGTCCAAAAAGACAAATAAATACTCAACATTATTACGAACAAACCTCGAGATGTATGGACTGATTTGCGATGTCAGGCTTTTTGTCCATGTAAGCACATCAAAAGAATGACGCGTTAATAAACCTGGAAATGTTTCCAAATAAAGATGTTACAGCAATCACTTCGTGATGGAGAAATGTCGAAAACCGTTACGAAGTTAGTATTCGTTCATATTTTTGCGCCATATCGGCCAAAATGGATTTGTCACACTACAAAATAGATTTGACTTCATCTAATGAACTTTTTATACGCGCAACGGAATGTAAGTCGTGCTATTCCTTGGACATTTCTTAGTCTGTAATATCATGATAAGGTCCATACTCAAATGATTGTCAACATTGAAAATTATGGTCGTGAAAATAAAGATTTTAGTTTGATAGCTGAAAGTTGAAACGTTGAAGGAGAGAATGGTTTTTGTGAAAATTGTGGACACAGCAGAGTAAATAAAGCAATGAAAATCGTCCAAAGTTCCGGATATAAAACCAATCCGTACGTAAATGTTATACTTTTAAATTTAATATAGGTTATAAAGTACATAAAACAGAGTTTGGAAAATCATGTTTTTATTTATCTCATAACTTCCAATCACACAGAAAGTAGCCAAATTACAAAAACAAGTGATTCTAAATGTACTTATAACGAACTCATGCTTACTATTAAGAAATAAATTGCAATACCTCAAATAGTAGAACGTTGTAGATACACAGTCAATTGTAAATACATTGTAACTGTTAAACATGTCTAAACCATGGAGCATGTGAGATCAACGAATGCGTAACATCAATTTGCTAAGTATTCGTTTTCATACGATATAGGAATTGACCCTATCTCGTATTACGATCCATTTCCTTTGATTGGGCGATAAGTAAATTATCCCGAAGAAACAAAAAATCGCTTGAAAAATAAAGGAAAAAGGAAAGAAAACATTAATTCCGAACAAATTCAAAAACGTGACTTCCCAATCTTAGAGATAAATTGACCAAACAGTTTTGATCCGTTAAAATACCCATTGTTGTGCTACTATAAACATACTTTCAAACTATAACTATTTCCATTTTTCAATCGCATTTGTAACGTTTACAGATTTGCTCCATTAGTCATTTACTTTGAAAAATAATCGATTATCTCGTGTTTCATTGATTGTACTTAACAAGAGCGAATCTGTTGACGGTATATTAAATCTATTTCTTCGAAGTTGATGTATTGCGTCCTCGTTCGCAATTTCTATACAAGGTTTGTAGCTGACGGCCAGGATCTTTTGATGTATTACTTTCTAGTTATATTATGTGTAGTGACTAGATTTTGGTGTCTACACTAGCCACATCGTAAGTTTTGTTATTGGTCGATCCTCTGTCAGCTCCCTAATTACATTTTTCTTTAGTCTTCTAGAATATGGGAGACAAAGATGGGCAAAATGTTTTATCCGACCGAGTTGCTTGTCTTCTGCAGGATCGCAAGACATTTAAATACTGGTCAACCCTTTTGTGCAGGTATCAAGATGTGTCGGTTGGACGAAGCTGAATGAGTGAATGAGCGAGAGAGTAGTATTTGTATGTTTGACTAAGGTTGTGTTTGTAAGCATTTTTGTTACTACGTCATTTTCGCGAGGAGGTACTTTTACGTTAAAGAAAACTAAGATATTCGTCATTTTTCATGTCTATACATTTATTAGCTGATAGACATTTTAGAATGACCCTTTCAGTTGTCATTCGCGAATTATTTTGTACGACAATTTTCGGGATCAGCACACAAGTGTCGGTTATCCCGTTTGCGTTTTGAAATTTGCAAATATATTTTTTTAAAAGATTTACGATTCGATCCGATGACGTCAGGGAATCGGAGGCTCGGCGATCGCGTATCAATTATTTGGAAGGACGAGAGCGAGACTCGCCGTCCGTTTCCAGGCATAAGAATAATGAATAGCCATCAAGTAGTACGTTACTTTTCTGAGTTCACGTTCTTTGTCCACGTCATTGGCAGCTTGGGATTTTCATCATAAGGTTACTTGTCAATTACCATGGCAACATGGCTGTCCTTTCGCTTTTTACCATCTGATGTGGAGTTGTGGACCCACATTATTGAAAATTCTCTACACATGTTGTCTTTTCAAGCGTTCGACAATTTTTGTCTTATGCTACTTTTGGCGTAACAGATAAACTTTAAATAGCAGATTTTTCTTTTGCAATTATTATAGATGACAGCGCGATATAATAATTATGGTTAGCTCATGGCACCAGGCTGCGTTTTTCATGAAATCATCATTCCACCGTTTAATTAATTCAGATGAATGATGGCAAAACCTTTTATCCAAATATTTTATATCAGAAAACGTATGTATTTGCTCACTTATATAATACGTTAAACATATTGATTATTCTTATGCCGATTCTAAGAACGCAAGAAATACACACAGACCCTCCAGCCTATGCCTCTGACACCTGAGTCATATGTGAACCCCACTTTCATCTGCCCAAAACGCCATCCTAGCTTGTTTGGATAAATTTTAGAACGTTTTTTCCGTCCTTTGAGTAAAACCTGGAAGTTACAAAATACGTTTATTATAAGTAAGATTTATGAAATTGTATTGAAAAAGTCATTGTTTTTTTTTGTATCTTACGTTTCGTTTTCTTCAGACGACATCGTAAGTTACCGCACCATATATCATACATTCTTTTTTGGAGTAGTTTTACAAGTCCTTTTTTACATGTCACATTTATTTAGATACTGTCATGATCACCTTCGCTCCCATTGGAGATGAAAAGGGGCAAGATATTAAGTATCAAAATCGTTAGTCTGAGTAGACTCAGGCTATCAAATCTTTTCCGTTTGTCTAAATACGTAGCTTTGTAAGTTAATGTATTGTATTAAAGATATTGATAAAACGGGACTAAACGCGATGATTTTGAAAACAAGCTACATTGTAGATACTGCTTGACATTTCGACCTTGATAAGACAACTGTGGTCACAAGCTGACTGGCGGAATCTTATGATACCCTCTCATTCTCGTTTGACTTCAATGACATTTTATTTAGTGCCAATTTATTAAACGAAAATTAGCAAGTATCCGAAGATTATCAAGGCGGCCGTATCAAACGACTCCACAGTCCGTACCTGTGGCCTTACCATGACTTTGAAATACTACCCTCGCTATCCAAAACTATTGCTCTGTCTCTTTCAAATGCATCACAATGAAAGAGACAAAGCGATAGTTTTCGATAGCGAGGATAGTATTTCAAACTCATGATAAGGCCACTGACCACAGTACGGAGGTTGTAACGCGGTCGAAACATCAAACAGTAATCAATGTCCTTTTTTTCAAATATCGTCCCGTTTATTCCGTTTACATTATTTGTATAATGCAACGCGAAAGTTTAAAATCGTATAATGTATTATGCAACCAGTTTCAGTTCACGGAAGAGAATCTATTAACATTATCCAAACGTGCATGGCCATTTGTACAAATGCAACAGGGGCATATGAAACGACAGAAACACCCGAGATAAAACCTCGGGACATTTAGATGCGATTTTGAAAAGGATTTGAAAGGAAGACTCGATTATGAAGTGTTTTATGGTTTTCTTTTCATTTTTCTGCGTTATAGATGTGTCGTTGTTTCTCCATTTTATGTCGTGTGGGACAGATGGGAAACTTGTTATAAAGTTCCAACTGTATCTCCAAGAAGGCAAGTGGTTAAGGCTGCGTTTACAATGACAGCGGTAAGTAGGGCGGAGCGTTGGTTGATTATAAACTTCTGTATTAAACCAATACTCCATTTCTGCGCCACTATTCATTGTCATAGACAACGAAGCCTATTAGCTGTTACAATAATAATCTTTATTGAGATATTTGTGATTTATTTTACGATTGAAAAGTTGGAGTAAGACTTGCGTGACATACCTGTACAGTCAAGAACAACGGCGCATCTATAATGCGGACGAGTGTACCTTTGCGTTGGTTCGGCAGGCGTATTAGATGCGCGCCGTTTCGGTTCTTACGTAGACGCAAATAGAGGTTATTTCAGTTCGGAGAGGAGCCGCGACGGCGGCAGTGCGCCGCCGCTCACGTAACAACACGAGAAATGTCTCCTGTAAGCTTTAAATTATTGATTAAAGAAAATTTGAAAGTTTTTCAGTGTTTTATTTATGTATTTATTTTAGTTCAAAAATAGTCTACCACTGCACTACAGCCACACATCAAAATATACAAAACTGTCAAATTTCTTCAAGCAACTCACATCTTACTTAAATGTCAAACACATTAGGTTCAATATGACTTGAGAAAAGACAGGGTCGTGGTAACCTGATGTGTGGCTGACTGTACCATGCAAAAGTTGCTGTCTATTTAAGTACTTTCAGAAATAAGATCTTACACACTTATTCAAATACTAATTAAAGGTAGTTTCCGATTTGTGCTGCAATTGCCTGAGATTGCAGTAGCGTTTTCTGTCGCTAATCGGAAACTCGCCTTAGGATTATTGATATTGTAACATTGAGTGTCTGACATATAAATAGACAGTGGCTTTAGCGATATAAAACACATTCAAGGACACATTTTCATAATCGCGCATGCAGATTTTTGCATTCAGCTGTATATAACGATAAAAAAGATCTGAATAGGATCGTATGCGTTAGCTAGCATAGCAGGCAACGCACACATACATAAGTGCCTACAGTGTTGATCTCTGCGTGGTTCGCCGTGAACAGACTACGAAACGTGTGCGGGAGAGACTAATGCCTACGCATAGATATTAGTATTTTCTTTATGCCATTGATATCGAAGACATCTACATATCTTCCACATCAATATCAGCTAGAGCCGACCTTCTGTGTCTATCCTGTGTCTGGGCAAGTGCCGCTGGTCCGTAATCGGACCCCGAATTTTTGGCACTTGGATGCAACGATCTCATAAGACATACCTAAATCTTTCGGTGTGCATAAGTTCCGAAGTGGTTCGGTGTGTATAAGGGTTACGTACCTTCTTCAAATGTATCTTCTCGACAATATAGACATCGAATATTACACCATGGTTTATTATTCCCACATAATATCTTTTTACGCGCCATGATTAGTCCTTATTCACAGCCAGCGCCCTCTAGAAACAATTTTCTTATTTAACACCCTCTACCACGATTTTGTTGCAACATTCTTCTCTACGAGTTCATAACAGAACCACTAGTCTCTCCACAACATTGGTAGATGGCGCTACTAGTCCGCATATGCCGCTTCGTTGGACTTGATGTTAATTCATTCGAGCAAAGGGCAAGACTGTAGAAAGGGCCAAATAAATATTTTTACGTTTTAGCATAATGTAATATTAGAAGAATTTGTACAAGACGTAAGTCAGTCTGCGGATTTAAATGAACTATGAGAAGTTTTTGGTGGTGAATATTATTTTAAAGTTAGGCGAGCGTGGCATATTTGGGTGGAAAATTTTACCATCTTTAATGCTCAGGTGCCTAATGCACCTGTGCATTGAAGTCTACAATCAAGTTTTAGCGGACGAATGTCATTTGACAAGAGGGGCGTTGTAATTGTCACCTTAATTCGTTCCGATGTTGTCCATCAGCTAACAAACATGCCTACCTTCCTACTTGCTGCACTATACATGCACATTAAAATGTATAAAATTATTTTTATTTCGGTTTATGACGCATAACAATTATCCAATGTTTACTCCGTGATGTGTTTGATCCGTTTTAGACTAGACATTTTGGAATTTAATTACCTACGTCTTAGTTGCACGAGAATCTTAACTTTTGCGTCCTAAAATCGCTTATTCCAGATTGTATTACAAACACCGCTCCTTGTGTTACTTCCAAGAATTTTGTTCGTCTGGTAATTGGAGTAGGTAGAGGAAGTCCTATGAAAATTAAAGAATGTCTAAAGACGAAGGTGATGATGATACAAATGTTCTAGTGAAAGCTGCAAGAAAACACTGAGCATTAAAAGCGAGAAATTGTCAACAGAGGCCTGATCAAAAACTTGTTGAAGCGAAATCTTGCGGTCTGCATCCACTCGACGTTAACGGTGACCTACTTTCTGACATTGCGTGGAATAGTGTAAAACGGACTGGCTTCCATCAGTGCGGAGGAGCGACTGGCGAACGCCGCCGATTGCGGGCTGTTTTCCTCTCGAGCATGCGCGAATGACGTGGATCAATACCAAAATAGCTTGAACGTCCTACACTGCGACCTGCGTTATCTTCACTCGATAACTCTGTTATTTGAAGTTGTCACGGATAGATGCTTACATTCAGACATACTATTTTACAGTACATGTTCATCTATGTGGTTTCTAACTTAGTGTGCAGTTGCTGCGCACTTGTTATTGCATAGAATGCAACTTGTCCTATATTGTCACGTTTCGTTTCGACTTTAAAACTTGTTTATCTCATATGCCACAAGTGCTAGAGCACGAAAATATTGAAAACAACCCAAACTAAATAAATAAGAGTCTCTTAAGATTTAAACACAAATTAAGTAGGTATGTACATATAGGTACGCATGTTGGGTAACTGTTATCTATCATACCTACCTATTTTCTCAATTTATATTGAACCGTATCTTTTATTACCAAACAGAGACTAAAGCTGATCATTGTTTAAAAATGATGCTGTCACTTTTATAAATCGCAATATCGCAGCATCAGTATAAGCACAACCATTGAGTTATATAGGACTCAATGAGCACAACTAACTCTTTGTTCACTTACTTTTACTTAACTCTGTTTTTTTTGTGTATTTAGCCACTGGAGCTGATATACTTAAGGTAACTAAGCACGTTACTCAGTTACCGATAAGTTACCGTTAATTATGCCGATCTAAAACAATGAAGCGGATACGAAGAAAGAGACTTACCTACTTCAAAGAAAATATCTCACGATAACTCATAAGATTGAGACTTGTGGTAAAGAAATGACAAAAAAGGACCGTATAGGATAGTGTTTTGGCCTCCGATCTTCGAAAGGCTTCCGGTAAAGACTGGATGCGTGAAGAACTGCATGAAGAATCGAAAACGATAAGGTAGAATGGCGAACATAATGTTCCTCAAAATATCTCAAACATTGACCGGACTCTGTACTAAGTAGTTTGAGCACTTGTGTATTTGTAATATCAGGCAAAAGGAGGAACCACAAATATAATAAGTACATATTACACCCAGACACTGAACAAACAATTAGTGTTCATCATCACGAATGTCCAGAGTGGAGATCTATCCAAACGCGCCATCCGACCCCAGTCAACTGGAGTGAGGAGTGAACTGACAAGATTTCTGATCAAGACAAGGAGCAGAACGTTGGCTACACTTACTAGCCCGACAATTTGGGCATTGCGAAGCTTTCATGACATTTCCATTAAAAGAAAGCCCTGGATTTCACATGAAAACGGACTATTTGGAAAGATCGCTTTTAGCGATAAGACCGTCTAAATGTTATTAAACTATTACCATAGTACTTAGTACTCCCCAGTAGTGGCATGCTCACGTACTCCGAAGCCCGTTTAGTCGCCTCTTACGACAGGCCGGGAATACCTTGGCAGCATTCTTAACGCCCCTAGCCACAGGGTACAACTAGTACTTTACCCAACTACTTAAGTATTTTCAGTATCCCGATTGCGACACCTCTGAAAATAATGGAAAGCATTAAACTTTAGCAAAGTTTAATATTTTCCGTAAGTAAGTTCTGATATGAAGGACAGGAGTCAGGACACATCTGGACAGGATTGATCTGTGTGGAGAACTTTGGGGGAGGCCTATGTCCAGCAGTGGACGTCTATTGACTGAAATGATGATGATGAAGTTCTGATATTAAACCTTTCTTTTAAACATTAGTAGGATGATCGTGTTTATGTTACTTACCGTGCTGAGTCTCATACGTATCGGATTTGATTTGAAGCGCTAGAAAGTCATTAAAATTTATAAGTTGCATTAATTTACCCTGGGAATCAGAAAGTTCGATAATACCTATAGGTATCTGTGAAATACCGATATGTTTTTCTATATAAATCTATACTTTTCATTACGTAATAATGACATCAGATAAGTAGGTAGGTACTTTTAATTCAGTCACCCTTCCTACTTACGTTTCCTAACGTATCTTACCTACTAAAATAACTATTCGATAGCAATTTTCATAAGACTTAAGGGTCCCAGAATATCGCCCTGAAAATACCCCATAATATACTACTACTTAGGTACTAAGTATTTACTTACTAAAATGTGATTTTGAAGAAGTGTTTAATATTTTTTCTAATAGATTCAATCTTGTTCTTTTTTATTGCTATTAGTTATTATACAAGTAAGGATTTAGTTCAGATGGATCCGCTAATTAAATGACTAAGTAATTACCTATTATATAATTCCACACCTAAAGTCGATATTTTTTTTGGAACTCGTATCACTAGGAAGATAAGATAGCTACGTACTGGTAGAACAAAAACCGATAAAAAGTTGTCTACAAGACTTTTGACTAAGTAAGTTTCCACAGAAATGTTAGCTCGCTTTTTCTAACATTTTCCACTTTGGATTGTTAAACTTCTTACCAAATAATCAGGAATTTTTACAATCGATCTATTGATTGAATGTCTATTCCTTTTCAGATTGACTTCATAGCTATGCAGTGAGCAAAACGTTGATGAGTTTATAAATAAAATATAACGATCCAACCATTTCTTTCGACTCCTTGTAATCATGGTTTAGTTTTCCATTCAAGAACCCCTAAGTTCATTGGACTCTTGCTGAATATCATCTAAAATCTCAAGAATCTCGACTTTTCTTTCAACATTGTGTTTACTGCCAAAGACTTTTGGTGTTTGCCAATTCATATTAAATATTCTTCAACATCTACCTCTCGTCGCTTGTACCATACACCTGAACCTGCCTACGCGATGAGAACTACTAAGAGAACCGATTTATCCGCGAAACCACAATATTTAGCAAAATAATAACCGCAGCTAGAATTCAACACTTTGACACTCAATAATTTGAACCGGTTTGACATTAGCTGCCTACGTCAACGTCACCAGATATGCAGCTGGCCGAAAGAGACCCGAACAAAAGACATCACAAAAAACTACAAGCGATCGCTCGCTTCTAGAACAAAACGTGGACTCAAAATATGTGATTGTTGAGCGAGATCTTGTAACCCGTACATGTTGTAGCCGTGTACTGTTGCTGTGAGTGTATTGATATTAAGTAATTTCTGATACTTCGCGCGCACGGCCGGGTGTCGCTAGCCCCGGCAGAGGAATGAATACGGTTCGTGCAAGCTGGCGGCGCGGCCCCCTCAGCGGTGGGGAGCCTCGCGTCCTTGTTCCAACCGTATAGCTAGCACAGTCGTCGGTCACTCCCGAGAGGTACAAGAAACGAGAACGCACAGGAATAATAATTAACAAAGCGTTTTGCTAGCCCCAGCGAAATGCGGCAGTACATCGAGTGTCTGTGATTGATTAGAATATTATTTCATTTCGTTTTTAATAGCAAAGGTTAGTGAAATTTTTATGTACCACTGGGAATAACATGCTGAGGAATACGATTATGAATAAAATGCAATGGCGTCCGTTCGACAAAGCATTGGATTCCCTGCGCATTGATGTGCAGGGTGCTTCCCACGTTCGAAATGAAATTGATTTGTGATATTAAAACGACTAGGTAGCCATGTTTGTTAGCAAAGATTGTGAGTTCGTGAATAGAAAAAAATTGCGCCACTATTACCTTTCTACAGACACATCACGCATCCGCTGATTCTACTGGTTAGCATAAAACGAACATTAAAACTATCTTATTACTTACGCTTATATCGCTGCTACGTAGATAGAACAAGAGGTAAATTTCTCGTTTCTAATAATAGTTTTACTTTTTGGATAGCTGCTCAAGCGGATTATGAAGATTGCCTTTTACGACAACTCTTTAAAATGAATCGGAAAAGGTACGTTAGTCAATTTTACATTTTAATAATTTAAATCGTAAAAATAATATTAATCCATTTAAACATATCCCAGACGATTGATTTAATTCCTATAAATAATAAAATATTTACCATTCTAACGAGTTATTGGTTAAAATACCACGTTACGAGAATAAAGGACACTTTTGACTACGTACCTAGTGTACCTAGAGAATACAGCCAGCAATACAAAGGAAAGCGCGCGACTATGCTTCTTAATCGTTATTAAATAAAAATGCTTGACAGTGTTGTATGAAAGGGTATGAAATAAAGATATTTTTATAATCTAAATGAAAAAAAAATCTATAGGGTCTAGGATTATGTGTTACGTAACAAGCAGTAGTTCAATTGACGCGGCAAGAATGTGAGAATGGCGACGCCATTTTGTTGCTCATTCGCCTACAGCGCACGGAGCAGAGAGCGCGCGCGAGTCGAGTCATGTTCGAGTCGAAGAAGACTGCAATATTGTGTGGGAGATTAGAGTGATATTTGATTTGAAAGAGTGCACGTGTTATTTTGAGAAGATTTATCCTTACCTAGTTATATTATTCACGCTCCTGTAGCGTGTAGTATAGTTTAAAGTTTTCATACCAGTGATTATAAAAGTGACGAGAGGTAGGCTGTTCGGTTTTATTTTTTGTTATTTTGGTATTTAATGTTAAAATGAATGCAAAATTGCTTAATAGGCGTAAAAACAACTAAAATAAATATAAAATGTAGGTATATTTAGGTTATCTTGAGATGCTATAGGTAGGTATAGATATTTTGTGGAGGCGTAGTTGTAGTGATGTGCCACCAGTCTAGTTCTTAGGAGAGTGATGTGATATATTTCTGAACTAGTTAGTCGAATGATACTATTCTAGAAACGTTATATAAAACTACGGCAACTGTATTTTTATATTTCGTTAAAGTAGTTAGTTAGCACGTGATTAATACTTACATAGGAATTTTTATTTTGAGCGTCAGACATTACTACTAAATTCAAATTTTAAGCATTTATTAATCATCTCAAGTTATTTGTATGAAAATGTATTGTCTGACGTTTTAAAATAATTTCTCTACTCATATAAATTTACTGTTTTTGTTAAGACCATCACTGCGACGAGTTTAAAATAAGATCGATACAATATGGATCTGTGGGATGAACATTTTACCGATGATGTGGATTTCGGGGTATTCGAACTTAGTAAGTACCTCAGTACTTTTTTGAATGGTTGTTAGTGCTTCGAAATACGTTCGATTTCTATCTCATGGCTCTGACGACCTACTATTTACACTACATCCACGGAAAGGGTTTTTATAAGGTATAGTCGTATGGATTTAAATTCTGCGGTTTTGCTTATTAAATGAAAAAAAATAAGTGACACTCGCGGATCATTTTATTTTGCTAATCAAATTTTGATTCTAGTAGGATAAAAATCGATTGTGAGTCAGAATCGTCCAGGAAGGTTCCGTAGCTTGGATGTAGCAATTAGTAACTGGTTGTTCTGGAGCTATCAGTGACTTTAGGAAGGACGAACAGGCAGACTATTTGATGGTTTAGTTGATAAAGTTACAATTATTATCTTTTTCGCCACCCGGCTACGGAACCCTAAAACAAACAATATAAGTAGTTAATGTTATGTGCTTTTATTCGCAGTAAAATGGTAACGTTAGTAAATAATGAACGTTCAATACCGTTTTGCTGAAGAAATCCTAATGAATGGCTGTTAGTAGCGATTGCGTGCAGTTTATATTTCAGTAGATAGATGTAGTTACGTTTTTGGGGTTGATGTTTTGTTTGGTATGGGGTTTTAAACGTAATTATTAGGATTAATTCGACAAATGCCTCAAGAATCAGTCGTAAGAAATCCGAAGATTTATTATTAGAACAGTGTCGCATCACTATTAATGCAATCGTGTTTTGCGTTTTGTTTTATCATCAATTTAAGTTCGTTTCGTTTTTGATTGGTTCGTTATTTCAATTTATTTTATTGATTTTTATTGATATTATATGGATTTGGTTGTGGCTTTAATTATTATTGTGAAAAAGATTTATGTTTATAATAATGCATGATGTGTGTGATGATTATCTGAACTTTTGAATTTCTACCAAAATATTTTTTTCTACCATTATGTAGTAGTTTTTGTTTATCTATGGCCAAATGTATTTGGCATCTTGGTCTGTGGTATTTGGGATAAAGTATGAATGTATGGCTTATAAAATCGTATTATATGTAAGTAATTGTTGAAATTGAGGGAGCTATAGACAACGACAACGCTTATTACATGTAGGTACCTACTGAAAAAGCGAAATACTTGCGCGATAAATAATTCACGCCCAGCGCCATCTAGGTATTTCGGTTCTGTTCGAAACTAATGTCCCGAAACGAAATAAGCGCGGGCCCCTAGTTTTTCTAGATGAACGTGAAAATTTAAATAACTAGGTAAATAGTTCGTCTGTTCGTCTGCCCTCTATCTCAAAAAAAAGTTCTTTAATAACATACCCAAACCAACGGCGATGTGATGCGTTGGTAGTTCAGTGGACCAGAATTCAGAACGCTCTTTCCAATGCGAGGGGTCGCAGGCGCGACGAACTAATTTGTGCGTATTTCTACCATTAGCTCGGCGGTGAGGAAAAACATCGTGACGGAAACCTGCACGTTTCAGATAGTTTTCAAAACGTGTAACCATGATTCAGTTGGTCTGATTCCCCTGTTACAGAGTTGCGAAGGTCACACGACAGTCGCTTCATTGGAATTACTAGACTGTTCAAATTGTGAATCATGGTCTTCTAACTAAGCGTACCCGGGAGGTACCAATGAGAATACACCTGCCACATCAAACAAGAAACTTACAGTGCTTGTGAAAGGAAGAGGAACTCCGATTCGGTCGCAGCATCCGTTATAGGCCCTCGGGCGCGTATCCAGCCCTAAAAAACGTTTTAGGACAGCTTAGACTGGAAATTTCCGTAGGCAAGCTCATGGGCGTAGCTAAGGATTTTTGAGGGAGGGACGCAGGCCTGTTAGCATCTACGATGGGGGCCATGTTAGACCAAATAATTAGCTCTTGTTGTATGCGCAACAGATGCATCACTAGGATTCATCAAACAAATGGCGGCCGCTGCCAGTCTACTAGAATACAACGAAAAGTAGACGTAAAAGAAAGAAAATTGCTCTGCCTTGACTCATCTTGGAGGAAAAGTCTCATGAACAACCATCACCGATTTTAAAATTAGATTGAATGAATACTTTCAACTGTCGAAGTATCGGGCATGTTGTTTGAGGCATATTTTGCCAATTTATTAACCTCAGACGTTTTTAGTTGGAATGTAGGTATTGTCGATTCAGATTACGGTTGGGTCAAGAGTTCCTTTTTACCCCCGAAACTGTTCAATGCTCAACCCTTTAGCTCCCTTATCAATACGTGGTCCAAGTCTTGGTTTTAAACAGAAGATTAGCTCTCACTTTTATTTGTCGATTTTTTGATAGTGACAGCATCAATTTTAAACCATGGTCCATGAAGATTTGCTGTGACTAAGGGGATATTCTCTATAAAACATGGCCCTATATCGACATCATGAAAGATAGTTTAATAGAGGCAGAGAACAAAGGCTCTACTACTTTAATCTCCGTTTTGGAAAAAGGGGGGTAGAGGTTTTATATTAAAAAATAATACAAAATCAAGAAGAAGAAGAATCAACGCCGTCCTTAAGGGTCTGTCCAGAAGAAGCGTGTATGTATGTTCCGCGTTTTGCGCGTATTTTGTTATTCATTGCTTCTGTAATAAAAAGCTATGTAAACAAGGCACAGAACGCATACACCAATGAACTACAAATAGTATGTGAAACGCGCGACTTACTTGTGTCATCTGAACAAGCTCTATGGGATTTTCATCGATTTTTTAGCAAAATCGTATCAAATTCGGCGCCTACCTACCTGTTTATTTATCTTTACTTGGATAACATTTCTAATTAATTAGGTATGATTATCTAGTCCATTGAACAAAAGCATTGGGTTCATTTAGTTTCACACGGCGTTTTGAGGGTTCCGTAGTCGAATAGTAAAAACGGAACGCTTTTAAAGTAGGCCTAGAATGGCCACTTAACAATCACGATTTTCCTACTCATACAAATGTAACTTCACGGAGCTGACAGTAGTTCAGTGGATAAGGAAGTGCGCTTTCTTAACGGGAGGACGTAGATTCGAATCGGGACATGCCTTGGGATTTTATAATTCTATTGTGCATATTTATAGGAAGAGTTCGGCGGTAAAGAAAACATGGTAGAGAAACCTACACGTTTCGGTTAGTTACTAAAACGTGACCATGATTCAGATCAGATTCAGATCTGGTTCCCTTGTTAAAGAGTTGCGAAGGTCAGATGGCAGTCGCTCCATTGTAATTACCAGACACACCAAATCCTGGATGGATTGAGAACATTGCGACTGTTCCAAAGAATAAAGTCCGATTTGCAATATTTTTAATATAGAGGACATCGGACTTTCTGCTCCAAAGAATAAAATCCGATTTGCAATATGTTTAATATAGGAGGAGATCGGACTTCGGAGGAAGCGTTCCGTCATAACTAAGCTGACCATTTTTTTATACGGGATGGGGGGCTCGTCTTACGTCTACGATAGGGGGTAGTAGTTCGTCCGTTAGTTTAGTCATACTCCGTGTTCCCAAGCGATGGCTTGACGCGAGTGGGAATAACACGCCGAGATGTTGATGATGACAGAAATTAATATCAATTAAAAAAAAAATGGTGTAACTGGATCAAACAAGCTGACATACTTTAAAGTCCACAAAAGTTTTAAAGAGAATCGATTGGCAAATGTGTTAAATGATTAGTATTCACATTGTTAAACGCCATTTAGGTAAGAAAAAAATCAAAACAAGACTGACAAAAATAGATAGGCCTCGAGCGCGACCTTGATGGCATAGCGGCCGCCGGCCATCCGGCCTGCACGGCGCGAAAGGTCCCGCGTGAGGTTCCCTGTCAGGGCAATTTAGAATACATTTAAGACGACTGGTGTATTGTATCTAACCAATTGTTAATGGTTTAAGGTTTTGTTATTTACGATATTTTTCTAAAGCGCCTCTTTTAGTGATAAGTAGGTAATTAATGTATTTGTTATTGAGTTAGTAATACTAACTGGGAATTTTACGTTTATCTATGAGGGTACAAAATGAACTTGACCTTCCATCCTTTTCTTCTATGAATAATTTTATGACGAGATGGAAAGAGCGTTGATAGCTAAAATGGACAAGACCGGTCCTTTAATACGGAAAGTCGAGATTTGAGTCCGAGCGCCGCGTGAACTTAAGAACAACTTAGTTTGCAAATAAATACTTGAATACTAGAACCTCTGGATTTTACAAATCTATGAGAATATTTTACTATTTATCTGCACGTTTTAGATAGCTTCTGAAAGGTGTAACCATGATTCAGCTGGTTTGGTTCCCCTGTTAAGGCTGTCGCTTCATTATAATTACCAGACTCGCCAAACCCGAATCATGTGATGTAAGCGTAGCGTTTATAGCGATACAAAGATATTTTGGCGCCTGATTATTGACGAATCGGGTTTCTTACGAGGATTTTCGGCACCTTATGAAAGATCGCGTTAAGTAGCTGTCAAGTAAAAAAAAATACTCTGCCTTAGTATTTCGTACAAAAAATATCATACAAGAGCGAAAAGGCTGATCTGGGCGAAAAGTGACGTGGTACACCGAACTGTTACGAAATGTCAAAAATCCTTGATTTCTTGTCCTCTTTTGACATGCAAAATGTCAAAATGTATGAAAGAAAACTTGACATTTCGATCTGTCAGCCCACTTAAGAAGCAGTGATAATATTTATGATGCATGCAGGACATTTCCTAATAAGATAACATTATGCATGCATCGGCCAGAAAAGACTTCTCGTACGAGCGTATAAGCGAGTTTCACTTTGAAATTTACCCCCAATTATCATGATTTTTTATGGAACATTACTAGTAAAAACATTGTGGAAACCGAATTACAACAATACATATTCACCCTGCTTACTGCGGCGGTTCTATTCACTAGTAATATTAGTTCAATGGTAGGTTGTTAGTTTTTTTTGCTGAGCTGTCAAATAACACCATAAACTAACTTTCAGGCAAAATGGAGTCGGAGGCGGATTACTACCGCAAGTTCGAGGAGATCAAAATGTACGTCCCGTTCCTGGAGATCATGATCAAGCGTCTGGAGAGGACGTGCACTGCGAACTCGGAAACCCGGCAAGCACAGCTGGAGAAGATGAAATCCCTTATGAACCTGCTCAAGAATCAGAAGAAAAGGTTAATTTCTCTCCCATTCTCTTAGTTTTAATTTTATAAACTTAACAGACTGATATACTCAGATTTTTAATCATGTGGAGTAAACTGACAGGTGCAAATGTCCAGTTTCCATACATTTTGACATTTTGCATCTGTCAAATTGAGTGATAATGTATGGGGATGACACATTGACATCTGTCAGTTTACTCCACATGATTAAAAATCAGAGTTTAGATGTACAGTTCAATTTTTTATATGTATGTTTTTATATTTGCATGTGTCAAAAGAGGTCAATATGTGTAGAAACTTGACATTGACATCTGTTAGTTTAGCTCGCATAATTCAAATAAAAATAAGAGTATAATTTGCAAACTTCTACCAAATAGAGGTGTAAAAGTAACGAAAAAAAAGTATCCGCATGTATTCGTTACTTTAGCAATTAGTGCTCGTTACTTCTTACATCTTACAAAGTACGAAGTGACGAGTAAAGAGCCATGTCACGTAAGAGCAACGATTTGGATCGTATTGCGTACGCGTACAGCACGACATCGCAATACTTAATTATAATGAAAAGATTTTTCGAAGTCTTTAGTTACATTGATGTCATTTCGTAATGGATCTTATAAACTATCAATTCTCCAAAACAATAGAAGACCATGTTTCGCTTACTAATTCCGGTTATGATGCATGATCAATACTTAAAATGGTTTTTGAATTATTGCTTCATAAGATAACCGTTTGTCAAAACTGGCTCAGTAACTAAATAAGAATCTCATATTAGCATTAAAACTTATCACTATAATAATATGTCAACTCTTTGTTATTTACAGAATGAAGATGGCGAATTTAGTTAAATGCGAACAAGTGCTATTAACTTTGTTCATGAAAGTGGAGGAGGTAAGATAGTTAATGTACAAATAATATTTTATACATTGCACTTTCTGAATTGCTACTTGCAACTAATGATCAATGTTATCTCTTGCAGAGAGATAGAGTACAACTTGGGCTGTGTCTGCCGGATAATGCTGTCAGTAGTACCAATAATTTAGATGGGGATGCGGAATTTATCAGGGAGAAAATTAGGGCTTTTACTGCAGCGGCAGCCGCAAAAGGCATATTTGTCACATCAGATAATGATGACACTTTACCCGAAATATCCAGGGCTAGTGAGATGGAAGGCCCTTGCACAGGCAGCAAAGAGCCAGCTTTGTTCCAACGAAGACCTAAGAAACCATCACCATCCCCTGGCCGAAGTGCGCAAAAGAGTCCAAACAAATACCAAGCCGCTAAACGTAATTATACGCGTGTATTAGTTTCTCCAGAGCCTAGTACAAGTCGCTGGAACGCAGACGAAGGTGCTAGTACAGAAAAACCCTTATTCAGTCGTAGATCTCCGCGACGGTCACCGAAAAGATACTCGCCTTCTCGAGACAGGAAGAAGGAGCGAAGAAAGTCCTCTAAAATGGAAAAGTCCAAAAAAACCAAAGGCTTAAACATAACCTTGAATGTGCCAGAAGAGAGCTTGGACTCATTGAACACAAAGGATATACTGTCTAGAATTATGAACTGCAATGATAATGACATGGATATCGAAACGTTGAGGGAAGCGAAACGTCAAATACTTAGTGAGTTAAATCAAACAGGCGCAAAATACGATGATATATCCGATTTGTTATTGAAATCGTGTAAAGGTAAGTCTGAGAAAAAGAAAGATGAAGTTGAGGAGGGTGAGCTATCAGACAGTGAAAGTGAAGCTATTGAAAGCATTTACGGTGGTCTCAATAGTAGTCAAAGTACTAAAACATCCGGTAAAAGTAAAGTATCAGAAGATAAAGAACAACCTAGAAAAATACAGATTTGTCTAGTGATCAACCCCGAAGATGGCAAACCTGGTGAAATCGGCAAAGCTAATGAAACGACTAAACCTTTGCTTGACACTGATACATCCGACTTCCAAATGTACGGAGAAAAAAGTGAAAATACTGAAGTAAAATCTGTGGCCAGCGGTTGCATAGTTGATACGTCCACATTACTAGCTGACCTTGAGGGAGAAAATGTCAATACGATGACTAATAAGCCTGATGACGATGACAAAGAGTTGAAGGAAAAGTCGGACTCTTTTGATATAATACCGAAACCTGCAAACTTTTATAAACCGATTGTAGAACAAGTCCCAGAAGAGCCTAATAAGACTGATGAAAATGAATCTTTGGAATCCAAAACGACTATAGAAACAAAAATCGTAGCAAATAAAGATTCTGAGGCCTGAAAAACAATCACAATCACCACAAAAAGTGGAAAAAGTAGAAGAACCAAAACCGGTGAAATCTCAAGACACCACCGATATTAGTACTGAAACTAAAGAATCAGATGTTGAGATACCTTTGCTACATGAGACTGTGCCTACTGTAGAAAAACCCAAAGAAGACGTAGTATCAGAAATAGACATATTACAAGCTCTTAAAAATGAAATACTCAGTGAATCTTTGACAATTACTGGGTCGGACGTAGTCACTCCGGCTCTGCATCAACCAAAACTCACCAAAGTCGCTAGCGCCCAAGAAATTGCTCCTAAAAAGCGTATATCAATCGAAAAGTATAAAGAAAAATCTGTCCTCAAACCAAAGGCCACAACGCCGCTTTTTGTAAAAGATACATCTTCCAAGGATGACCTGACAAAAAAGCAAAGTCTTAAGCTAACAATGAAAGAATGTGAACGATTCAATTTCCCCGTCAGATTGGCCATGGATGACGATGATTACTCTGATGAAGAAGGCGATAAAAATGTGTCCATTGACGATATTTACGACGATATAGCACCGAAATCGCCGGATAATGATGAGTCGTCTGAGGTCTTGTGCACGCCTCCTATAATCATACCATCAGACCCTATTAAAAATGCCGCAATGGCCGTTGCCTCCAAAGCAGATGTTGATATGCGCACTCTTCCATTAATATTATCCAATGTTATACCAAAACCTATAACTAGTCCAGTTTTGAATAAAGAAAAGAATGAGAAAGCGCCAACCCCAACTCAAGTAAATCCCGATATAACTAAAGTACCATCAGACCCTCGCATGAGGAGAGAAATGAGCCAGGTAAACAATAAAGATGACAAACCATCTTATCCTCTTTTGCCTACTCCAGATCGGGCTCCACAGCCTGTCCCTTATCCAAATATGACTCCTAGTAGAACACCCAACATGACTCCTAGTAGGACACCAAATATGACTCCGATTAGAAATCCAAACATGACCCCATCTCTAAGCGCTAGAACATTTGAGATAGAAGATAGTGCTACACAGAAACATGTTTATGCGCCGATGTTTACATCTCTGGATTCACGCGAAAGAGAAACTTCTGTAGCCAAAGACGTCATTCCTAGTTACAAACCAGAAAGGGATATTGATTCCAGAAGAAGCAGATGGGAATCAGATTCTAGAGACACTAGGGATCCTCGAGCCAGTTCTATGCAGAGAGATACTCCGGACTACCATAAGTCCAGATACAGTGACTCTTACAACGCCAACGCAGAATACAATTACAAAAATACAAGGTACTCCGTTGACAGACGAGCGGACTCTTCATATAGTAGATCCGAGCGTTCTCAAACTCCAGTTCATCCATTTGGTCGGTCAGACTGTGCTCCTGCGCTAACGAATCCTTATGGTATCCCGCCTCTTCTTGACACACCAATAACACCTGTACATCCATTTGGAAGGTCTGATTGTCCGATGACACCAAGCCATCCATTCGGTAGGTCAGAATGCCCACCAACACCTAATCATCCATTTGGCAGATCAGAATGTCCGCCGACTCCAATCCACCCTTTCGGTAGAAATGATTGCCCCACTACTCCAAGTCATCCCTTTGGAAGATCTGACTGTCCAACAACTCCGAGCCACCCCTTTGGCAGGTCTGATTGCCCATCAACGCCCAGCCACCCTTTTGGCAGATCAGATTGCCCAAGAACTCCCAGCCATCCTTTTGGACGGGGTGATATGCCAATGACGCCAAGCCATCCGTTTGGTAGATCAGATAATGTACCTAGAGATCCAAGGCTGAATAGAAGCTCTGATTACGATAAATATCAAAAGCATGACCGAGAGCGAAGTAATTATTATAGAGATCGTAATTCTTCAAGTTCAGGCCATAAATCAGATGTCCATAACAAATCATATGATAGTTCAGAGTCATATCGTCCTTATACAGAAAGGAGTGGTGGAAGAAACGATTACCACAATGATAGATACAACAAATATAATCGGGACAAGGGTCACTTTAATAGAGAATCTATGCCTCGACGAGAACCCAGCGTTGGTCGTGGAGGACGTGCGGTGTCCAGGGAACCTGATAATGACAACTTTTATTCCAGAGAGCGCAATGATTATTATAATAAAGGCGGAAATGACTATTACAACCGAAATGATCATTCAAGAGGCCATGAGATGGGACCTAGGAGAGGTTTTTATCGCGAACGAAGTGTAGGTCGGTCGGCGCCTGACGATGGGCCATACAGATCTTCCTCTAGAGGGCCTAGTGTTGGCAGATCTATGCCACCTCAAGAGCATGACAATAGATTGTCGGTTAAACCAGATGCCGGCCGTTCGTTTACTATTGACACCAGTGTCAATTCAACGTTCCAAGATTTCCTAGACACTGGTAAAAAGATTCAAGTGTTCGACTATACATTCGACAGGCGCAAACAACGCGCTGCAAGTGTCGGCAGGTCACTGACTCGTGAGCCAAGCGTTGGCAGAACCATGACACGTGAGTCAAGCGTTGGTAGAACACATTTTAAACCAAAACAGACTTTTGAAAGAATAGAAACCCCGAAAAAAATGGACTTTAAACGAGCTAGCAGTGTAGGAAGAGATATTGTAGGTAAAGATGAAAGAAGCTTCAAAGATATAAAGGCCGATTTCGAGTTGTTTAAGTCTAAAATTCAGTTTAAACCAGTTAAAGTAGCGGAAAGGCCTCCGATCGTCAAAAAAGATGAGAGACGTGCATATGATTTTGATAACAGAAAGAGTAGAAAAGATTTATTTGATCAAAAGGTTGTTGAGAGTAGTTCGAGAAAGCCATATTCACCTAAAAAGAATAGCCGAGACCCAAGATTACGCAGAGACCAAAATGAGGGCAATAGAAATAAATCTGACGATCACGGTCGCAAACACGTTGGCATAGTATACTCAAATGATAATATCACTAAAGGAACTATATTAGGCTCAGGGTATGGAGTTAAAAATTACAAAATTCCTAAAATTAAACGGCCTGTTGAAGAAAAAGATGAGGTACCGGAAAAAATAGAACCCTTGAAAAAAGAAAGTGATAAAACAGACCCCCATAAAAAGGTTTCTCAAAATGAAAAAGAACATGACAGAAAAGTTTCAGGTAAAATTGATAAAAAAGCCGTACCTAAAAAAGAGGTTGAAATAAAGATAAAAGATAAAGCTTCAGTAGAGAAAAATGATGATAATAATATTAAGACCTCGAAACCTAAAAAGTCAATTGAGAAACTGCCAGAGAAAAAGAAGATTGAGACGAAAGAAAATAAAACTGTAGTGAACAAAAAATCTTCTGATAGTCCTCAGCCACAAAACATTGATACTGAGAATGTAGGAAAACGTGTCACAAGACTAAGCAGAAAAAGCGAGACTCAGCCTGTAGTCGTTGCTAAAAGAACTTCTAGAAAGGCTGTTATCTATGACTCTGATTCAAGTGATGACAATATCAAAGAAGTTGATAGTAAAATGGGTACACAAGAATCAAAAGAAGATAAGCAAAGCGTATCAAATGCCGCCGATGATAATACCATGGATAGTCAGATGGACTCTAGTTTTGGCATTGACGATTTGGACATGTTTTCTGATAATATCGTGGCGGATCCAGTCATTGATAATATTAATGCTTTAATAGCTGATTTAGACAATGAATTAGGGCCCACTAAAATAGTTACGCCTGCAGAATTTTCTAATGACATTATTGATAATATGTTAGAGAGCATTACAAGTTCGGGTAAAGAAGATACAAAATCTCTCAATGAAGATGAGAAATTGAACGATATATCCGAAGTTATCAACAATGACTTAAATGAATCTGGACAGTCTCTTGATATGAAAAACAATGCGTGCAAAATTGATCCGGTAGCGAACGCTTCAACTTCTAATATTAGTAATAACAGTACAAGTACTATGACCGCTACTGTAAATTCAGATGCACAGACACAATTGAAAGAGGCTTCAAAAACTTCAGAGCAAGAGTTAAAAGATAACCAACCTTTGCTAAACCAAGGTCCAGTCGATAAAACTATGAGCAATAGTGATAATTTAGTTACCACTACAGATCCTGAAAAACTTACGGACAAAGCTGAAGATAAAAAAGAAGAGCATAGCGATGTCGACGGTCGCTCTACGCCAGATAGTACCATTACTTCTAAAGAAATTGAACAGAACAGGCTGAGCCAAGAAAGTGTCCCTGATAGTACTAACGAAGTCCAGAATGAAACCAGTTCGATGGTTTCATCGACACACGAATCCGTTGAGACCACAAGTAAGGAGATTCTAGAACCCACTTCTTCAAACAAAGACACTACGCCATCTATTGATTCCATTGGTAGTATTTTGTCTATATTGCAAAACAAAACTAAAATAAAAGAGTTATTAAGTTTGCTTGGAGAAGCTGAAAATGAAAAAATCAAAAAGAAGCTTGAGAAATTAAGTGAAATAGTATCAGATGAAGATGAAGATACTAAAGACAGCGTCGACAAAGTGGAAATAACGCAGAAAGATAAAGAAATTAAAGATGATGTTGCTGTAAATACTGCTGGAACTCATATTAATGAAGACGAAACCATGCCTAAAGCTGATGCCGTGAATGAAGGAGAAACAGTTAATAAAAAAGATAGCACTAATAAAACAGATGACAAAACAGATACGGTTGTCGCAAATGTTGAAAAAGATCTAAGAGAAAATATGACCGAAGAAAATGGTGATACTTCAAATGAAATTCAGGAAAAAGTAACTGCGCCTTTAGAAGAAAGTGATAGTGAAGAAGTGGGCCCTGCCGAAGAAAGCGAGAAACCCGAGAATGAAGGTAACGATGACATGGTTACTCCTGGAAAAAAACTACCTCTTAAGAAAAAGCCCATCAAAAGAGGTGGTGGTTTAAGGTCAAGAAAAGGCAAATGGAAGAAAAATGCGGCAAATCCAGTAAAAAGGATCACTAGGTCTAACACCGATAAACCTAAAGCAAAGAAAAAGCAGTCACGTGAATTGTTAAAATTGCAGGAAGACATAAAGGAAATGTTTATGAAAGATGAAATCTTAAATGCGACGGGGATTAGAATGTGTCGTTTAGCGAAACTAGTTGAAGATAAAAAAGATAAGGAGGAGGCCCTTCCTGTTACTTCTGCTCCCATGGTGGTCTTGGACAAAAATAAGGAGATTAAAGCCTTAGAAGAATCATTACTAACAGCTAAACCTGTAAAGAAAAAAGGCAAGCCGATTGCCAAACCCCAACCAGTATCTACTGAAATTGAAAAGAAACCTATTAAACCAAAACCGCCGAAATACAAACCTGGTCCTAAGTCGAAAAAACTAGCGCAGAAGAAAAATGAAGACGATCCTTATCAGTTCGAATCTGACTCTGTCAGCGATGTAACAAATGATGAATCAATTGATAAATCTGTTGATGGTAAAGAGGGTTCTGATTCTGGTTCGGAGAGTGAGTCATTAGCGTCTTCGAAAAGTTTCGAAAGTTCTGAGGTACTGAGTGATGTCAAAAAGAAGAAACGTAAACGGTCCAGCTGGAAAACAGGGTTTATAAAACCAAAAAAGAGGAAGAAGGCGGAAACAAAGTCAACTGAGATTGCTGTGAACGATGACACTCTAATTCAGAAGAAACCTATCACCATACCAGATCCGAATTGTTTCACAGACAAGTCCTATTGCTTCCGTAAAAATGTGACTGAATATTCTTGTCGTCTTTGCACGTATTCTGGTGAAGACAATATCGTGGCTCATTACAAGCACCACCATCCTCATTCAGAAATCCCACTCTCTCGGATGGACCCTCAAGTTGCGAGAGAAGCTATAGAACAATGCGAAGAAGTCAATTTCCAAGCTATTAGTAAGATCCCAACTGATAAGTATGTTTGCAGATTTTGCTACAAAGAGTTTTCAAAGAAAAAGTGTGTTTTGGAATCTTTCTTTTGGCATGTCGTCAGCATGCACACTGGCGAATACAAGAAAATATGCTCTGAGTGCGTTAACACGACAATATGCCCTTTCAATCTAGACATACCTCCGCCTCCCAAAGATGTTAAAGGACAATTGATCGGCTACATTTGTGAGAAATGTAATTTTACCCAAATCTCACTCGAGAATCTCAAAACACATGTTATCGTACGCCATAACGATGAACAAACAGAAGTGTATACTATTAACTTAGCTGTTATGTCGAGGAAGACAATTAATACGCTTTTGAAGCGCTTTAAAGCATCTGGCACATGTGAACCGGAGACGAGAGTGTTGAGGAGTTCTCGTTCAAACCAGTCGGTGACGGAGGCCAGCGACGACCACAGCAACGACTCCGACAGCGACCACACGAGTGAGCCGCTCGCCAATCGTATTTCACGTGTAAAGAAAGCGCCCATTTCACCTCCCAGTGAAAAAGTGGCCAAGGCTCCTTATCAAACTAAAATCACTTATGAAAATGATGATAATCTCAGCGATATGTCACAGCCGATGGCTAACACTGAAACTGTAGTAAAAGTTGAAAGAGACTTTGTTGAAGAAAAGCAAGAAACTACTGTCAAACAAGAAGTGACACAAGTAGAATCGACACCAGCTACAGAAGATGAACCCCCACCTGTAACAGAACAGGCATCTGAGAGCCATGGTTCTGATGATATTTTCGACTATCCTCATTTTAAAATAAGTTACTCAGACGCTGGATTGAAGGAGTACGTCTGCTGTATAAACGGTCACGAAAGTCATTACAAAACCAATCTGCTCATATCTATGAAGAGACACGTCCAGATTAAACACTCGGAAACATGGGATGGATACTGTTTTGTGTGCAAAGTTATCGTCACCCCGCAAGGGCAGCAGCAGAAATTCAAAGATTGCTTGCAACATTTCCTTGACAAGCATATGGATAACTTCCCAGTTTTGGAGAAACCCGTCGAGGTGGAGAAACCTCCGGAACCGCCTGTAGTTGAAACGGCTTCAAAATCATTCATTACTGTGCGTCCGCTATCCGAGCTTATATCATCTACCGTTGTTGCGGAACCAATTGAGACCCCACCTCCAATTTTGCCCAAGATAGAAAGCATCGTGAGTCTTGGCGCCGCAACACCCGAGCCTGCGTCCAGTCCGAGTCCGTACCCGCCGCTCGTGACGGAGCCAGAGGAGACCGATTTCAAGTACGAGGAGGTCCAAGCGGATGTGATGGCGAAGAAGCACCAAGTCGTGCTAAACAGTATGATGAGTAAGGAGAAGCTGACCAACGTGTACAAATGTGCCGGTCGCTACTGCTCGTTCACGAGTGACTCTGTGGAGGATGCATTGTTGCATGCGTCGACGCATAACCGCGTGGGCGGGGAGGGTGCATTGCGATGTAGTTATTGTAACTTCGATAGTACTGGGAACGCGATAGACTTGGTGACGCACGTGTTTAAGAGTCACGGGCCGTGCCCGTACGTGTGCGCGTACTGCTTCTACCGGTCGGCGTCGGCGCAGCTGGTGTCGGCGCACAGTGCGCGCGCGCACGCGGGGCGGGTGCCGCGCGCGCTGTGCTCGGCGGCGGCGCCCGCGCCCGCCAGCCAGCCCATGCTGCCGCGGGAGGTCGTCGTGCGATATTACGTTTGTCCCCATGGTACGTACAAGTGGATTCAATTAAGTAATTATTTTCTTTAACTGTGGGAGAGCCACGCTTCGGCATGAATGGGCCGGCTCGACCGGAGTGATACCACTGCCTCACAGAAAACCGGCGTGAAGCAGCCCCTGTGCTGTGTTTCGCCGAGTGAGTGAGGGTGGCCCACTCGCGGGGGAAGGGGATAAAAGGTTGGCAGCGCACTTGTAACTCCACTGGTGTTGCAAGTGTCCATGGGCGGCGGCAAGTGCTTACCATCAGGTGATCCGCCTGCTCGCCTGCTACCTATCACATAAAATAAAATATCGACGTTTCTTTACCACTACCATCTATCTCTAAGATGAGTTTCAAAATCAGACTTTAAATCTGCTAGCTGTATGGTCATATTCGCAAACCCCAAAATCTTTAGATAGATGTAATTGGTGCTTAAACGTCGATATACAGGATGTATCGGTAAATAGTTATATCCTTCTAAACACTATTCTTCGCGCTATCGTTCCCTGGTTCTTTTTTAGTTTTTCAGTCAGGCATTGTCACTACCAAATAATACAATAGTAGTATAATAGTAGCATCTAAGTTCATTCACTATTGGATTAAGTGCCTACTAGTCCGTGTTTTGAGTCTCACGTCAAAACAATGCGACAAGACAAAGATGTTTCCGTTCGCTTGCAAATGGCCGACGTCGCTCCGAAGTGCGTGTGCGCAGGTTGTTTGTACATCAGTTTTAATAAACCATTGACTTTGAAAACTAAGTGGAAACATAATTTCGCACGTTTTGCATCCGTCAGCAATAGCGAGTTGTCTATATGGTCTTGCAACCGAAGACTGTCCGGTAAATAAATTTTGCCTATGCGCACTATTTCTAATTGATATTGTGTTAGTCATGCTATTTATTGCGTTCGTGTAGGAATACCTAGGGTTGCCTGATCGAATCGTTCTACTGTCGGGACTAGTCAGGAGCAGTTACCAATTTTTTCGGTTTTTTTTTTCATATAGGGCAGACGAATCAACAATTTAACTGTGGGAGAGCCACGCATCGGCATGAATGGGCCGGCTCGGCCGGAGTGATACCACTGCCTCAAAGAAAACCGGCGTGAAGCAGCCCCTGTGCTGTGTTTCGCTGAGTGAGTGAGGGTACCGGAGGCCCTACCGGGGGGGAAGGGGATAAAAGGTTGGCAGCGCACTTGTAACTCCACTGGTGTTGCAAGTGTCCATGAGCGGCGGCAATTGCTTACCATCAGGTGATCCGCCTGCTCGTCTGCTACCTATCACATAAAAGAAAAAAAAAACACCTGCTGGTAGGCGATCACTGATGCCCATGGACATCCACAATGGCAACATCAGTGGAGTCACAAGTGCGCTGGGGGGAGGGGGGTGATCCCTGGCTACTCCTATGCTCTGTATAGTTAGGTTGTTGTTAGTATTAGATGATTATGGCTAATTCAGTTGCGTATATTCCGCAGCTTGCAAGTACCGGACGTACACGGCGCAGAAGTTTAGCGACCACATCCAGCAGCGGCATGGGAGTGAGACTTGGCATTCCTGCTACGTAAGTGTTTTGACATTTTTATTACTATTTATTTTTTAATTTAGCCTATATTCTCCTACTGCTGGGCAAAGGCCTCCCCCGAGTCCGTCCATTGATCCCTATGCACCGCCATCTGTCGCCAATCGATTGCAAAGCTGTTAAGATCGTCACTTCATCGCTTATTAAGTCTGCCCCGTTGTCGGCGTCCATCGGGTAACCATAGGGTTACGATGCTAGTCCATCTTTTGGTGTCCATTCGACAGACCTGACATTTATTATGAGACAAAAATATGAGTATTATTTTATACTTTGCGGGCGTTTGCCCTGTAGTGGGACAGGGGCGGATCCAGACTTCAAAAATGTTGTGGGCATCTTGGGAGCTTGGGACATAGTGGAAGAGGGGGTTCTAGCGGCTCTTCCCCCCTAGCTATGCCCATAGTTGTGGGTACAGCTTCCCCCGCCAATCCCCCTCTCCCTCTCTTAGATTGGAAACTGCTGATCCTAAGTTGATAGAAGAAAGTGTGACGTCTCAAGTAAATTTATGGTTATGGGCATGCCCACAGTGCCCACAACGGTGGATCCGCGCTTGCCGTGGGACAGTATATACATAATAATATATAGGCTGATACCACAAAATAATTACACGCAGAAGTTAGACTTTGACCTGATTTTAAATTTAGAAGAGTTCGTTGACATATGCTAGGGTTGTTGCCCGGCATGAGTACATAAGCGCGCGGCCTCTACCATAGACCTCGACAGTTTGACAATCTTATGTCATAAGTTAGGATTAATGTGGTCGAAAAGGCGTTTTTGCCCGTTAGTGCGCATGCGTGAGTACATGACATATTTTTAGCTCTTAGTGGGCAGTGCTCTGTGTCAATATGTATTTTGTGCTGATACTTTACTATTCTTTATTCCAGATGTGTCCGGAAACTTCGGGAAGCGTCGCCGAGCTGGTGGAGCACATGAAGAGTCACCAGCTCAACCTGTACCAGTGCACGTGGTGCGTGCACGGCGCGCACAGCGAGGCCGCGCTGCTGGCTCATAGCGCCGCCGCGCACCCCGCGCGACAGCCGCAGGCCTACCTCCGGCTCATCACCACCAAGGTAAAAACGCCATACGTCATGTGGTGGGACCAATTTTGTATGGTCCCTCAAAAAAATGGTCACCTCCGTCATAAGATACAACGAGACACATGGTTAAAATCTTACTTTCTATCCTGACTCAGCGAAGTCAGGAGGTTCTTGGTCTCCGACACGAGACTTCGCCATTTCCATTGTCCAAGATCTATTTTCACTAGGTACTAAAGTTTTAATTTAGATTTAGATTTTTTTCTTTCTTTCCATGAATATTGTATAGTGATATAAATATCACGTGATTTAATAAAGATTAAAAGTAAAATTTATTTTTTAAGACCGCCCGATTGTACTGTTTATTGCTGTTTCACTCATGTGTTCTGTTTCTGTGCAATAAAGAATATCTATCTATCTATCTTACAGGAAGGAACAAAAGAATTCAGAGTGCTGCCCTTAGCGTCTTTCAATAAAACAAAGATTGAAATGGAAAAGGTCGTCCCAGCCGCCTCCAAAGACAACCCCGTCAGAGAAGCCGAGAGGGCCATAGAGCTAGAAAAGCTCATAGGCCACACCAACCAAATGATAGAATCTATGGCTACCGCTACTGAAGAGCCGGCCAGAGACCCCGAGCCTATGGACACTATAGAGCCTGAACTGGCTAGCTCACCACCTGAGGATGCCTCGGGGATAGAACCGCCTCGCCTCGAAACTCCACCGCCGATGTCCATCGAGGAGCGAAGCCAAATGCCCACTCCAGTCCTCAAGGTCGAGCCACAGGACGACGACGAACCGAAGAAAGATAACCCAAAACTAAGACCAGACGTTGTCTACTGCTTGGACAGCGACGAGGAGGACACCCCAAAAGCAGAAGTCACACCAACTAAAGTTGCAGAAGTGCAGAAAGATTCCACAGAACACCAGCAAGTCATCGACTTATCTGACGACGAATCGACGTCTTCTACACCTAGGAAGATTAGGAAGAGTTTCGAAGAGGACACTGATCGCGAAAAGCCGGTGTATCGAAAGATACCATTCGAGAGGGTGCTCAAATGCCCTGCTTGCTGCAGCATCTTTAAGAACGTGGGCGGCTTCAAGAGACATACCTCATCTTGCATGTCCAATTTGAACGACCCGGCCCCGTGTGCGCATTGTAGACTAATAACGAGCAGCAGGGATGAGTTGGTACTCCATTACACGTTAGATCACTCTTCTTCGGACACTAGTACGTGTGGGGTGTGCGGTAAGAAGTTCTACTCGACGAATGAGACGAAGAAACACGTGAAGAGTGCTCATAAGATATCGAAAGTGGTAGTGAGTTCGAATGTGTTGGAGGATGGTGCGGTGGTGTATACTGTGGCGCCGGCGCAGGGGGCGCAGGGTGCGCGTGCGCAAGCGCCGAAGCGCAAGCTGTCCGGCGCGGGGGAGCCGCCGCACAAGATGAGGAAGTACGGCCCGCAGGACGTGGACAGGCTGCCGATCAATCCGATATTGGATGAGTTGGTGCATTGTGCGCTTTGCGAGTTTAATACTAAGGTAAGTTGTTTAATTTGTACTATAACACAAAACAAATAGATATTTTTGTTCGGTTTCATTTTAACTACACAAGAAATTTAATTTACGACGTGGCGTCACACATAATAATTTCCTGATAATACATAGGGGGTGAAAAATACGTTTGTTCTGTTCCATTAGATCTGAGGTCCCATTGCAACCGTATTGGTTACATTTTACGGCATGAATGGGCCGGCTCGATCGGAGTGTGAAGCCGAGCGTCTGGAATGTGTTTCGCTTAGTGATAATGGTATCGTTGGCCCAATTAGAGGGAGTGGGGTTTATAAGGTTGGCATTGCGCTGAAATAGACACCCTATGGGTGGCGGCAATCGCTTACCATCAGATGATGTCTGCTCGTCTGCTACCCATCACATAAAAAAAACACATGTATGTATCTAATCTACCGCTGGTTCGGGATGTCGATCTGCCGATGAGTTCTTATGAAGTTAGACCTTATCTAGTTGCTTAAATTGGTTTCTTGAGATTATATTTAATATGACCAATGACCATAGCATAGATCTTTAACCTTTTGTGCAATAAAGAGTATCTATCTAGCTATATATCCAACATTCGTCTCCCTCCCCAGGTCCGGCTGAACATGGTCCGCCACCTGCAGTTCCACGCGGAGCAGCAGCCCGTGCCGCACTCCGCGCCCATCAACCCCGTGCCGCACCTCGAGACCAACGAGAAGCACTTCGACCGCATGGTCAACCTCGCCTCCAGCTCCATCGTCACTCGGGCTCCAGCGACCAACGCCTCCCATGCCCCCGCCACCGTCACACACACTAACTTGCCCCCAGAACTCGCCGAAAGATATCCCAAACTGGTCCCGCAGCGACAACGCTTCGCCTGCGGCGCCGACGGATGCTCCTACATCTCCGTCGACTGCGAACTCTTCAAGTGCCACTGGAACACTCTCCACGCCGCCGCCGACAAGTTCACCTGCGTCCACTGCCCACGAATCACCCTCGCCTTAAACACCAGACTCCCAAACAACAATTTCCCTACCATATCCGAGCATCTCTCGATGCACGACTCCTCCCTATTCGCCTGCTCCGTCTGCCCCTTCTACCACTACAAAAAATCCACAGTCGCATCCCACGTGGACGAATTCCACAGCGACGGCCGAGTCGTGACTGTTAGAGAGGAAATCGACGTCACTGCAGTTACTAGCGGACTGCCCGCTCCGACGATGGACCTGAAACCCTGGCAGTGCGGCCTGTGCGACTACAAGAGCCTCCTCCGCCAGGAAATCATAGAGCACTGCGGGAAGACTCACCAGTCCAAAATGCAGTACAAGTGTGCCAATTGCCCGTTCAGGACTTCGACTTTGGATAACGTTACTAAGCATATGACGAACTCTCACCCGGGGAAGGGCAATGAGGTGTTCTACTACTTCTATAGAGAAGGAACTGTTCCTGATGATGATGGGGTGCCTAGGTGGGTGAGGCAGCGGCAGAAGGCAGGAATCACTGATGAGATCAAGACGGAAGTGGCGGAACCAACCGCGCTGGAGAACCTTTTAGCAGCTCCTCAGAAACCTATGACCCCAGCGACTCCAGCTGCTTCAGTGGACTTGAATATAGTTAAGAAGGAGGTGGGCGAGACCAGTCCCGAGTCGGAGTCGGTTGAGGCGCTGTGCCAGAAGTACGGGCAGTTCTGTGAGCCCAACGGCCTGAATTATAAGTGTCCGCTGTGTCAAGTTGTGATGGAGGACACTAGGGACGCCATGCAGTCGCACTTGTATGAAGAACTGGGATATAGAAGGTATGTTACTGACTTAAGTCGGTTAAATTCTTTTAAATTTTACTAACAAAACCACAAAGGGGGCGTATCGCGTGTGAAATTTCCCAAAAGGGCTAAGATCCATTTGATAAAGTGATTTAGATAATATGTCAAATCTAACCACCCTCAATTAGTTTTGAGCCGTTATTTTGCTATTAGTTGCAATCTATACCAATAGATGACGCTGGGTGTCGATTGCATCGCGCTTATTTTTCATATAAGTGTAAAATAATGCCATATTGGAATTCTCATCCCTTTACGCCATCTGCTCACACGCGATAGCGCGCTCTGTAGTAGTCTATGACTTTGAAGAAGCATACTGTATTAAGGTAGATGTACCATATTACGTAAGTGTACGGAATTCCGTAAGTTTTCGGTTTAGGCCTAAAAATAAGAAAACTACTAATTGTATCAAAAAGTTATAAAGTTATCTATAAACTTTGTAAAATAGAGCGTCAATTACACACGTTAAAAAGAGCTGTAACCATCGTCGGATCAGTAGACACGTCTCCCTCGGTCAGCCTGCGCCAAACCGCCATAAAAGGTGGTGTGCGTATTGCGTACGCGTAAGCTACCGCGCGAATTTTCATAAGGATATTGCGAATGACATGTAAGTATTTTCATAACTAAGTAATGTAATTATTTTTAAGGGTTTTAAAACAAACTGATTGATTGCCGTTTCAAGTTACTTCATTTAGTTTTTAGCGAGTTAATTGAAATTTTCTGATTGCCGCAATTACCTACACCAAAAACCAACCGTGTCCATTATTACGTAACAATTACGGAATAGAGGAAAGAAGGGTGATTTTGTTTTTTGGAATTTGTCAGGAACGAGATGAGATAAGTAAACGAAAAAAGCTGGTACAGGTCTAATATATAACATAGTTTCTTGGAATCAAATTACGTATTACTATTTTATTTCTCTATGTTATGAAATACGTGTGTAAAGAGAAAACATTTTTCTTACTTTAAGCAGATACGTCACAAATAACATCGGTACAAAATCATTAATTTGTTTAATTTAATTGTATCTTCCAGTATATTTTTTGATACCTATTACTAGTATGATTGCATTCCTATACAATTCAAGTCGTTTTATGTTGTTAAGAAGAGTTACTCGTTAGAAATTTATGTTAATCTGACTACCGGAATTACCCACACCGTTTTTGGCTGTATTTGTTATTACGGTAGATATAAAAGTACCTGATTGAGCTGGGTACTGCATTTTATTTTTTTACAGGTCGATATGTCCAACAAAAAGTACTCCAACGAGGACCTCGCCAAAGCTTTAGAGGATGTTAAAAAATGGAACTATGCCCAAATATCGTGCATCTAACATACCCAACCAGACCTTGCATGAGAAAATTTTAAAAATATTTATTTTTGAATTTTAAATGGATTTTTTCATAATTTAAAATAATAATAAATAAATGAATAAAATATAGTTCACTAAACCGTGCTATAAGCTAAAATTAAGTTGAAGTAAGTTCAATTTGATCTCATGAAAGTTTAAACACTACTATAAGTACCTAAAAATTTTAATAAACTGTTTTCCTGCACATAGAAAATAAAGGTGTTTTATTTAAAACACGTCACATCATCTTATTTTTCATATTTCATGTAATCCTGCAGAAAAACGCCATTTTTCTACATATACCGGAATTACCAGCATCCATTTACGGAATTACCTCGAGAGTCAAATTTTATACCGTAATATCGGACATATACGAGGTCCAGAAAAATTACAATTACTTTTATAAAAGAGTTTAAATAAAGTATGTTACATTATAAATCTCTTCTCTGAAAACCGCTTTTTACGACTAAACTAATTTCAATTCGCTGTTTTTTCCTGCTTTACTGGAAATTGCTAGGAAAGACAAAAATGCCTTAATACTCCGTAATTACGTACATTTACCTTATACGAAACTTTTCTTAGGTAGAACACCAACAGTTACAAAGCATAATTAAGGCGTGAAATTGATTGACTAACGCCACTGGCGCTTGCTTATGAAACATAGGAACTCCGTTTCCCAAAGATCGGTTTTCAAGACTTTGTGACGCAATATAACTACAGTAATTTATAAATCACAAAGACTGTGAACTGTGAATATAAAGTAATAAAACGGGAACTAATAATCCCGATTGCTTTATAGTTAAAATGCAATGCAAAAATCTAAAAATTATGTAACTGTGGTTGTTATGCTTCACTTCACACATTTTACTCATTAATAACATTATGGCTGTAGATTTCATGTGCTTATTGCGTCGTTTATCGCTAATAGCTGTTGGTTTGTGTTTATATTATAGCCATTGACTGTAAATATTTCACTATTGGCTTAATTATGTTGCTAATTACATTGTTATTTTGTATTATTTTAGGCTTATCGTTATGTGATGATGTGGCTGGTATCATATATTTGTATGCACGCTTACTAGTGAGTCAATGTAAAATTTCAATAATCTTTGTATAGTGCGACAGGTATGTTTTGGTCAATGACAACAAAAAGACGACAGTCGGAACTACAGCAGTTTTCTTAGGAAATTTAGCATAAGTAACGCAGTTTTTGACATCTATGATGCTACAAAGAGAAGGCATTTTGTAGCTTTAGATAAAAATGTAATTTAAACATTTTAACTAGCCATAGTATAACCAATGCGCGATTACAAAAATAATTTTACATACTTAATTTTAAATATTAAGGTGCTTTTATGTTATTTTCGTGATTTTTTAAGTTCCATCTTTGAAACATCTCATGTGCTACCTTCTGTTTTAACAACATCCTTGTTAATGTAATTTTTCCAACTAGCTTTGTCGCATTGTATAAGGCTTATTCTTATTTAACATTGACACACTACCCTTTAAAGTGAAATGTACAGTTGATAAAAAATGCTTCAACTCACAATCGATTAACTCTTCCCTTACAGATGGGTGTGCGTCACTTGTTCGTACAAGGCGTTCCACAGAGCGGGTATGAACGATCACATCAACTCGGAACATCGCGCCAAAAACCAGAGTCCTATTCAGCTACCCCTAGACCACAGCATCGAGAAGTGGGTGTCTGCTCTCTTAGACCATCAGACCTCACTAGTCCTTAAGAACAAGGATAGCTTAGCCAAGCAGAAGATTCTCACAGAAAGACCTCCCAGGCCGTCGAAACCTGAGGAACCGCCGAAGACGGTCGAGCCAAAAGCGAAGCCAACTATGGCGGAACTGGAGAGGGCGTTCGGGCCGCTAGGGGTGCCCAGCAACATGGTCTACTGCTGTCCGAAGTGCAACACGAAGATCAAGGACGAGGCTGGTATGCGCAACCATCTGGAGAGCGAACTGACTAAGATTAGGTGAGTTTAAAAAAAAAGCGAAACGTAGGTATTTAGAATAAGGTATTTTACTGTCGTTGAAATATCGATATCATTAGGGGATAGATAGATAAGATCGATAAACCATTTATTCGCATCAAAAACACACATACAGAGCAGCATAGACAAACATACATACAAAGACCCAAAAGGGCTTATAATAATGACGATGAAGCATGTGCGCAGCAGTGATGTGAAATTGTAATGGCTCAGCGAGATGTCTTCTCAACGAGCAAACCACTGATTTTCAGCCATTACCAAGGCTGAGGGATGCGCGTGACGGCACTGTAAATAGAAACATGATATACTAAATAAAAGTAAACAAATAAGGATAGACGTTAAACAAGTAGGTAATATAATAAGTACGAATAGTTTGAACAGATAAAATAAGTAAAAATAAATGTTGTTACATTTACAGACAGAACAGACTAGAGTAGTACAGGAGAATTCTTCACGATGTGGCAGTAGAATTGACGCCATGCAAGCAACCAACTGCTAAAACCATTTTTTGCCATTCCAAGATAATGCTTTTTAGGAGATTAAGCTATGTCCAGCAGTGGACGAGTGTGGGTTGCTCATGATGAGTCCTGTTGGCATCAAACGAATATAATTAAAAATGCTACCTAAAGACATTATTCCACGCGAACGAAGTCGCGGGTAACAGCTAGTAATACATTATAATAAAACTGACTGACTGGTCGGATTGGTAGTGACCCTGCCACCAAAGGTCGTGGGTTCGATCTCCACCCTGGGCAATCATTCGTGTGATGAACACTTGTGTTTGTTCAGTTTCTGGATGTTATATATGTATTTTTGGCGTGAAAGAGTAACAGACAGAGTTACTTCCGTATTTATAGTATTAGTTAGATAGATACTGTTTATTGCACAACACATTACAGAACTTATAGTCTGTTTCAATTACGATGTCCTCCTGGACATTTCGAAGAACGTAACTCTGCACGTTACGTGTACGTAACGCGCGAGATCTATAGATCAAATCAAATATTATATCTTTTTGTACTTGGTAGTAAATCATCATTTGAAAAATATAAAATTATACAAAAATACCCTACAATTATAGTCTGTTTCTATTGAAATAATAATAAGAGAAATAATGCAGCGAATTAACAAGGGGTAAGGCAGTGCAGATCTTTTATGTAGGTAATAAGAGTAAGAGTTTTATGTAGGTAGTTAGGTTTAGGATAAATAATAATAGTTAATCGTATTGAAATAATCCATGTTACCTATCATTTTAAAAGTATATGTGTATGTATATATTTTTATATCTGATTATTTATTTATTAAAGTAAAAAATTATAGCAGTATCTCGTATTAATTTATTACTAGTATGCATTTATGTATTTATTATGATGTCTTTATCTTATTACCGATTATTATCTTATTATTCGGGGGAGAAGGGGATAAAAGGTTGGCAGCGCACTTGTAACTCCACTGGTGTTGCAAGTGTCCATGGGCGGCGGCAATTGCTTACCATCAGGTGATCCGCCTGCTCGCCTGCTACCTATCACATAAAAAAAACCTACATAACAGATCTGCACTGCCTTACCCCTTGTTAATTCACTGCATTATTCCTCTACCCAAAGGTTGTCTGGCAGAGATCTCTATTAGCGATAAGGCCGCCGATATTGTATTTGGAAATTACTATTAGCATAAGTTCTGTAATGTAAAATAAATAAATAAATTGAGACAACATCACATACATTGTCCTGGTCCCAAACTAAGGTTTTCCCTTGTACTATGGAAACCCAAAACAACGAAGGAACTACAAACACCCAGACCCAAGACAAATATCTGTTTCATCAACAAACATTTGTCTTGATGCGGGAATCGAACCCGCGACCCTTGCGTCTCAACCGGCGCTCAAACCACTACGCCAAATGGGTGCAATGGTGGGTGGGTGGATGGTGGGATGTGTTGTGCAATAGAGTATCTATCTATCTAAATGTCAATCTCTTCATCGTGGTAACGCGTCACCGTTGCAGATGGTGCTGCAGCCAATGCACCAGCACGTTCCAGACGTACCACGAGGCGCAGTTCCACTGCAAGAGCGCGCACGCCGGCCAGGCCGCGCGCCCGCGCGAGGCCGAGCGCTCGCCCGCGCTGCGGACGCAGTGGCTGCAGGCCGTCATACAGGTAGATACATATTAAATATCCTTCTAGATACAAGATGGACTTTTTTTATGTGATAGGTGGCAGACAAGCAAACCGACCAGCTGATGCAGCCATTCATAATCAAGAGCCGTATGTATATTTTTTGTTCTTTTTGTAAATATTTATAACTTGTGTCACTGTAGCCCCTCTAACAAAAACTGGTTCCACTGAAAATCAGCGTTAGTGGCTCTTCACGTCGCTAACAAATGCTGAGTGGAAACCATTTTGGTCACATTGTTTTATTGAATTGTACTAGTTACACATACCTACGTCCATTTGATTAATGTGCAATAATTTTAAGTGCCTTTTAATGTGTAACTCCATGTAGGTATGTAACTATTTTGTGTGCCCAAATAAATATTTTTTCGTTCTTTCTTTCTTCTATCTGTTGGACGCCCTGCGACAAGATGGGATGATTACATTCAAAGCTGGCTGGTGTGGGCTGGATGAGAGTGGCCGAAAATTGGGAGCGGTGACGTGCATAAGGGTAGACCTATGTCCAGCAGTGGACGAGTGTGGGTTGCTGATGATGAAGCAGACGGATCACCTGATGGTAAACGATTACCGCCGCCCATACACACCTGCTGTACCAGCTTAGTAGACACAAGTGCGCTGCCAAACTTTAAGCACTTTTCCCCCAATTGGGCCTCCGGTACCTTCATTCACTCTGCGAAACGCAGCGCAGGCGCTGCTTCACGCCGGTATTCTGTGAGGCTGTGGTATCACTCCAGTCGAGCCGGCCCATTCATGCCGAAGCGTTGCTCTCCCACGGCTAAAAATGCTAATGCGACTTTCGTCTTGAAGGCTTTTTACTTTCACTATTGTAATAATCTTCAAAATTAAGATATTTTTTACAGACTCTATAAAACAACTGGAGTCTGGTGGGTAGTGGAACAAATTGCATAAAAAAAATCGCGTGTGAAAGAAAAATCCGGTAGATGGCGTACTATAGAACGGACCATCTACATGGTGATTGCTTAATTGTGAGATGTCAAAATGCCACTAAACAATCTATGACGTTGAAGTTGGCCCTCAGTCTAACAGTTTTCAGTCCCGTAAGAGAAAAATTGCCTATTCTTTAATATATTCGTGCTACCCTCTCTGATCGTGCTCTCATTCCAGGTGCAGAAGCTAAGCATGCGCTGCCTGCCGCTGGGGGCTTCGCCCCCGCGCGCGTCGGAGCCCGCCGAGCCCGCGGAGCCCGAGGACTCGCTCCTGGTGGTGCGCTACGAGGAGAGCGTGCCTAACCCCGAGGTCTAATATAATGTAACTTTGATTGCACATATTTACACTAATCCTAACATTAATACTAACATTAACGGTCTCGTTCACCACCTAAGAGTAAAGTTCCAGGTAATTTACTTGTCAATTAAAGTGGGTTCGGAGAAAATTGGCCCCTGATCTAATACTAACAATTGATCCGCCCTCACTTTGTGGAATTAGTTTTGCATAGATGGCGCTGAATGTTGATTACATCGCGCAAGTGTTCAGTTTTTTTTTCGGATCACATTTTTATAAGCCTCGAGATGATGAGAAGTTATCTCTTTATTATCTAAAAGGTATAGATAGATGTCTTCCAACTGGCGACCGATCATAATGATCAGCCACATACGCATAATATTATATTGCCTATAGTCAAGCGTTAACGCAAACAAGAGTGACACGTATCACACGTTTACTGGCCCAGACCGATAGCTACCCAAACGGGTACCACCAACTTCCAGATTACGGGCTGAACATTGAACAACAATAGGAAAAGGATTTGCAATAAATCTTCTATCTTCTTCTTTGAGTGCCATCTTCTAACGAAGGTTGGCAATCATAATGGCGTCTTGAACCCTTGACACAGCTGCTCTAAACAGTGAACGGGTGCTTTTATTGTACCACTGGCACAGATTTTTAAGCCAGGAAGTTTTTCTTCTTCCTGGGCTCCTCTTTCCTTGGATCTTGCCTTGTATTGTAAGTTGCAATAGGTCATACTTTGGACCACGCAATCTTCTTTATTATTCTTCTAATAATTACACCACGTCGTCACATCTTACTTCGGCGTCGGCTATTCGTCTTTTATCACACTTTCGCACGTCATCCTAATTGAGAATAGTGGAGGGAGTGCACTCTAGCGACGTCAATATATTTAATCTCAGATTTTTAATCATGTGGAGTAAACTGACAGATGCAAATGTCAAATTTCTATACATTTTGGCATTTTGCATCTGTCTTATTGAGTGATAATGTATGGGGATGACACATTGACATCTGTCAGTGTACTGTCATTACCATCTGTATTATCATTTTTAATTATTTAATTATCTTCACTCCCCCCTTTTAACCCCTTTACAACCCCCATTTCGCAGTAGTTTAGGCGTGAAACAGTAACATACAGACGACAGACAGGCAGACAGGTTATTTTCGCATTTTTAATATTAGTTCAGATAGGATAGTTTAGATTATGGTTACCAATCAACATCCACATGTAAATATCTTTGTTTTCTCAGGTGTCACGGCCCCCTCCCCAGCCGTCCCCCGCATCCCCCGGCTCCCCGGACTCCCCCGACAGCGACGACGAGCGCCTGATCATAGACGAGAAGAAGAAGCCCTCCGCCACCCACGCCTGCCCGCACTGCGACTTCAGCACCAAGTACCAGCATGTGGTGGTGGAGCATATCTACCGGCATTTCAATATGAAGCCCTACTCCTGTACTCTTTGCGACTTCCAGGTATGGTTAGAGAAAAAACTTTGTGATAAAACAGGGTGTATCTGTGAACATTTAAATCTCTTTAACCACGTTTTCTACCAACCATTTTGACCAACATTTGTTCAACGACTTTTGGAAATTCGTCGAAAATTTATTTGACTACTAGCGGCCGCCCGCGACTTCGTCCGCGTGCAAAAGTAACTTTTTACCCCCCTTTCAAACCCTTACAACCCCCTTTTCGCAATAAAAAGTAGCATATGTTCTTTCTCAGGGTCTAGATTATCTGTATGCCAAATTTTATTTAAATCCGTTGAGTAGTTTTGGCGTGAAAGAGTAACAGACAGATAGACAGAGTTACTTTCGCATTTATAATATTAGTATGGATATACAAAATGCCGAGTTTGAATGAAATGTCGAATATTTTTTATGCGAATTTCCAAAAGTCATATACCATAGAATAATTAATGTTGTTCGGAATGGTTGGTAGAGCACATGGTTAACCCCTTAATGGGCAGTAGGTATAAATACAATTAATTGGTTTTGGACCTTATCTCCAACACATAAGGTTCAAAATATGGTGTCTAACATATAGACAGAGCCCTATAAGGGGTAGGGATGTATGTTCACAGATACACTCTGTACAGGGTATACCTATCTGTGAACATTTAAATCTCTACTTTAACCACGTCTTCTAACAATTATTTTGACTGATATTTTTGACAGCTGTTACACAGTACCGATAGCGCAGTGGCTAAGGTGTTCGCCCGAAGCGCGGAAGGCACCGGGTTCGATTCCCGGTCAAGTCAATTAAGGAAACTACATTTTCTAAGTTTTCTTGGCTCTGATCTGTGTTGATGCCACCAGTTAATCATCGTCAACTGGTACTCATAGCACAGGGGTTGCCCTAGTTTGAGACCAGGTTGATCGGTGTGATTGTCTGGCACATTTATTTATTACGATTCTGATTCACGCATCGTTAACTTGTACTTCCAGGGGTACAAGAGCGCGGTCCAGCACCACATCCCGTCGGTGCACGCGCGCCCCTACAGCGTGGAGCTGGTGCGGCGCTCCGACCTGCCCGCCGGGCCCCCTGTCGTGGGCCGCCTGGAGCCCCGCGGCAGGAAGTCCGACGACACCGCCAAGACGGACGGGAAGCCCTCCCCGGAGCCCAAAGTCGTCTGCCTTGTCTGCGAGAAGATCCTCAACGAGTCCGAGAAAGAACACCATAACCATCCCGACGCCAAAACCGAGTTCGTCAAGAAAGGAAAAGCCGTAGTCAAGTGCAGCATCTGCTCCAACCTCTCCCTCGACGTGGCTTCAGTCAGAGAACACTTCTCTTCAACTCACCCCGGGGTCCCCAGCAACTACGTCTTCTACAGACCTAGCGATGCTAAAGAATTCCACTGCGGTCACTGCGCGAAGACATTCAGCACCATGAAAGACTTGAAAGCTCACAACGTGGTGCATTCGCCGCTACCCCTTAAGTACACGTCTTCCCTGACTCCGCGTGGCCCTCGGCCCGGAACCAGCGGGACCAGCATTGTGCTAGATGATGAGCCTGATGATGAGACTGGTAAAAGAAAATCCTCAGACGACAATCTACCCCCGCCGAAGAGGATAGCCAAAAAGTCAACAACTAAAGCCGCTATAAAAACAGCAGCCAAGAAATCTACCAATGACGGCGATGACGAATACTCCTTGACTGTGATGTCGGATTCCGTGCCGTCTGCAATCGATAAACTAAGTGAAGTGATTCAAATAAATCCTAGTGTAGTAAAGGACGTTGAGAAGGGAGGTCCAACCTCGAGTGATTAAGTGATAGTGAGCCATGGATAATGGTTGAGATCTGTGATTTTTTTAGTTCTAGTAGACACGTTATGTTGGATGTCTCAATAGTATGTAAATATTTAATACGAAGCAAGTTTTTTTTTAATTTTCAAATGGGTCTTACTCAATTTGTTATAGCATTTTTGTATGGAGTATCAAAGTATTCCAACAGTTGAATATAGATATTTCTTACTAATTTCGAGTAGATTAACCATACCGCACCAACACAAATATTTGTTAGTGAAACAAAAAAATGTGTTGGGTTGGGGTGTTTGTGGTTCATTCTTTGTTTCTGGTTTCCATAGCACAAGGGAAAACCTTAGTAGGTATGTGATGTTTTTTCAATTTAATTATTTTAATTTATCAATACACATTCAAAATATTTTAGATTCTAAATCTACATGTTCTAAATAAATCCTAAATAATACCTCTAGATTAGTCTTCTAACTATAATGAACAAACGCATTTATGGCTATAAAGTCAAATTTCTTCATAGTAACTAGTTGTATATTTTGTGTAAAGTAAATAATTCTCTATAAATTTCGTCTTATGAACCGTATTTAGTTCACGTTTATATTATACAAGCCATGTATGCATGACTTGACACGTCAAACGTAGTTTACATACAAAGTAGAGAAGTGTTTAAGGTGTTGTATAGAGAGAAGCGTTATAAACGTTTCATTTCACGTTTAAGCTATCAATAGAAACTTATGAACAGTATAGGGACATAAATGTTTTTGTAAAAATCTTAATGTTATCTTTGAATAGAGTGAGAAAGAGGAAAAAGCAATGCGAAAGTTGTAGTTTCAAAATAGAAAATAAATAAAAGGCTGTACATAAAGCTATTTTTTGGAATTCCTTAGGCTTATCTTAAATTACTGACACACTGTCTACTACTGTGTAAGATTATAATCTCTAAATAACACTAATAAAGTTAAATTTTGTATAATATCACGAAAAATTAAGAAATTTATATACCTAGTCCTCGGATTGTGAGTCTTGCTATACTATTACAATATTTATGTGTATATGTCGTATATCTTCAATCCTTTGCAAATTACTTACAACTTAAGTCTTATTCTGTTAATGTATTTATATCCAACATAATGTGTTCGTATTTAGTAGATTTAGGTTGCATAGTGATTTAATAATTTGTTAAATAACAAACGCATTTGTATTTTTGTATTAGGAATTATTTGTGTAATTTCGGTGGTATTACGTAGTTATTTAATTCAGAATTATATGGTTGACGTCAAATGTTTGCTGATTTCAGCTTTGAAGCTTCATCCGAGCTGCCATTGTCAAGGCCAACCAACGATTTTATGAATTTATTTTCCGCTATTGTAGGATTCATAATATGGATTTGTCTATATGTTGTATCCTAATTAAAAAATAGGTGCCAATTTGTGGAATGTACTGTGCCTGGAATATATATGCGCGTATGAACCGATAATCTGACACCGCACTTAGCATCAGTAATTTTTAGATTGCTATCCCTTGCCATAACCGTATTCTTTCCCTTTGTCATTCAACTCTGATGTTGCAAGAATGGATAGTATTATAATAATTATAAATTGTAAATTATATAACTAAGTAGGTACCGTATTTTTACATGTCTCTGATATAACTGTATTATCAATAATAGTAATTAAATGTCTAATGTATGTACTGAAAATCGTAGATTATAATATAATGCTCTATTTAGTTCAGTCACTCGTGAAACATTATATTGAATATCAGATATTACGATTATCTTCTTGTATAAATATGTATTATTGTATATAGGTATATTTATCGCTTTGTCAATTACTGCCTTTAATTGTTACTTGTAAAGTGTATAAGGACCTATCAACACTTAATCATAGTATGTACAGCCAACGTCATATTAAAAAGTAGTATCTAAGATGTCCAAATACTTAATGATATTCACGGTATGCGGTAATATCAACACAACCAACGTAGCCAAAATAAAAAAAGCAACCAAAGAGCATTCACCGTTGTTCAAAATATGGGAACAATTGTAAACGTCAATCAATTTCCTTTCTAAACGGTTTGAATGTGCCAAATCAATTGTTCCGATATTTTGGAACACTGCAAATGCTCTGTTAAATTTGGCTACTTTGGTTGTTGATTTTGTTACATTCCGTGAATGTTGCTAAGTATTTAGATTCTTGAATGAAACTATATAATGATACTGGACGGTAAGTTAAATAGCACATAGTTACAGAGGGCTTAAAACGAAACGGAATTTACGACAGACTCCATATTTTTTTGGATGCAACAGTTTATCGTTTGTTACGGTTTCGTTGTAGGCTTTCAGATTGCAGATTGTGTAAGCCACTGCGTGGCTGTCTTTATAAGGCATTCCTTAGTTTGGGACTAGGAAATTGTAAGTCTCAATTTAAAGTTCCCCTTTCGACACCGAAGTTTTCACAGCTGTTAGAAAGAGACGAAAAGTTCTAAAGGTTTATTTTTCTAATAAGAAAATAGTGTTTTTCTGTTCAAATTGCATAATAGCAAGCTTTATTAATAGTGCAAAAGTTATTAACTTCTTGTAATATATTATTATGTATCGTTTATTCATTATTGCATCAAATGAGTTGTTCAATATCTATGTCTAGGGTACAGTGGGACAAGGATCTTTTGGCCGGTGACGACAAATACAGTTTATATCATCTATAGGGCAAAATATCCTTGTAGCGCCGTTTTTCTGATCACGTGATGTAACGTGGACATAGGGCACATGAATTTTAAAAAGAAATAGCCGCCATGTAAAGAATATTCCATTATGCTCCCACTCGGATAATCCCATGGAGACCATAGAAAACATTAGAGATTTTCATGATGGGGGTTGTCGCGTGTGATAAATCCATTAGATGGCGCACTGTTAGATTGAGGTCCAACTTCAACGTCATTGGTTGTTTAGTGACATTTTGACATCTCACATCAAAAATAACCAATCACTGTGTAGATGGCACACGATAGACCCATTCTATTGAGATTATCAAATGGCCCCCAGGAATCATATGAGTGGGAATGTAATGATTTACTTAATCACCAAATGATGTGGTTATTATAAAGAAATATCGGTTTGTATTTCATTATAAGAAAAAAACCATATCTAGTTGTTATGGATCGTTCGTTTGTTGACTTGTATCGATATGATTGTATGAGCCTGCCCGGTTCCTATAAATATTAGACTGGTAAATTAGAATTCTCAATTATATGTTTTGTAGTCATTAGTTTATGCCAAAGTCTCTTCCAGGCAAATAAAGACTTTCACAATGAATAGTTTTTGTTTAAATTCACTAAACACCTCCCTCATACATCCCTCTAGTACAGGCGAGTTCAAAAATATGTATACACTTTAGGACCTTGTCACAATACATATTTATAAGAAAGTGGTCGTCGTTTTCTTATACATTATGTACTGTGACAAGGTCCCAAGGTGTATACATATTTATGAACTCGACTGTACAGAAACACACGTTATGATTGTTCAGATATTATTGGTTAGTAAGTCACGTTTTGTGTTTAGAAGTTAAGGGTACGGCACTCTAGCGCCGCTAATTGATTTTAAATTTATAGCTACTAAGCCGGATCTATAATATTATTACCTATCACTATCCCCCCTTGGCCAACACTTACTTACTATTTATTGAATAAGTAGGTTTTTTTATTAATACGTCATTCATCTTTAAAATTACATTGGAACAAGTCGAACATGATAAAATTGGTTAAAATCAAAGAGTTTATCTAAGTCTTTGCTTAAACTATACATACTTGCTGCTACGGAATCCATACTAATATTATAAATGGAAAAGTGTGTCTGTCTGTCTGTATGTTTGTCTTTTTATCACGGCAAAACGGAGCGACGAATTGATTATTTTTTAAGTGGAGATAGTTGAAGGGATGGAGAGTAACATAGGCTACTTTTTGCCCCTTTCTAACCCCCCATTTTAGGAAAGTGGGGGGCGCGAGCGACGCCGCGGGCGAAAGCTAGTCTTTCATAAACGAGTTCGACTCGCTTTGGACCGCTATTTTGGTTTTGTTGTAAGGGTCGAAATAAAAAAATAGCGAACACTTCGTTGATTTTTAAGAGTGAGAAAAATACCTACCAACAAATTCATCGAGGATTGCCACCGCCAAATCCAGATCGGAATTGACTCTACACGGATTTTCCATTTGTGACTTAAGTTTAACGCCTGACGTGGCATGACCCGCTCTCTACGTCAGTGGTTCTCAACCTTTTTGGAATGTATGAAGAACTTTCTTTTTTTGTTTTGTTGTTTCTTTGTTTGACGGCCTCGATAGCGTAGTGGCCAAGTTGTTCGCCCGTAGCGTGAAATGTCCCGGGTTTCGATTCCCGGTCAAGTCAAATTTTCTAAGTTTTCTTGGGCCTGGGTGTTCTAGGTTGACGTTGTTCATGGTTGAAAGAATACGTGGTTAACCCTTAATAGGACATATGTCGCCGAAAAAAATCATTGGATTTCGCTCTTATGTTTTGATAGATAAGGTAGGTAAGGATCATAAACAACATTAAAATTAACTTCAAATTAAAGTACTTTATTGCTAATTAAGTGTAAATACAATATACAGATTGTAGTAGTAGTAAGGAGTAAAACTGCCGAACTCAGAGACGTTAATGTATCTGAAATGGCCAGTCTTTTTATGCTTATTAAAATTAGTGGCAATATTTTTTGGGGAGGCCTTTGGAGTGGGACAGTATGGTCTTAATAAAAAAGTGTCAGTTAAAGTTAATCTACAGTTAAGAACTTAACGTCGTAAGGCCCAGACAGCAGACACAATGGTAAAATCAACTGTTTTGTGCCTTTTAAAAGGCTTTTACCACCAATTAAATTCAATTTGTGTTTTATTCCTTTCTAGTTCTTAATTTGTTTTTTTTTTTACTTCAACGTTCAGATACTTGACAGATGCATTCCTGAGTACTATTGTATGCTACAAATTGAGTCGCGGGTCTGCTCACTTCTGATAATGTCAGTTTTGAGCAGAGCGCGGCCCCAAAAGCGGGCTCCGCTGAAAAACAGCGCCCTGTAGGCCTAACATGCGCACCGCGACAAAATTTTGTCGACTCTCGTTCGCGAGAGCGCATTCTATCCCGCTCATTGCTCAGTCAGGTGAGCGAGACGCAACTTGCGCCGACAAAAATTATCTCGCGGTGCGCATGTTAGGCCTACAGGAAGACCAGGGCAATATGCTGAGCGGGCACCTATTTGGCAGTACTAGTAATAATATCTTGTACACTATTTCTTTTTTTGTATTTACCAATCTTCTTTTTTCTGTATGTTATTTTTATTATGCAAAATAAATCATTTACTTACTTACTTTTGGGTCTTACGACGTTAATAACCTTTTACTGGTAAACCAATAACCCTGGGCCGATACCCACGTTGCGCCACTGATTGCGTTTAGCACAATTTCTATCGATAAACAATTAGCTGCGTCTGCACACATCCCAATTTGTGGTTTGTGCTATCTTCGACAAATATTCTCCATAACATTTTCCCATATAACATTGACATTGACTGCGGCAGATATCTTAGTTTTATGGGATCTAAATTCACTTGCAACTTGCCCTGAAAATTCAATGTTAAGCAAAACATTACAGACTAGATAAAAGTAGGGTAAATTGAATTTTTCAAGATGCCATACAATATTATATAAAACAAGCGACAAGTAACAATAAGGTCAATTATTGCTAAAAGTGGCCGTTTTAAGCGATTAATTAAAATTATTGTTACTTGTCGCGTGTTGGAAATTGTATTGCATCTTGGGAAAAATGCAATTTACTTGGATCTAAGTCTGTAATGTTTTATTTTCTTCATAAATGTCATATTTTCGCCACAATCAGTGTAAATAGGTTGGCCGGCGCTAGTTTCATTCGTATAGCCCCTTAAGGCTTGTACATGCGCTAACGGCCTTGACCATATAGAGAGTACTCGCGCTCGCGTATAGAAAAAACAGAATATTACTGATAAAAAAATTATAAACCCAAGAAACAACAATTCCTCGTCAGGGATTGTAGTGTACATTGTATTGTATTGTATTATTAAAAAATCAGTCATCTGAAGTGTTTAGTTTCGTAGGTTTATCCAATATTTTGCATAAATCGATGTTTACGTTATATTTTTTTTCCTAATGAACTATAAACATTAAATAAAAATCCTCGTCAAAATTCAAGATCGAAATCCAGTCTATAACATGTATTTTTTTTAGGTATCGTTCTTAACGATTTAGCGAGTTAAAACATACACAAAGTGCCCAATCCGCGCATGTACAAGCCTTAAGGGGCTATACGAATGAAACTAGCGCCGCCAACCTATTTACACTGATTGTGGCGATAATACGATATTTTTTAAGAAAGCAAAATCGTAAATATATAAAACACGCGACAAGTAACAATAATGTCAATTATTGCTAAAAGTGGCCGTTTTTAGCGATAATTAACATTATTGTTACATGTCGCGTGTTGGAAATATTGTATTGCATCTTGAAAAATCCAATTTACTTGGATCTAAGTATTACAGACTTTTTTGTTTTATTTTCTTCAAAAATGTCATAGCCCCTTAATTTTAGCTTTTATACTACCTATACAGTGGCCCCCACTCACTTCGTTTCGCGACTTAGTTCCAAACTGAACTAAGTTACATTTTTTACCGTGGGAGATCCACGCTTCGGCATGAATGAGCCGTCTCGACCGGAGTGATACCACAGCCTCACGGAAAACCGGCGTAAAGCAGTGCCTGCGCCGTGTTTGGTCGAGTGAGTGGGGGTACCGGAGGCCCAACTGGGAGGTAAGAGGGTTATAGGTTGGCAGCGCAATTGTGACTCTACTGGTGTTGCAGATGTTTATGGGCGGCGGCAATCGCTTATCATCAAGTGATCCGTCTGCTCGTCAGCCACCTAGGTATCACATAAAAAAAATCAACCCAGAATACCCAGACCCAAGAAAATTTAGAAAATGTAGTTTTCTAAATTGACTTGATCGGGATTCGAATCCGGGACCTTTCGCGTTTCGGGCAAGCACTTAGCCACTGCGCCATCGAGGCCGTCTTGTCTTCGTTTAATTGGTCGGCTTCAGTATTCCCAGAGAGCTATATATAGCTTAAATATAATTTGAGTGTCTTTAAGTCGAGAGTGAATGAGGCTTCTTCTGGGAAAGCATGCTACATCTTAGACCTCATTGTCACTCTCCATCAGGTGAGATGAGGTCGAGTGCAAACTCATTTAATATAAAAAAAGATGATTTTAAAATAAAATCAAAATGATACTGACCCTCTTTATAATCTTACAACTTTCCATATCCACAAAGGGTACTACTTTGAGCAGGCGCAGAAACTCCCCGACAAGGAACGTATGGCAACTTAATTTACGGGCCGAGTAAAATTCCTTCCACTTTCCATATTCCCTTCTAAATCCTACTATTGATAGCTGAAACAATTTCAACATCATCATCATCAGCCCGGTAATACCCACCCACTGCTGACTATAGATAGGGCTCTTCTCTTTTGCTAATGCGGTCCTGTAAGCCTAACATGCGCACCGCGACAAAGTTTTGTCGACTCTCGTTCGCGAGAGCGCATCCTTCTGTCCCGCTCATCGCTGTCAGGTGAGCGATGATAACTTAGCAACTTGCGCCGACACAATACGAGTGTCGACAAAATTATCTCGTGGCGCGCATGTTAGCCCGGCTGAGCTGCTCGGAATGTAGGTATAATATTTTTAATGTAAGAAGAGGTAAAGTAAGTAATGTAGATTAGAGATTAATTACTAGCTTTTGCCCGCGACTTCGTTCGCGTGGACTTCAGGTTCGTAGAAACCTCAAAAATTGTAGCCAATGTGTTATTCTGATGTATAAGCTGTAATGTGGTAAAGTTTCATTCAAATCCATTCAGTAGTTTTTACGTGAAAGAGTAACAAACATCAATACATACAAACTTTCGCCTTTATAATAGTAGTAGGATAAGGATTGCTAAGCTATCGCATTAGGTTAAGGCACCTGTAATGGTACTTTAAACACCCAGACCCAAGAAAATTTTGAAAATGTAGTTTCCTAAATTGACTTGATCGGGAAACCCGGGACCTTTCGCGCTTCGGGCGAACACCATAGCCACTGCGCCATAGAGGTCGTCACTTATAGATGGCCCGGCCCTTATTATTCGACAAAATACAGAACATATCTACCTTCAAACTTGTTAAACTTTCTTTCAAAAATTCCAAAGTTGCTGACATCTCAATCGTTCTTGTTGTACCGTTTGTAGACTTAAGGCCCGTTATTTTCATAAATGTGTTATTATTTAGTTCTGGAAATGATTTGCTGCAATTGTCGTAGTTCATGAAATATGGTCGGAGTGGATGCTAAGGGGCAAAGAAAAATAAAACGTAAGTAAAATCAGACAGCTATATTACACTAAGGGCCTCGTTCACCACCTCCGAGTAAAGTGTCAAGTAATTTACTAATCAATGTCAATTATAGTGAGTTCGGAGAAAATTGGCCCCTGGTATTTGTATTGAAAAAATATTTATTATACTAGGCCGCGGACCAGGGGCCAATTTTCTCCGAACCCACAAGACATAAGATAATTGACAAGTAAATTACTTCACACCTTACTCGGGGGTGGTGAACGGCTCTAAAACTTTTAACCGCGCACAGTGTAACGTGAAACTGAGGAACCAGCCAACGAAGGTATTTCCGAGTAGATACGACCTATTGATCTTCATTGTGGAACCAGCCAACGAAGGTGATTCCGAGCATATATTATAGGTACGACCTAGTGATCTTCAAGAAAGAGGCTTTTTTTATAATATAGAAAGGCAAACGAGCAAGCGGGTCACCTAAATGATAAGTGAACACCGCTCAATGGACATCCTGCACCAAGACTGCGGAACCGTTGCCGGAATTTTAGGAAGGTATAGGCTCGTTTCTTGAAGATTTGAATGTCGTACCGGTTCGGAAATCCCGCTGCGGGAAGTTGATTCCACAATGAAATGTGCGTTGCAGAAAGTTTTGAGTAAGCGCACGGTAGAGGACCGCTAAGGATTTTTGGTAGGCGTGGTAAAAGTAAATAAATAAATAAATTGAGACAACATCTGAATTCACATACATTGTCCTGGCCACAAACTAAGGTTTTCTCTTGTGCTATGGAAACCAGAAACAACGAAGGTACTACAAACACCCAGACCCAACACAAATATCTGTTTCATCTACAAACATTTGTGTTGGTGCGGGAATCGAACCCGCGACCCTTACGTCTCAACCGGCGCTCAAACCATTGCGCTAAAGTGATGTAAATGTTCACAGATATACCCTGAAGGCTTAGGGAAAACTCGCCCGCGAATTTGAAGATTTTTTGGCTGGTCACTGTTCTAACCTAACCTAACCAATATATTTTCTAAATATTTTACTGACTAAACTCGACTGGACGAAAAAATATTGGTTAGGTTAGGTTAGAACAGTGACCAGCCAAAAAATCTTGAAATTCGCGGGCGAGTTTGTTTCGGGCGAGTTTTCCCCTATCCCACCCTGAATACCCAACACGTAATAATAATATTGTTAAGGTACCTTTTTCTGCTGTCCACTGCACAAGAGTGTGTGATTGATCATCACACAACATATAAGCGGGAACCAAATACAAGACTGCATGGTCTGAGTTGGCAGGCCACAATACGCGGTTTATTTACCTACATCAATATTATGGTGTAGCAATCACTGCATCCAAACATCAATATTTCAATATTTAATTATGATGGTGTGGATATGTCGCAGTCATCTCGTTGAAACAGCTATTTGATTGGATGAGTAGCGCGTTTATTGAATAGCGACGTTTAATTGAATGACTAGAACGAACGTTGAATGAACAAGCCTCACTCAACGTCCAACAAATTAGCGGATTGAAACATAGCTCTTTGAAAATAGCGAACGTAAAATCAGTCAAGTGATTGTAATTTAGTTCATTTTTTTTCCACTGCGGCGTTGGTGCTCATCAAAACAAAGATGGCGTCAAACAGCTGGTACATATCGAATAAAATAGCACTGTGTTAATATTTTTTTCGCGAGAAAAATCTTATTAATGTGTGTTATTATGTCATGTCATATTTTTTTTATCTAAAGTTAGTTATCTTTTAAGTTTCGAACTTATTAAACATTACAAAGTCAGCTATATCCCATTCAACGTCTATGCTAAATGACGTTCAGTCAAGAAGTTGAACGTTATATTAAACAACTTGACGAGTTGTCCTTTAGTCATTCAATTAAACGTCGCTATTCAATAAACGCGCTAGTCATCCAATCAAGTAGATGTTTCAACCAGATGACTGCGACATATCCACACCATCATAATTAAATATTGAAATATTGATGTTTGGATGCAGTGATTGCTATCAATTTGTTCGAGCTCGGTGATTATGATGCTATTAATGCAATGGTATGTTTCAAGAGTAAGTAATGTCTAATTAAGGGGCTACACGAATAAAACTAGCGCCGCCAACCTATTTACACTGATTGTGGCGAAAATATGATATTTTTGAAGAAAATAAAACAATATAGACTTAGATCCAAGTAAATTGGATTTTTCAAGATGCAATACAATATTTATTTCACGCGACAAGTAACAATAATGTAAATTATTGCTAATAACGGCCACTTTTAGCAATAATTGATATTATTGTTACCTACTTGTCGCGTGTTTTATATATTGTATTGCATCTTGAAAAATCCAATTTACTTGGATCTAAGTCTAATGTTTTGCTTTCTTAAAAAATATCGTATTTTCGCCACAATCAGTGTAAATAGGTTGGCGGCGTTAGTTTCATTCGTATAGTCCCTTAAGGTCACGATTGAGCACTTAAATCTCGAATTATTCGTTAACACCGAACTAAATATTATTATTAAAATTGTCCTGCAATAATTTGGATGAGGATTAGCGTTTGATATCATGAGTGTTAAATTAGTTACGGAATCTTCAAAATTGAGCGTAATCGGACCTAAATTAACTACATACACGATAGTAAGTGGATACGTATACTCTGATTCATAATCATGAAAAGTAAACTGACAGATAAAAATGACAAGTTTCTTTGCATTTTCACATTTTGCATGTGTCAAATTGAGTGATAATGTATGGGGATGACACATTGACATCTGTCAGTTTACATGATTATGAATCAGAGTATACAGCCACACATTAAAGTATACAACTGTCGAATTTCCTTAATCGATTCTCATCTTACAGTCAACTGTCAATCACATTAGGTGAATATGTTATGAGGAAATTGGACAGGTTGTGGTAACCTAACATCTTGGCTGATTTGATTCAGTCAGATGTATTGTACAGTGGCCAGCACATCAAGTTACTACTTACAATCTGTCATATTTCTTCAATCGAACTCACTTTTATGTCAAACGTGTTTGGTTCAATATCAACTGAGGAAATTTGACAGATTGTAGTAACTTGATGTGCTGGCCACTGTACCTACAATACCTACATTTACTTATTATGATTAATCGGAAAATAAACGTTTCCGGTTTTTTGAACAAATAGCTTTATTTAATGTATTTATTATAAAGTACTTCATTTGTCTCTTTTTCCATTACCTTCATAATATTCTGTAGCATTAAAACTAGATTACCATCAGGTATTCGAAATAAGTGGTTATTATATGTTTTATTATTATAATAGGTTATTTAATATTGTTAGTAGGTAGGTATATACCCAAATCTATAAAAGATCTCTTGCAATATTTAAATTTTAATTTCTTTCTTTCTTTCTTTAGGGGGTGAATAAGTTATTACACTGTTATAAAACCACGCGACAAGTAACAATAATGTCAATTATTGCTAAAAGTGGCCGTTTTTAGCAATAATTAACATTATTGTTACTTGTCGCGTGTTAGAAATATTGTATTGCATCTTGAAAAATCCAATTTACTTGGATGTAAGTCTGTAATGTTTTATTTTCTTCAAAAATAATCATATTTTCGCCACAATCTGTGTAAATAGGTTGGCGGCGCTAGTTTCATTCGTGTAGCCCCTTAACTTGTTGCGTGCTTTCCGAGGCACGGGGGTAAAGACCACCAACTTCTAGACTTCGAGCTGGCACTGAAAATTTGTGAACAGAAAAACTCATTACATTTTTGACCCGACCCGGGAATCGAGTCCTGCCGGGCTAACATGCGCACCACGAGATAATTTGTCGACACTCGTATTTTGTCGCCGCAAGTTGCGTCTCGCTCACCTGACTGAGCGATGAGCGGGATAGAAGGATGCGCTCTCGCGAACGAGAGTCGACAAAATTTTGTCGCGGTGCGCATGTTAGGCCTACGGGACCCCAAGCACACGTTCCGTCGCTTTAAAGTGCGCCCCAATACCCACTCCGCCACCGACGCATCATAGTTATCAAGCATACTGAACCCTAAAAAGTATAATTTTAGAAAAATTATAAACATCATAGCAATTTAGTTTAATTATTTTTGGTTATTTCTAACCGGTTAATGTGCATTATTTAACTTGTGTCCACTCCAGCCAGCTGTGTCCAGTAATGCACTCTTTCTGTTTGGTTACCTCTGATGTATTTGTGTTTGATTACAAACACACATTATTGCAATGGAATTGAGAAAAAGGTTAGTTTATTTTTATATATTTATTAGGAGTAGACCACCTGATGGGTAAGCGATTGCTTGAGTCACAAGTAACAAGCTGCCGACCTTTTAACAAGGATTGATTAATGAGAAGAATAATGAGAACAATTATAACTATGTAATAAACTGATTCATAGTCATAGCGACCTTTTTACAGCTAAAGTAGTTAATTTCGCTTGTTACATTTTATCTTTATCTTTATCTGAACCCCCAGACCACCCCCTCCCCCTGGCTGCGAATATGATTACAAAAATATTCCATCGAAAAAATCTTGAAATTTCGGGGAGAAGTTACCTATTTTGGGACGAATTGTGCTACCTCTACTTTTCACCCTATTGCATTATTATTTTTTATTTTCTTAGACAATCGTAAGGGCGTGGTTCCAGGACCTTAATAATTGCTCAAAAACATTTCCGGAATTGAACAAGGACCCATTCGTTTTAGTAAGAGACATCTTCATCTATAACACGACAAAACGAACAAATAAAATTGGTGGAAACATGAATGTTATTAGAGAAACACCATCGAACTTGCAGGTATTTTTTATTTTATTAAAAGTATTTTGTATTTTTATATTAAAGTACTTATTTTTTATTTTTATTAAAATAAAGAGAATATTATTAATGACCAGGCCAAGGACCGTCAACAATTGGTACAGGATCGACCGACGTAGGTACTCTTGTTTCTGTGGCCAAGACTTTTGAAAATTCGTCGAATTATTTTTCGACTCTCCTTACAAATTCAACAAGTCAGGTGACTGACTTTGTATGAAAAGTTGATTTCTTTTTATGCGAATTTCGAAAAGTCTCAAAACGCATGACGTTGTTCAGAATGGATGATACCTAGAACGCGTGGTTAAAATGGTGGAATGTATGAGATGTTGTGTGAATTTATTTATTTAGACAACAATAGAAGCATACCGATGGAGTAAAAACAAGTGGGATGTGGTGTACAAGCTTGCCAAACTGTCCTGTAGAAATTTCCTGGTGGTCAACTTTGTGCGCATACTCATGATTACGTCATTGGTTGACATTGAAAATTGCAAATTGGTGCAGGTTGGTTCGAATTTTTACAATAAGACTCCCCGCAGACTACAGACTTACTATCGGCCGATAGTTTAGTCGGGTTGGCCGGTTTGTGCGCATCAAACTGTTTTATCGGCCGATACTGAATCACTGTAGGTAATGTGCGCACCTGCATACATCTACCTTCATACGGATTAAGAAGCCGACCAAACTATCGGCCGATTAAAAGTTTGTAGTCTGCGCGTAGTCTAAAATTTTATATTTTTAAATTCCCTTGTACGTTGAAGGTCTATTTTATTTTAAGAAATTGGCGTCGCGTGTGACGTCACGTCTAAGTTGTATCAAAGTAAACAAGATACCTACAAGTAAACAAAGGTGATCGATGGTGATTAAGGCCATAGAAGCACAACTTGATTTCTATGATGGAGGCCTTTGCCCTGTAGTGGGACAGATAGGCTGATACTTTCACGGACGTATATATAGCTTTGACAAGGGGGGTGTCCCACATTGCAAAACAATTACGATTCACCCCCCCCCGCGCTCGGATTTATCAATTTCCCTAATTGTAATAATATTTTATAATGCGGCGTCCCGAAGTACAATTCAAGGACCGGCTGGACCCAGCGTGCTTTATTACATGTTACGCATTCTTGAAGAAACGTGAGGTTGATTTGTTGATTTGCCGACCCAGGGCTATCTACAATTTGCTACCCCACAACCTTGTGGACCCTTAATTAGGTCGCCCTTGGCTATAGCCGATTCAACCTTATGTCAAACCAGGCCTCAATGGGGGGTCCGGACCCCCTAGACCCCCTCCCTTATATACGTCCATGGACTTTTGCTTTTTTATTTACAGAACCACGTGCTTGTAAGTATCGATCCAGTAGTGCTCTCGGTCATGACACCGAGATTATCATTGTTACAAGGGGTGATGATGTGGAGGGTGATTGTGGAAGACCAGATGTCGCGCAAGATAACATGCGTGGAAACTAAACTATCTATCGAACGAGTTAAGAAACCATAAAATTCATATTGCATTATTATTATAAAATACAAACATAAAATAAATTGGGAAACTGAAAAATCAATATACAACTTATTACTGCGTGCAATTTCTAAAATAAACAACTAAGTTAGTAGATACCTAACTAAAGTAAGTGGCTAGATTTCATTAGTAAAAAAAATATGTTAAGTATTTAAGTAATATAAAAAAAGTGTGCGTATTTATGTAGGTATCTAATAAAGTTTTCATAAAGCGTACCTACATTATTTTCATTTGTTAGTCTTTTTTTATTACCCAAGTGTTTCAAGACCCTTCAGTTGACTTTCCTATTTAATACTTCTTAATGAGAAGATTAAGGGCCTGTTTCTCAATATACGAAGTTCTACATAAGCTATACCCTCGGAGGGACTCCCTCAGGGTCGGGAAGATGGAGGGGACAGCCGAGAGAGTCGAGCCGTCCCCACCGTGCTGTGGAGCAGTACAGATATATAAAAAAAAAATTAAAAAAAGAGGTATATAATTATATTTTAAAATATTTATTAAAAAAAGATAATATTATTAATAACCAGGCCAAGGACCGTCAACAATTGGTACAGGATCGACCGACGTAGGTACTCTTGTTTCTGTGGCCAAGACTTTTGAAAATTCGTCGAATTATTTTTCGACTCTCCTCACAATTTCAACAAGTCAGGTGACTGGCTTTGTATGAAAAGTTGATTTCTTTTTATGCGAATTTCGAAAAGTCTCAAAACGCATGACGTTGTTCAGAATGGATGATACCTAGAACGCGTGGTTAAAATGGTGGAATGTATGAGATGTTGTGTGAATTTATTTATTTATTTATTTAGACAACAATAGAAGCATACCGATGGAGCAAAAACAAGTGGGATGTGGTGTACAAGCTTGCCAAACTGTCCTGTAGAAATTTCCTGGTGGTCAACTTTGTGCGCATACTCATGATTACGTCATTGGTTGACATTGAAAATTGCAAATTGGTGCAGGTTGGTTCGAATTTTTACAATAAGAGTCCCCGTAGACTACAGACTTACTATCGGCCGATAGTTTAGTCGGGTTGGCCGGTTTGTGCGCATCAAACTGTTTTATCGGCCGATACTGAATCACTGTAGGTAATGTGCGCACCTGCATACATCTACCTTCATACGGATTAAGCAAGACGACCAAACTATCGGCCGATTACAAGTTTGTAGTCTGCGCGTAGTCTAAAATTTTATATTTTATTTTATTATTATATTTTAAATTCCCTTGTACGTTGAAGGTCTATTTTATTTAATAAATTGGCGTTGCGTGTGCCGTCACGTCTAAGTTGTATCAAAGTAAACAAGATACCTACAAGTAAACAAAGGTGATCGATGGTGATTGAGGCCAAGAAGCACAACTTGATTTCTATAGATGGAGGCCTTTGCCCTGTAGTGGGACAGATAGGCTGATACTTTCACGGACGTATATTATAGCTTTGACAAGGGGGTGTCCCACATTGCAAAACAATTACGATTCACCCCCCCCCCCGCGCTCGGATTTATCAATTTCCCTAATTGTAATAATATTTTATAATGCGGCGCTCCCGAAGTACAATTCAAGGACCGGCTGGACCCAGCGTGCTTTATTACATGTACGCATTCTTGAAGAACGTGAGGTTGATTTGTTGATTTGCCGACCCAGGGCTATCTACAATTTGCTACCCCACCAACCTTGTGGACCCCTTAATTAGGTCGCCCTTGGCTATAGCCGATTCAACCTTATGTCAAACCAGGCCTCAATGGGGGGTCCGGACCCCCTAGACCCCCTCCCTTATATACGTCCATGGACTTTACTTGCTTTTTTATTTACAGAACCACGTGCTTGTAAGTATCGATCCAGTAGTGCTCTCGGTCATGACACCGAGATTATCATTGTTACAAGGGGTGATGATGTGGAGGGTGATTGTGGAAGACCAGATGTCGCGCAAGATAACATGCGTGGAAACTAAACTATCTATCGAACGAGTTAAGAAACCATAAAATTCATATTTGCATTATTTTTATAAAATACAAACATAAAATAAATTGGGAAACTGAAAAATCACTATACAACTTATTACTGCGTGCAATTTCTAAAATAAACAACTAAGTTAGTAGATACCTAACTAAAGTAAGTGGCTAGATTTTATTAGTAAAAAAAATATGTTAAGTATTTAAGTACCTAATATAATAAAAGTGTGCGTATTTATGTAGGTATCTAATAAAGTTTTCATAAAGCGTACCTACATTATTTTCATTTGTTAGTCTTTTTTATTACCCAAGTGTTTCAAGACCCTTCAGTTGACTTTCCTATTTAATACTTCTTAATGAGAAGATTAAGGCCCTGTTTCTCAATATACGAAGTTCTTCATAAGCTATACCCTCGGAGGGACTCCCTCAGGGTCGGGAAGATGGAGGGGACAGCCGAGTGAGTCGAGCCGTCCCCACCGTGCTGTGGAGCAGTACAGATATATAAAAAAAAAATTAAAAAAAGAGGTATATAATTATATTTTAAAAATATTTATTAAAAAAAACCCAGAGACCACCGAGACTAGACAGGACTTTTGACTAGCCTGCTTAGGCACGGCCGCTTGAGGAGCACCACTCTTCGCGGCCCACCTCCACCTCACCCTGAATCCGGGAGGGCCAGGAGAAGAAGCCCGGGTAAAGAGCCTCGGCTCGAGGCCCGCACTCTCGCCCCGGCGAGAATGACCTCCGTGATATAATAATAATAATATTTCACTACATCACATACATTGATCTGACTCTGAGATAGGTAGCTCAAGCACCTGTGTTACAGATATCAGAACCAACAGTGGCATTACAAATAATATATACATACAACACTTTTTTTTTTTTTTAAATACATACTTATAATACATAGAAAACACCCAGACCAATACAAACAGACATGTTCATGCACACAAATGTTTGTGTACTGTGCGGGGATCGAACCCGCAACCCTTGGTCCAGACGCAGCATTCACTACCACTGAACCAAACGGGTCGTCCAACCAAATGTGATGAGCAGTACCGCCAGCAGACCCCCTCAACGCAGAGGAAGGAGACGCACATATTGGCGTCGTCTCCTGCCCCTCCTGGCCCTTCGGAGCGCGGGGGCGAGAGGATCCTTCTCTGCCATCACGTACTTGCAAAAAACAGCAAAGACCTTCCAGACCTTATCACTAAGAGAAGTCAGAAAGTGAGGGGTCCTGGCCGACCTTCGCCACCATTGCATAACGCTGCGGAGCCCACGACGCACACACCGCTAGAGTTTTGCGCCGTGTCCTCCACAGCGCCGAACGCGTGGCAGAAAGGCGTCTCCTCTTTTTAGGGTTCCGTACCTCAAAAGGAAAAAACGGAACCCTTATAGGATCACTTTGTTGTCCGTCCGTCTGTCAAGACCCTTTTTCTCAGGAACGCGTGGAGGTATGAAGCTGAAATTTATATCAATTACTCAGGTCTACTGTCCCTTGAAGCTGTGAAAAAATCAAACTTCTAAGCCAACGCAATCAAAAGATACAGCCGTTTATGCCGCAAATTTTCGACACTTGCAAGGGTACTTCCAGTCGACCTAGAATCTTGAAATTTAGCATGAAGCAACGTTTTATAGCACACATAAAGGCAAAATTCCGAAATCCTTAAATTTTTAGTTACATTACAAAATACATATTTTTTAATAAATATAAACTTATTACTTTTTTCCTCATGAACGCGTAGAGCTATCAAGTTGAAATTCATATACCATACCAAAATACCATTTATGACTCGATTGTCGTAATGAACGAACTTTGTAAACATTGCAGGTTTGTACGGAACCCTCGGTGCGCGAGTCCGACTCTCACTTGGCCGGTTTTTTTTTTGTTTATGTGATAGGTAGCAGACGAGCAGGCGGATCACCTGATGGTAAGCAATTGCCGCCGCTCATGGACACTTGCAACACCAGTGGAGTTACAAGTGCGCTGCCAACCTTTTATCCCCTTCCCCCCGGGTGGGCCTCCGGTACCCTCACTCACTTAGCGAAACACAGCACAGGGGCTGCTTCACGCCGGTTTTCTGTGAGGCAATGGTATCACTCCGGTCGAGCCGGCCCATTTAATTCCTCAGCAGGTAAAACCTGCTCCATCCGGAAGGAGACGACGGCCGTGGTTCCGATCCAGCCACCGGCCCAGGACCGTTAGAGCAGGAAAGTTGATACTTACTCTTCTTAAGGGGCTATACGAATGAAACTAGCGCCGCCAACCTATTTACACTGATTGTGGCGAAAATATGATATTTTTGAAAAAAATAAAACAGTGCAGACTTAGATCCAAGTAAATTGGATTTTTCAAGATGCAATACAATATTTCTAACACGCGACAAGTAACAATAATGTTAATTCGTCGTGGTTTCGATCCCCACCCTGGACAAACATTCGTGTAATAACACTTGTGTCTGGGTGTTATTATATGTATTTAAGTATTATATTTGTGATCCTCTGTTGAGTGATATCTGTAACACAGTGCTTAAGCTACTTAGTACGGAGTCAGGTCAATGTACATGTATAATATGTTGTGTAAATTTATACAAGTCCATAATTAAAGAGACGGGTAGGGCACACTAGCGACGCCAAATGATTTAGCATCGTAAGACCCAAAAGCCTTTTAAAAGCCCTAAAATAATTGATTTTCTATTGTGTCTCCTTTTTTTTTTTTTTGTTCACGCAGAGTGAATGCCGCCTTATGCACACCCGGCCGCTGGGAGACGACCAGGTAGTGTGGGGCTCTCCCCTGGATTGGGCCTCTGCTAATCAGAAGCCGTTCAAGGGCATACCCACTAAACACTCTGCGACTTTTCCCGGCAAATCCAGGCTTGGGGTGGGAAAGCGGGAAATAGGACGAACCTCATCACCGCAGACCCACCCATGGACAGCAAGGCACGCCAGTACGGCCTCTTTCCGACACCCGGGGCTTAAAGCCCCCAGAGCAGCTCCCACTGCCCTCCGACAAAGCCCCAACCGGGCGGCGCCCGCATCGCTGGATTGCGATACGGGCGTCGCGGGCATGGGCTCCTGCAGAACTCTCCACAAACCCACACCCTGCTGGCTGCAGGGCAAGGTGGGGGAGAGTGCCTGCAGGCTTCCAAAAAACTGTCCCACCAGACAGCCCCACGGCCGGCTACGCTGGATTGCGCAGTCGGTCGCTGGGCGGAGAGGTGGGGTTAGCCGGCCTTTGCCGCATCCCACTGGCTGTGGGACGCAGCGCAGACCAGCAACTAAAGACCCCCACAAAAAATGTGGGGGGTGGCGCCCGAAGGCGCCCCACTCGGTGGGGCCCACGTCAAGGTGCGCCCAAAGTGGAGGAAGATCCTCACAGGGCGCCGGACAGGGCCCCGGCCCAGACAGAGCTGGGCCTCAAAGTGCAGCTGTCAGCCGTCGGGTAGCAATATGGCGATAAGCCAATTGCTACCCGCCGTTGCCCAGGGACACCAGGACCCCTCCGGTAGCAGTTCCAAACAGAAAGAAAATACTACCGGGGAGGCCACACGAGGAGGTCGCCGCACCGTAGTCCCCACTATTGTGTCTCCTGCCTGAGACTTACGACCTTAAAGCTTCATCCTCTGTTCGTTAACCATCAGGTGATTGTCCTTATCTGCCACCTATCACATAAAAGAAAAAATACTGCGCCCACGCATCATGCCCACATGATCACTTTTTAATATCCTGCCTGATATTATTGTAATGCGTGATCGGCAACAAAAGATGATAAAATGGACCTCAATTTAATCATTATTTTATATTTGCTATTGAAAACCTGCGGTGGTGACCAATAATGTTCTCTTGTATTTGGTTGTCGCTCATATTGTGTGTGCTTTGTCACACACACTTGTGCAATGGGCATCAAAAAAAGGTATGTTCCATAGACAAATCTTGTAGGTACCTATATTGTAATTTAATTTATCTATCTTCTATATCTATACTATTTATAAAGAGATAACTTCTATAGACAACGACCAGGCTTACAGGTAAACCGAAAACACGAAACGCTTGCGCGATGTAATTGGACACAGCGCCATCTATTCGTTCATTTATGAATTACGGTCCCGAAGCGAAGTGAGGGCGGGCCACTAGTTAATTTAATAAAACAGCAGATAACATGCATTGACTTCACTTCACTGTAGCTTAAGCATAGCTTAAGACTTAGGGCTTCGTTCACCACCTACGAGTAAAGTATCAAGTAATTTACTTGTCAATTAAAGTGGGTTAACCCCTTTTCCTCCATTTGGACTTACGGTACCCTCACTCAACGAAACATAGAGCAGGCGCTGCTTCACGCAAAATTAAATTGTTCAGAATGGTTGGTAGAAGACGCGCTTAAAGGGATGTTAATGTTCACAAATACACCCTGTATGTTAATCACTTATCAAAACGTTTTTTTTACCTGTTAGGAGTCAATCAGGCTTTACCAGACAAGAATGAACAATTGCAGCGAGTTATTCCCGGAATTAAATCAAGACCCCTTTATTGTACTAACGGACTTAACTATAACCAATGATACTGTAAGGACGACGCGGGTCGAAGGAACATTACGTTTTTTAAAAGAAACATCTCAAGATTTGAGGGTAAGTCTATTTACTTATACTGGCTCAGCTGGCTCAGCGACCGAAACGAGTCTTGGCCTGAACAAGAGAGCGCCACTTTGATCGATCCTGCACTACTTGTTGCCAATGGCCTGAAGTTCTAGCACATTGCGATACCTTAAATCTCAAAGGGCGTAATCACCATTTTGGCCAAAATGACTTTTGAATGCTATCTTACTCCATTTTTTTTTCTCTATCGATCTGTATTATCAAAGTTTTAAAATTCGCAAAAAAGTGGTGATTACAGCCCACGTGTTTACCGTCGATAATGCAAGAATTTTAGTCGTAAATACCTTTAAAAAATTCATTATTAAGGTTCGGTCGATACACCAGTTAAAATTATAATGATGTGAAAAATACTGACTATCGAATGAGGCATATAGGACAGATATGTGTAACAGTGGCGTTTACGACTCGAGTTACTTTAAGAATTTAAACAAAATAAATAAAGTAAGTGGTAGTAATACTGCATAATGAATATCGCGTTTAGTCCGGTTTCTATAAATTCTAAAATAAAAACGCTCAGACATGCAATTAGCAAGTACTTTTACTACCCATACGTAAGAAGAATTACTCTAGTGTCAGTATCCTAGACGAAAATGAGGAAATACGAAAATGAGCAGAATATACCACTCATTTCCCCTCGTCGAACCGAATCGTATCGATGTCTGTGTTTAAATTCTTGTAATATAGTGAAATTGGCGTCTTTTATTTCTTTTGCCCAACAGTACTCCTATTAAAGATTGTTAATAGCACGCAAAACCTGAAACATAAAAAAAGTGGCGGGAGTTTTGCTAGCGCTTAAATCTTATGTAGATCAATCCTAGCTTTAACATTTTAAAAATAAACGTTTGTTTTACTTCTTTGCACAGTACTGGTAGAAGACTTATTAAAATTTAAACTCTAAGTAAAAGTCCTGTCTATGCAGATGTTTATACTAATTTAAAAACAAAACAAAATTATAGAAATCAATAACTTTCGTTTGAATTTCAAACTAAAATGATTGCGTTTGTATAATTGAAATAATAAAATCGTTTTCATTTCTGTACTTGCTATAAATTTTGTAATAATGAAACTACCCGTATTTGTATCTTAATTTGTATCTTCCTCGAAGTGTTTTTACTTATAAAAAACCGAAAATAGCTTTTTAAAATGCATTTTCTATAAGTTAACTAGGCTGTTACACCATAGCATAGAGCAGAATAGCCTTTTTTTCAAGTCGTAAACGCCATTATACCATAACTTATTGCAGAACAGCCTTTTTTTAGGTCGTAAATGCCAAGTTGTCAATATTTTTTTGGCGTAATCACAAATCAGTTTGGCAAACATTGATTGTATTTTGAATACCATATAACTGTGTTATAAAGCTCTCGATACTCGATAATTACATCCAAATTTCATTTATATGGCATTATTAGTTTAAAAGTTATGAATTTAATTCTTAGATTTTTTTTTTGTTTCGGCTCTCCTGAAAAGTGATGATTTGGTGATTACGCCCTTTGAGATTTAAGGTATCGATTGGTTCTTAACCTTTAAGTCATGAGGGACCATTTTCCCAAAATTCTATCGTGTCAGGGACCACACACTTCGGACATGCGTCGCGGCGCCGTTTGCGTTGTGTTGACTCGACTCATCACGCCACGTCACTTTTATTACGATGTCTTCGCGGACCACTTGGAATGCCTCCAGGGACCACCGGTTAAGAACCACCATGGACGTATATAAGGGGGGGTCCAGGGGGTCCAGACCCCCCCCATTGAGGCCTGGTTTGACATAAGGTTGAATCGGCTCTAGCCAAGGGCGACTTAATTAAGGGGTCGGCAAGGTTGGTAGGGTAGCAAATTGTAGATAGCCCTAGGACGGCAAATCAACAAATCAACCTCACTTTCTTCAAGAATGCGTACCGACATGTAATAACGCACGCTGGGTCCAGCCGGTCCTTGAATTGTATGTACTTCGGGAGAGCCGCATTATAAAATATTATTACAATTAGGGAAATTGTTTATTGTGGGATGTGGGATGGCAATGTGGGACATCCCCCTTGTCAAAGCTATATATACGTCCGTGAGAACCACTGTTCTAGCATATCATTTTCGACGAGCGTCGTCGGTCGAGCGATTCCTTGGTCGTCCCTTTAGCCCATCGGTCGGCAAGTCTATTAGCATTTTATTTGTTTCGGGAAAGTAGTTCCACTGTCTACCAATAGATGGCGCTGGGCGTTGATGTTTTTTCTCGAATAAATATTAAATAATAATAGTTATTGAATTATTGCAGTTAACAATAGAAACATACAGATTGCAGATGCGAAAATGGAGAGAAATTACCATAATTAGAAATTTAACCTGCAAGTCATTCCTGGCTTTGGAGTTCATGCGGCTGATCAAAGTAATACCGTTTATGGATATGGAAAGTTGTAAGATTGTAAAAATGGTGAGTAACTTTAAACTACACTCCGCGGCACATTTACCGCCCATAGCGTATTTAAACTTTGGAGGTATTTTTGAAACGCACAAAACGAAACGCACACAAAAGTATTCCGCGAAACGCACACTTTTCGTGCGTTTGGGAAACAATATAAATACAGTGGAGCGTCGATTATCCGAACGTCGCTTAACCGAACGACCGATTATCCGAACAGTATCTGTTCTGAAAAAGTACGTGATCTAGCCGCTCGTAAGCGAATAGGCATTCTTCGGCAAACGTAAATTCAAGATTTTTTTAAGCGTTAATTGTACCTAGTACATACATGTATTGCTTTAAGACTACATATCTGCACTTTTTTGTTTATTTCCTTTTTGTCAGATATATGTAACGTAAATATGTATGTCTGAATCAATATACATAATATAGGTAGTTCGATTATCCGAAAATACCGGTTTTCCGAACGTCCCCTAATTAGTTCGGATAATCGACGCTCTACTGTAAATTAAAATTTGATTCCACCAAAACGCACAACCCGTTAGGGGCTTGCCGTTTGCAGTGGCCCTGCCCACGGGTGAACTTAATAGTAAAAATCTTCGTAATATTAAAGATAATTTAATTTTACAGGGCAAATTGCATTCGAGTGTTGATCCTGCAAAGTTTTTTATTTGGGTGCCATCAATGTCAATATTACGAGTACGTGGAAAATTTTTAAGTCGGCTTTATGTCGAAGACAACACTTCCAGAAAACTGGTGTGTGTAGAACTCGAGTGGTATAGTTATTGACCACCTTTTTTGTTTATTACCATGTGTAGGGGAACCGAGACAGTGATTGCCCAGGGTACAGTGATTGCCAGGTTTAAGGTTAACATAGATTTTAACTTATTTTCAAAGGAGTAGTTTTGAATTAAATCCGTTAAATAACACTAGAGTACTCTTTAGCAGAATTCTAAATAAGAAATTTGTCAACATTTAAAAAAATACATAATATAATGGCTGTTTTTCCACAGCAGGTGTTCGTCTCTTCAAAAAACTCGAATTCCTTAGGAGAATCGGATACACTTAGTAGTTTTAATGATTGTGTCACTTTTATTTTATTTTTTGAATGTGAAAGCTAAACAACGAGCTAGTTAAAGCTTTGATGTATCATTTGAAGCAGTTATCATGGTATAAAAACATTCCATTTAGTATTTAGAGGGGGTGGGCAATCACTGAATTTTTAGAACAAATTTCAAGATTTTTTTTTGCAAAACGTTATATTTACAAATATTCTTTAAGATATTTGAATTGTTGCTAACTTATCTCAAAGCTAAACTACCAATGGTATATAAAAGTCGCACACTGCTACCCAATTGTTAAAATAAAGGATTTGATTGAAATAAAACTTTGCATGATTTTCTTAAGTGGGCAATCACTGTCTCGGTTACCCTACCTACTTAATGTTCTTTTCCGTTTTTTCTTACCTACTTATTTATATTATACCTTGTACTCTGTATCCTACTATTTTTGTGTTATATGTTATCTATTCTGTTCGTGGTCAATAAATGTTTTATTTACTTACTTAAATACAGGGAGTATTGGTCCCAAATTGTCTGGGACTGGGTTATGGGACAAACTCGCTTGAGAATTTCAAGATTTTTTGGCCGGTCACTGTACCTACTAATCTAATCAATATTTTTGTTTTTTTATCTGCCGGTTTGCAGGTCGTATCGTTCCGGAAATACCTCAGGTGACAGTTCATTCCATAGTTAAATAGTTAGTTGTGATGATAATTACTGACTCTACTAAACGAAAAAATATTGGTGAAGTTAGGTTAGAGCAAAAAAGTCTCGTGCCCTGTGGCTAGGGGCGTTAAGAATACTGCCAAGGTATTCCCGGCCTGTCGTAAGAGGCGACTAAACGGGCTTCGGAGTACGTGAGCATGCCACTACTGGGGAACTTTCCCCTAGGGGAAAAAAAAAGAGCAAAAAAATCTTGAAATTCTCGGACGAGTTATCACTATCCAAAGGTCAAATGTCGTGGGTTTAATCCCCCACGCACCCTGGACAAACATCCGTGTGAAGAACACTTGTGTTCGTCTAGTGTCTGGTTGTAATACTAGGGAAAAGGTTAGAAATTGGTTACCCTGTATTGGCTGACGCGCTGTGGGGCCACCAGTACTGACCTAACCTAACCCCTTCTAGAAAATAAAACTTAATAAAAAATTTAGCACCACTTATTATTTTTCGGAAATTAATCAACTTTCGGTTCAGATACTTAACAAGCCAGTCTGTTGTAGAAAATAAAAATATGTTGAAACGAGAACCTCCTCCTTTTTTTGAAGACTGTTAAAAAATACGAAAGTTTTTGTCTTTATGGAAATTTATTTCAATAAAAATTAAAAGTGTGTGACAAATTGTTTAATCCAACTCCCTCGTAGGTATGTCTGGTAGAAGAGTTGTCGCAGCTACAGATTAAATTTTTAAGCACTTTATTGCAGGCTGCAAGTTGCAGCCCAGAGTGGTATGACGTCATCAGGGATCACATAAGTAGTAGACGAAATAGTGAATGTGAGAAAATTTACACCCCTTTAAACATTTCTTCTACCAACCATTGTGGAAGATTGGTTCCACTACTTTTGAAAATTCGACATCCCTTACCAAACATTTTTCATGCAAAGTTCAATTGTTGAATGAGTATTTCGAAAAGTCATGTACCACAAAATGTTGTTCAGAAAAATTTGTAGGTAGAAGAGGTGGTTTAAGAGATGTGAATGTTGACTTATACGCCCTGTATAGGGCACTGCTGAGAGCTGAGATTTATATGAAAGCTACATTTTACTGCGGGAAAATATGTAGTTCCCATGGGAAAATCGATTAAAGTAAATTATTTTAATAAAATTTGGTATGGAGCTATGTGATACTGTGTCACATATTAAAATTTAAAAAGCTACGTTTTGCTGCGGAAATTTACTCGTATTTTATTCCCATGGGAAAATTGATGAAAAATAAATTATAATCATTTGGATAGATATGGAGCCAGCTGCCACTCTGGATAAACATAGTGCCTACATTTATACATCATAAACTGCAGAAACTATATATCTTGTTCTCACAATTTAGCTTCATACCGATGACAGCTGTCAAGAAATGTTAAATCAAATCAAATGTGTCTCTTTCTAACGCATCACTCCGTCTTGGTCTTGCGTATCAAGCTATTTTGTGAAAGGTAGGTACAGCTGAAAAGTTGGGGAGAGCTATACTCTGATTCATAATCGTGTAAACTGACAGATGAAAATGACAAGTTTCTATGCATTTTGACATTTTGCATAATGTGTCAAATTGAGTGATAATGTATGGGGATGACACATTGACATCTGTCAGTTTACTTTACATGATTATGAATCAGAGTATAAGAGTTGGTTGATGAAAAATATGAAGCCGTAAAATCCCGAAAAAAAAACTTTTATTGCCAGCCAGTTAATTGTTGATACTATAAAATATTAAAGCATCGTCTGCTAGGGCCTGGCAGCGAATCTTCGGACACCCTCACATTTTGAGTTATTACATCGCCACTAAATGAAATGTCAAACCGAATTAGCAAACTGATGTGGCAGTGGGCTGGTCACATTAGCCGCATAACTGACAACCGTTGGAGCCGTAAAGTCCTGTGTGGAGACCGCGACTCGGTAAGCGTAGTGTTGGACGCCCTTTGACATATGGGATAATGACATTCGAAGGCTAGCTGGAGTGGGCTGAGTGAGAGTGGCCGAAAATCGGGAGCAGTGGCGTGCATTAGGGGAGACCTATGTCTAGCTGTGGACGAGAATGGGTTGTTGATGATGATGAATGCAAATCGGAAATCTAAAATCCTAATTGTTATAGGTAGAAGTCCACTACTGCTTTCATGCAAGTCACCACTTTGTTTCCATCTTCGAAGGTAAACTTCCACAGCATTCTGCCTCCGAACAGGCTCGGAGGGGCGGAGTACATTCGCACGAACTTCAAAGGGTCAACATTGACGACCTTGATGAGCCCCTGTTAAAGTATTGACGTCATCAGGCAAATACTTAATATAATCGGGACTATACCCAAAACTGGAATTCAAGACCAAAAAATCTACTACGATGTTGCTACTGCATGATCGTACCATAAGTATACCCCTTTTTTCTAAAAACACTCGCTGATGTAATTTATTTATTGGTAATTGTGATACTATAATTAAAAAAAATAATTTTATTAACTTTTTTTCATTTAAATACAAGACACTTTAATAAAGACTTAACCATCCGTAATTTTAGTTTTCAAAGATGGTATTGCGCTTGTAACAAACACTTCAGGTGTTAATAACATTTGGTATCTACCCACAACATTTTAACAATGTATGGAAACTTGACAGTTTAGTCTGCATAATAAAAAAAATAATGCCAAAAAAAAAGGTTTGCGAAAGCTCAAAACGTCACTTGAAAATGACATAAGTGACATTAACAGCTTTGACAGTGACGTATCTGTGGTAGATATTTTGGTCTTGAATTCCAGTTTTGGAGTATAAACGCTAGGATTCTGTGGGTAACTGTGAAACAAGCCGCATCGGCTGATGCAATCCAAAGATTTTTAATTAGTATCTAGTGGTTTTTAGTGTACAAATTTGGTGTTACTTTGTGCAGTGAAGTGCCGCAGGGTGATATTAATATAAGAATAATTGAATTGTGTCGTTTTTAACACTGCTATTGTGTGTCGAGTGAGTTGTCACGTGAACAATTTGCTTTGACCTAATAGAGTCTTAAAACCTACGGCTTTGTTAAAAATAGTCTCCACAGAATCCTTAGGACATTAAAACGCTAAACACCGGCGTTTTATTGAGTGACTGTGACTTCGACTGTTGACTACACTTTATCAAACTACACTTGACATTGGCAAAATTAAATGTGTCATGAACACAATACGGGCCAAATAAAAAAAAAAAAAGATATTTTGGTCTTGAATTCCAGTTTGGAGTATAAACGCTAGAATATTTAAATATAAGTACGTTTTAGCACCACATCGTCACGGGAGCGGTGAGTCCGCTTGTGACCACGGCCGTTCTAACGCGTTGTCGAAACTTCAAGTAGGTAGTAAGTGCTATAATATACTTACTTACTTATATTCAAATAACGTCGCGTTTAGTCCCGTTTATATTTTGTATAATGCAACTCGAAAGGTTGAAAACATGACGTCAGGCATGTTGACAACTTTATCAATCGTTATCAATAAATTACCTAAATAAACAAAATTTCATACATTGTCCTGACTCCGTAGAGGAAACACGAATATAATATTCAAATCGAAAAAGCTTGGAATAATTAGACAAAGAACGCCGGCTGCCTATTACGGCAGCTGAACAGGCTTAGGTACTGTAACGATGGTAAACTCCTTCGGTACTAGCCGCTGTTTATGGCCGATTTTAGAAAGAGAATCTGTCGTAATCTACCACAGAGTACTTTTACTACCCGTGCGGATAAACATTGGGATTAGAAATGGCGGCGCAACTACTCACTTCTCGCTCGCACACCATTTGCGTCTATACTCGCACACGTGGGTACTGACTGACAAAACATAAAGCTGCGTTTTAATAAAAAAATTGTGAGTAAGACGCGCTCTGTTTTTTCGTGGTTTTGAACCTTGGTAACGATATTTCATACCATTGTTCAGTTATACTTATAAAATAAATTAATGCGTTTTTACATCCTTAGTATGCTGACGGTACCGGCTCCACTCGCCGCCATTTCTAATCCCAATGTTTATTCGCACGGGTAGTATATAGGTAGGAAACTGATCTACTCAAGTCTACTCACCTTTTTGTAAAATTGACATTTTTCCATGTCTATATTCCTTATTAATTGGAATATATGCATAGTGCTGATTGTTATAAAGTGTTTGCAAGACATTCTTGAAGCAGCTATTACTGGGTTCCATTTGTCATTTTCCCACTTATACCCACGTATTGTCCCCTGAAATATTTATTCAATAATAAGTATCTTATTAAGAATATAAAAATAATATTTTCACTACATCACATACATTGGTCTGACTCCGAGGTAGGTAGCTCAAGCACCTGTGTCACAGAATACCTACTTAATAGCTCTGTAACACAGTCGTGTTACAGATATCAAAACCAACAGTGGAATTACAAATATATACGTACTAGTGGCCCGCCCTGACTTCGCTTCGGGACCGTAATTCAGAAATTAACCAATAGATGGCGCTGTGTCCAATTACATCGCGCAAGCGTTTCGTGTTTTCTGTTTACCTATAAGCCTTGTCGTTGTCTATAGAAGTTATCTCTTAATGTATAGTATAGATATCATCATAGGCCTTTGCATCTTTAATAGATGATTCACCTGCTGCAAATGCGGACGAGTGGTTTACTCCCGCATAGGACTTTACAGCCACGAGCGCTGCTGTAAAGCCACACCGCGTGATGCTGCTTAAATCATCTAGTATAGATATAGAAGAAGATAAAACTTATAATACTTTTCTTTTGTAAATACATACTTATAATACCTACATAGAAAACACCCAGACCAATAGGTACAACAGACATGTTCATACACACAAATGTTTGTACTGTGCGGGGATCGAACCCGCAACCCTTGGCCCAGACGAAGCATTCTCTACCACTGAACTAAACGGGTCGTCAAATTAAATTAAATATTAAATATCATACAGGGAGTAAGTATCATATGTATCTCTGAATAGTTAGAGTTATTCCTTAAATCGTTCAGAATGGTGGTAGAAGTCCTGGTAAAAGCCATCTAAATATTCACAGAGATACACTCTGTATATCTATAAATTCACACATTTTCTCATTAATTGACCTGACGCCGTATTAAGTAGACTAAGAACTTGTGTTAGAGATATCAGACTATTCTATTTCTGTGCAATAGAGAATATCTATATATCTATCTATACCTTCAAGTTAGGTGAACTTTTTCTGAGAATATTCACGTCCGCATGCGCCACTGTGATACCATCGGAAGTGTTAGTAATGCGAAAGTTTTGTACTAGCATTCATCGGGTTTTTGTTCAGCTCTGGGTATATGTCAGTACAGTTGTCTGCTTTGATCATCCTGCTTGTGAAGTTATCCTGGGAAAAAACGAAACATTTTTTTTTATACAGGGTGTATCTGTGAACATTTACATCCCTTTAACCACGTGTTCTACCAACCACTGCTTAGTTGCACTGTTTAGCTGCGGCAGTATTTCCTGATGGCTATGACTTAGGGGCCTTCAAGAAACGATCGTACTCCTTCTTAAAAGGCCGGCAACGCATCAGCGACCTCTCTGATCTCGCAGATGTTGACCCACTTGCTCGTTTGCCGCCTCGAGTATAAAAAAAAACCATTCTGAACAACATGAATTGTTCTATGACTTTTGAAAACTCGCGTAAAAAATTTTCATCTTTCCATACAAAGTCGGTCACGTGACTTTTCAAAATTTTCGAAGAATCTGGCAAAGTTGTTGAACAAATGTTGTTCAGAATTGTTGATAGAACACGAGGTTAAAGGGATGTACCTAAATGTTCACAGATACACCACATTTTCCGACTTCAAAAATACATAGGAGGATCTGAATTCAACCGATTTTTTACCTTCTTTTCAGCATCGATTACAAATATGTTGCTGGCAACACACAGCCACAGAAGCCACGACATGATTCGAGAGTATACAATTGAATGGAAATAATAAAATGTATATTATTAGATATGAATAACACCATACCAATTATATACGGGGTGTCAAAGATCGTAGTAATGTATTGTCGTAGTCGGACCGTATAATCCGTGTAGGTACATAAGTGTTTCTCATCATCATCATCATTTCAGCCAATAGACGTCCACTGCTGGACATAGGCCTCCCCCAAAGTTCTCCACACAGATCGGTCCTGTGCCACCCGCATCCAATAGACTCCGCGACATTCACCAGATCGTCGGTCCACCTGGTGGGAGGCCTGCCACGGCTGCGGCCTCCTGACTCGTGGCCTCCTACTCAAGGACCTTTCCACCCCAACGGCCGTCTGTCTCTCGCAATGTGCCCTGCCAATTATCACTTCAGCCACGCAATTCTTTGGGCTATGTCCCGTGACCCTTAGATCTCCTGCGGATCTCATTCCTTTCTGACATGATCACGCAAGGAGATTCTAGCATAGCCCTCTCCATTTACCACTTCTGAGTTACCAAGTGTATCCTGTGTGGGTCTAAAAAATACTAACTATACTGACTTCTATACAGGACTCATAGTTAAGTATATCCCTATATGGATGATGATGATATGGGGGCTGTATTAGACTTTTACATCCCTTTTACCACATCATCGACCAAACATTTCTAAAAAAATGTTCGACAACTTTCGAAATTAATCGAATTTTTTTTGACTCCCTACAAAATCACCCATTCGTTGACCGATTTTGAAAGAAAAGTTGAATCTTTTTAGCGAATTCATCTTTGAATAAATTGATTTGACTGTGGGTGATCATGCTTCGGCCATGGATGGGCCGGCTCGACCGGGGTGATACCACTCCTCACAGAAACTGCCGAAGCGCCCCAGTGCGTGGTTCGTCGAGTGAGTGAGGGTACCGGAGGCCCACCCGGGGGGGAAGGGGATAAAAGGTTGGCGCACTTGTAACTCCACTGGTGTTGCAGGTGTCCATGGGCGGCGGCAATTGCTTACCATCAGGTGATTCGCCTGCTCGTCTGCCACCTATCACAAAAAAAACAAATTGTTGTTCAGAATGGCTAGTTGAATACTTGGTCACCTAAAGGTATATACATTTTTAGTTACACACCCTGTATTTACTTATATAAAATGACTTATAACACTAATTTATTTTAAATTGATTCAACAGATTGGTAATGATACCGGAACAAGCACAATTTTAATAAAATCACTGATACATGATTGGTGAGCATTAGGCAAGCGTGGTGATTAAACCTAATCATGTCATAGTAGCGATGACTTAATTTGTATGGGAGGGAGGTCTTTGCCCTGCTGTGGAACAGTGTAGGTACCTATAGATAGATAGATAGGTACTCTATATTGCACAAAATATTACAGAACGTGTTTTATATATTGTATTGCATCTTGAAAAATCCAATTTACTTGGATCTAAGTCTGTAATGTTTTATTTTCTTCAAAAATATCATATTTTCACCACAATCCGTGTAAATAGGTTGGCGGCGCTAGTTTCATTCGTATAGCCTCATAATGCTTTTAAAGTAATTTACAAATACAATATCGGCGGCCCTATTCAGGGCGTATCTGTGAACATTTATATGTTTTACTAGTGGCTCCCGGCGAACTTCGTTCCGCCTACTTTTTGTTTAATTTCTCACCTTTTAGACCAGTGGTTCTTAACCTTGAAGTCATGAGGGACCATTTTACCAAAATTCTGTCGTGTCAGGGACCACACACTTCGGACATGCGTCGCGGCGCCGCGTTAGCGTTGTGTTGACTCGACTCATCACGTCACGTCACTTGTTTATTACGATGTCTTCGCGGACCACTTGGAATGCCTCCAGGGACCACCAGTGGTCCGCGGACCACCGGTTAAGAACCAATGTTTTAGACCTACCCTGGACTACGACAAACATTTTAAAAACAAAACCAGCTCAATCGGCCCGGCCGTTCTCGAGTTTTAGCCACACTAACGAACGGCGATTCATTTTTATTTTTAATGATAATTCCTCTATATCTAAGAACTATTGGCCCGCCCTCACTTCGCTTCGGGACCGTAATTCAGAAATGAGCCAATAGATGGCGCTGTGTCCAATTACATCGCGCAAGCGTTTCGTGTTTCGGTTTACCTATAAGCCTTGTCGTGTCATATCGAAGTTATCTCTTATAATAGTAGTAAGAATATATGTAGAAGATTGCATCCCCCCTTTGTGCAGTGATGAGTATATTACGGCTGTTTACTGCGCGGGACATAATGTTTATTATCACCATTTGTCGGTACAATGAGCCTAATATCCACGCTAGGATGTGCACTTGTTAATTTTTTGTAGGATAGTCAAAGTCCTTACTTATACTCCGATTTTTAATCATGTGGAGTAAACTGACAGATGTCAATGTGTCATCCCCATACATTATCATTCAATTTGACAGATGCAAAATGTCAAAAAGTATAGAAACTTAACATTTGCATCTGTTAGTTAACTTCACATGATTAAAAATCAGAGTATAATAATTATAAATGCGAAAGTAACTCTGACTGTCTGTTAGGTACTCTTTCACGCCAAAACTTCTGAACGGATTTGAATGAACTTTTGGTAAAGCAGAATATGTTCCTGACCCTGAGAAAAATCATAGGCTACTTTTTATTGCGAAAAGGGGTTTGTAAGGGGTTATAAGGGAGGGAGAGATAAAAAATATTCAATAATTTAAAATGCTCCCCAAAGATATCCTATCCCGCGCGGACGAAGTCGTGGGTAACAGCTAGTATTTTAAAAAGTATTGTTAAAAGTCTATGAATTAATCTTAAATATCGGGTGCGAGCAGACCTTATACCACTCTATGGTCTTAAGATGCCGATGCCGTCCCGAAATTCGATGGGATCCGTTTCAGCCTTTCACCCCCTTTCCCCCAACTGAGCCTCCGGTACCCTCACTCACTCGACAAAACACAGAGCGCTGCTTCACGCCAGTCTTCTGTGACGCCGTGGTATCACTCCCGTCGAGCAGGCCCATTCACTCCGAAGCGTGGAAGATATAGTTGGCGGCATGAAAGGATAGCGATGACCGTTAGTTAGCGCACTTGTTTAAGAAGCCTTTCTATTAAAATTGGTTTCTGCGCACTCAAGGTCAACGCTATTGTTTCATGCCGCAGACTATACTGCTATTAGCGAGAAGGCTGCCGATATTGTATTTGTAAATTACCATCAGCATTAAGTTCTGTAACATCTTGTGCAATAAAGAGTATCTATCTCTACAATATTATTCACAAAATAATCATTTAGGTCATAAGTAAATATTGCACTTATAAAAATCCTCGGAGGGTTCAGGTGGGACTCGAACCCACAACAGACTAGGCAGATGTGCTTCCACTTTACACCATCCGAACCCCTTATATCGATGAATTTCGTAAGTGCTTAACTCGCCATGAGCTGACGATAGTCTCATCAATATTGTAGGTATACATATACAATATCCAGTGGAAACATTATTGCAAATATTTGACCACAGTTAAAATTAAACTGCTAAACGCAATACTTAAGAATAAATTGCAAAGAATTGCTATACCAAAAATAAAAATTAAGCATTTAGTTCGTTCAATATCTTCCGGTTATTGCTCTATTAGATTTTGCTATTTGGCTAGCAGTTCGCAGTGCGCAATGCTGAACGGATACGGCCCTAAAACGAGGGCTCTTAGTTAATCCATTTCGGCAGTGGAATTCAAACATCTGTGTTTGCAGAAAGAAGCGATCTTTTGAGGGCTGGCAAAATCAAAAGTTTTATTATTTATTTCGAAGGTGAAATTAAATCGAGGTAACACTTTGGCTACTGTAATAAACTCGATATACACTACTACGATGTATAGATAAATGCGCTATGATTTTTTTCACACGTTAATGCTTGGCCTAAACAGGTGGCTAATATAATAACTGTCCCGTAATAAATCGGGTACTATTTAAACGAGCTTCTTTTTAATAGCATTTTTCGCCTCAGGAAATATATGTTAGCTTCTAAATTACTAAGTCAGCCACAACCAATGCGCGTCTGAATTATGGTATTTCAGCCACTAAATATCTTTGATGTAAGCCACTGTAATTATAACTCAGCATGGCAGTTATTTTTTAGCATCTAAATTTGTGGTGTGCATTCAAACAGCAACCTTCTAAATTATTAATATATGACACCAAAATAGTAATTATATTAGCTTCTAATTTCATAATTTAGTATGAATAAAATGTAACTCATCCTACATTTATTCGATCGTTAAATTTACCTAAAATTGTCATCGAATATTATATTAAAGCCACTATTATTATTATACATGAACTATTTAAGGCAACAACGCAACGATACAAACCGCCAATTGATTTATATTAATTGTGAGGAATATGAGAAACATTTAAAAAACAATCCAGCTATGAAAACAAAAAGGAAAGTATTAATATGTTTTAACTTATGTAATAATTTCTTCATAATGATTTTTATTGCAAAATTATTAATATAATTAATTATTGTTTGGCGCGTGTAAAAAATATTATTACTGGCTTATTTATGCCGCTCGCGCTTAAGTTGGCCTTCCACGCTTTCTTTTCAGTCCAAGCACTGTGCGTTTACCTCCAATGGCCCCATTACGAATTTCAGTCTGATTGCTAGGCCGATCAGATGCTTGCCGGTTGCTGTCATGACACGCACTGGCGCCAAATCGTAGGTACAGTGGCTATTTTCTCGATAAAAGAATGTGAAGTATTATTTTAGATGTTAAGATATAGTATTTTGATGTTGAGTATTGAAGCTTGAATGTATTATTTTTGAGGACGTTGTATTGAAGCTGTAAAACTTAATATGGTGATGAGTTACAAATTCCGTGGCTGAGTTAGTAAATTAGTTTGCAATATATAAATCAGAAGGACAAGTTAAATTAATTGTGGATATTCATTTGACGCTTTCTTTTACATTTTTAGTTGCCGTTGTAAAGAAGATGAATCAGTTAATTAAAGGCTAAGTAATTTTCCCGTTGCTTAGTTATTAAATTAGAAGTTTGGGCGCGTGGCCAAATAAAAAATTTGTGGCCATGTTTATTATTTCTCTAATAAATCTATAGGTAGGTACTATTTACAAAGAGATGGCCTCTATAGATAGAACTACTTGCGCGATGTTATCGTCGCCCAGCGCCATCTATTGTGAAAGCTTTGAACTAATAGCGAAACTTTTTTTTTATATGCTAAGTACTACACACACATACTTAGTACACTGCTGCTGGTATACGTCAATTGAAACTGTATATTTAACATTGAAACTTCTCGAAGGATTTCTTGAGCTCCTTTTTTGTGTGATAAATGGCAGACGAGTAGACGGATCACCTGTTGGTAGACGATTGCCGCCGCCCATAGACAACACCAGTAGAGTCTCAAGTGCGCTGCCAATTTTTAACCCCCTTTCCCCCAGATTAGGCCTCCACGACCCTCATTCGCTCGGCGAAACACAGCGCAGGCGCTGCTCCACGTCAATCTTCAGTGAGGCCGTGGTATCATTCCGATAAAACCGGCCCATTCATACCGAAGTGTGGTTTAACTAAGTCCCGAAACAGCGATTGGGCTTTAGGCAACCCTGGTGAGCGCGATGTGTGCCTCCCCGGGCGTGATACCGCCGGCGCCCGTGTGTGCCTTCCACCTGAGAGCTGCGATGGTTTCCGACGACTGCTGAGAGACGAAACTCAATTCAAGTCTAATAAAATACTTCCGTGGGTAAGCAAAGATTTGGTGAAGCATTTCAAGTGATTTGAAATCGGGAGATTCTGTAGAGATGCAGTTATGTTGGAAAAACTCAAAGTCAAAGTCTAAATGTTCTTTACTAGTGGCCCGCCCTCACTTCGCTTCGGGACCGTAATTCAATAATGAACCAATAGATGGCGCTGTGTCCGATTACATCGCGCAAGCGTTTCGTGTTTTCGGTTTACCTATAAGCCTTGTCGTTGTCTATAGAAGTTATCCATACTAATATTATAAATGCGAAAGTAACTCTGTCTGTCTGTCTGTCTGTCTGTCTGCTACTCTTTCACGCCAAAACTACTCAACGGATTTAAATGAAATTTGGTATACAGATAATCTAGACCCTAAGAAAGGACATAGGCTACTTTTTATTGCGAAAAGGGGGTTGTAAGGGGTTGAAAGGGGGGTAAAAAGTTACTTTTCCACGCGGACGGAGTCGCGGGCGGCCGCTAGTCTCTTTATAAATGGTATAGAAGATATAGATATAGACGATAAGATAAGATAACGAAGTGAGGGCTGGCCATTATAAAAAAATAAATTAAACTTAAGTTAAGTAAACTTAACTTAAGCATTAGTAAGAAAATGTGTAGATTTGTTTATATGTGCGAGCGTGCATTTGTGTGTTAATTTTTTTATAATATTTCACTACATCACATACATTGATCTGACTCTGAGATAGGTAGCTCAAGCACCTGTGTTACAGATATCAGAACCAACAGTGGAATTACAAATATATACATATAATACTTTTCTTTTGTAAATACATACTTATAATACATAGATAACACCCAGACCAATACAAACAGACATGTTCATGCACACAAATGTTTGTACTGTGCGGGGATCGAACCCGCAACCCTTGGCCCAGACGCAGCATTCACTACCACTGAACCAACCGGGTCGTCTTAATGAGTGTATATTTGTGTATATGACTTAGGGTGATACTGAAAGAGAATTACGTTCTTTGTGGAATAAAATCGCAACCAGTATTTCTTTGATGAACACATTTCCGGATCGCGAGATGAAAAGCAAATATGCCCTCATAATTACTGCGACATCTCCATGTCAAACGAAAGCTTTGCCGTGAATAGCTACGTTACTTTATAATTGGAAAGTTAATAACCTTATGGGAAAGGTAAGAAGTCCAATTGTACCTTCCTATCTATGTAAATATATCTGAATCTGTGTTTTTGTCATAACAAATCTATCTAGAACATTTAATTTTTCTAGATAGATACAGCTTTTACCACATAAATTTGATTAAGTGTAATTGGACCGAGAGCTCAAAAAGTTACCGACCACAAGCAATGTCGGGCTGATGTGCTAACATGGGTATTGTCACATGGACAGAATTCATTTAAATGCCTGACCTAGTTTTTTTAATCTTCTCATTGGTTTCTATTATAGAAGGCTTTGGCAATCCCTACAGTATGTACGAGTAGATAATATGTCTCAGCCGAATCGTACAATCCGCCGTATTACATTACGGCTAGCTGTTATCAAAAACAGGGCCGTTTGCAATACCTGTTTTTGATAACAACTGTGGGAGAGCCACGCTTCGGCATGAATGGGCCGGCTCGACCGGAGTGATACCACTGCCTCACAGAAAACCGGCGTGAAGTAGCCCCTGTGCTGTGTTTCGCCGAGTGAGTGAGGGTACCGGAGGCCCACCCGGGGAGGGAAAGGGATGAAAGGTTGCATTGCTACCTATCACATAAAAAAAAAAATAACAGCTAGCCGTAATGTATGCCTATGAACGGGTCACGTACAGTACCTAACTATTAAGGATTTAGAAGGAAGGCCCCGATGGCGCAGTGGCTAAGGTGATCGCCCAAAGCGCGAAAGGTCCCAGGTTCGATTCCCGGGCAAAGTCAATTTAGAAAATTACATTTTCTCATTATCTCGGGTTAGGGATTCTGGATGTCCTGGGTTGACGCCCCCAGTTAATTATCGTCATTTGGTACTCATAGTACAGGGGTTGTCCTAGTTTGAGACCAGATAGATTGGTCTACCATTAGCTTCATGAGGAAAACATCGTAGGGGAAACGTGCACGATTCGTATAGTTTCTGAAACGTGCACATGATTAAGTTGGTCTGGTTCACCTGTTAAAGGGTTGCGAAGGTCAGACGGCAATCGCTTATTGTAATTACCAGAGGACCAATTCTCATGCAGTCGACAATTCGACATTGAAGTAAAATTTAGAGATTTCATACATTCGTCCATACAAAATTAAAATTCGACTTCAATGTCGAGGGCTAGAATTGGTCCCCAAACTCCCCAAATCTCAGTCTATCTAAGCGTACCCCGGGTCCCACAGCTTTGGATGCAACCGGGGATAACACATTAAGATGAGATAAGTTTTCTTCGCTTAGGGGGTTAGAAAGAGAAGGCCTCATAATGGCCCCCATGACTTTGTCTAATAAATCGCCCACATTATCATTCCACGCAGTGATCACGAGAAACTCCTAAGGATTTGAGTTGCGATCTTGGCCCTTCTAGCGCCAATTTCTTGGTATTTACTTACTTCTTGTGGGAGAAATGCATTCATACGTACCTAATAATTTATTTTTGGTATAGCAATTTTTTGCAATTTATTCTTAAGTAAATTCAGAGGCCTTTGCCCTGCAGTGGGACAGTATATAGGCTGATACTTTACTGTTCTTAAGTAAATATTGCACTTAAAAAAAAACATTGATCGGTTCAGGTGGGACTCGAACTCACAACCTTTCACAGTCCGGGTGGCTGTACTACAGATTATACTAACCGAACCCTTTACTAAGCCGACACAAACATCACACACACAACACGACGACACAGATTACATACCGATGTATTTGCGTCGATCCTGGGTATGGTGCCACCATTAACTCTTAGTACTAGAAAAAAATCTTAGTTTGTTTTTTCCTCAATTTGTTTGTTTCTTAAATTATTTAACAGTCACAAAAACCGGCGCTACTAGCCCCAAGACCACCATATATGGGTCATGTTTCAAATATGCAAGGCCCAGATTTTTGGCCCCGTCCGTCATTTCGTTTGATTAAACTGGCTCATTGACGAAACGACGCGTCCACGTTTCCCGCGCTTTCGGTACCGCCATCTTGGATTCCAGGAAGCCATTTTGTGAAGACGTGATAGGAATGGCGCGAAACGAATTCTAGCTTGTTACCTAGAATTTGGATTTGTAAGTTTGAAATATGCTGATTTATTTATGTCCTGTCTATTTGGGCACTTATTAAATGAAAAGGGACATTAGGTTGAACTTTATAGTCATACTTTTTTCTTTTCAAAGAGAGAATGCCGCCGACCTGGTCAACTACCTGCCTGCGTAAAACCATATACTTATATACCATTCATTATAAAGAACTATTGAAGGTACGAATGGTATGGTCAACACAAGAAACATAAGAGTCCATAAAAACATAAAACATGGGACACCCACGCCTCGGCATGAATGGGCCGGCTTGACCGGAGTGATACCACCTGTGTGTGTGTCCTCACGGGAAACAGGCGTGCATGCGCTGCGTTAGTCCCAATCCAGGGGAAGGGGGGTTAAATTGTAAGCACTTGTGACACCACTGGTGTTGCAGGTGTCCATGGGCGGCGGTAATCGCTTACCATCAGGTGATCCGTCGGCTCGTCTGCTACCTATATAATAAAAAAAAGGTGATCCCTCTGCTCATCCGTCATCTATCACAAAAAAAATCGCTTACCATCAACTAGCAGACGAGCATAAGTTTATGCTCGTCTGCTACCAGTGCCACATATCACATAAAAACAGAGACCTACAGCTTTAAAGGTAATTGATTCAGTCCCGTGGTCGCTCTGACAGCAACAAAAGCGGGCGTCCACCACAAATTATTGAAACAGTCGATAGCAATTATGGCCGAATGGTGACAAAGCCACCAATTTAATTACACTTAATACACGTCGTTGAGGGTTTAAATAAGGCTGTAAAAATCACTCCAGCGACGACAATAACACCTTAAAGGGCTGACTACCACCTGCGGTATTTCCGAACCACTACGACCTACAAACCTTCAAGAAAAGGGCATATCTTTCTCTAAAAGGCCGACAGCGCACCTGTGAAGCCCCTGGTGTTGCAGGTGTTCATGGGCGACGGTAATCGCTTAACAGCAAGTGATACGTCTGCTCGTCTGCCCCCTATTCTATAAAAAAAAAAAACTACACATCAGCGAGTCCCCTGATCGACGGCCTCGATGGCTCAGTGGCTAAGGTGATCGTCATGAGTTTGATTCCCATTCAAGTCAATTTAGGAAACTACTGACTAAGTTGTCTTGGGTCTGGGTGTTTTAGGTTGACGCCCCCAATTAATTATCGTCACTTGGTAGTCATAGTACATGGGTTGCCCTAGTTTGAGAACCAGTTTGATTGGTGTGATACTTACTTACTCCGATGGCTCAACGATCCAAAATGAGTCTTGGCCTCCGATACGAGATGTCGCCATTTGTCTCGGTCTTGTGCAGCTTGTCGGCTATCTCTTGCTTGCAATTCCTGCAGGTCCGCATCCACTACATCCCGCCAGCGGTAGCATGTAGTGGCGGGAAGTGTGAAGATTGGTGTGATTGTCTGGCGAATTAATTTATTTTTCCTCACGAACCAGTACTTTAAACCACTCAACCAACGCGGCATTCGAACTGGTAAGCTACGATAAGTCGATAAAGGTACTTTTTAGTGCTTCGTTGTGAATCGTTCGTGCCCTAACAAGTCTTTGGCCCTACCTAAAAAGCTTTGCCCACAGGTTTTAGGAACCAGAAATTGAAAATAACGAATAAGTATGTAAGTACTTTAACATTTTATCTTTGAGTAAGTATAGGCTTTTTTATAGACGTTTGTTTTTTATGATGATGTCTATCTGTCATTCTCTTTGTCTTTCTGACATAGAGTAGTGACTTTAGTAGTGACACATTTTCTTTCAAATTGATCACGATGGAGCATTGAACTATCCTTACGTGATAAACTATAGAAAAATACTGGGGTTTTAGAAACAAATCGGTACCTTTTAGGAAGATTTCTTTAAAGGTAAGTGAACCCTATAAGGTAGTAACAATTGTTGTAACTTCTTAACTAGCGTTCATTTCGATCTCTTTACGTCGTGTTGGTTTATGCTAAAGATGCAGGGAGAACAGTGGTTCACTGGCCCTCAAGGGTCTATGCTGAGGGTACCTCATCTTTGGACAAATAGTAAAAGAAAGAGTGAGTTGAGAGACAACTGTGATACTTAGGTAGCAGACGCGCAGGCGGATCACCTGATGGTAAGCGATTGCTGACGCCCATAGGTAGACACCTGCAACACCAGTAGAGTCACAAGTGCGCCAACCTTTAACTCCCTTTTCCCTCAATCGGGCTTCCAGTACCCTCACTCACTTGAAGACACACAACGCAGCCGCTGCTTTACGCTGGTTTTCAGTGAGGCCGTGGTATGACTCCGGTCTTGCCGGCTTATACATGCCGAAGCGTGGCTTTAGCACGTTCACGGTTTTTTGGAATCGCTATCATAGTCAAAATAAAATTTTTCTTTAACGTTTGATTTGAATGCAGGAATCCACATCAGAAACATGGCTAAAAGCAGCACCGAAGTAGCGCGCAAGAGCGGCGACAAGCGCTCGCGCAGCGGCAGCGCGTCCACTGCGCGCGCGCCGCTGCACTTCGCTGTTCACAAGACGGGGAGCCACTTCGAGAGCTGCTGCGGCGTTTGCAACCTGTTCCCTGGTGTTCTCCTTATTGCTTTCTGCCAGGTATAAATCCAAACACACACCATCACACACCATCGGCAGCGCACCTGTGAAGCACCTGGTGTTGCAGGTGTTTACGTTGATGGTACCTCATCTTTGAACAAATAGGAAAAGAAAGAGTGAGTTGAGAGACAACTGTGATACTTAGCTAGCAGACGCGCAGGCGGATCACCTGATGTTAAGCGATTACCGCCACCCATAGACACCTGCAACACCAGTAGAGTCAAGTGCGCAGCCAACCTTTTACCCCCTTTCCCCTCAATTGGGCCTCCGGTACCCTCACTCACGCAGCTAAACACAGCGCATGCACATTGCTTCACGCCGGTCTTCTGTGAGGACGTGGTACTCCGGTCGAGCTGGCCCTTCATGCCGAAGCGTGGTTCTCGCACTATTAAAATTTTGTTGTGTGAATTTGTGTGTTTATTTACCAAGGTAATTAGTTGATAATATTATATTTTCTTGTTCAGGTTCTGGCGGGAGCAGTTCTACTCACGCTGGTACTAGCAAGGGCACGCAGCTACGATGAGATGCACCAGACAGCGGGATCGCAGAGTAAGTCTTTGATAAGACTTTTGAAATTCATCAAATGGTTGCGAAGGTCCCACGGCGCTTCATTCTAATTACTGGACACCTCAAAGGCTTAGGGTGCGTTTCCACAAAAGCGGAGCTGTGTGGACTTGAGCGGAGACTTACAAACAATTGACCAATCACATTGCTCATCAGAGATGAGATGTGTATTTTGAGCAACGTTATTGGTCAATTTTTACAAGTCTCCCCTCAACTTCACGCAGCTCCACTTCTGTGTAAACGCACCCTTAGTCATGGTCAAAGCTTACCCCGGGGTCCAAAGGGAAAGCTTTGGGCACTTTTAAGGAATTGCACTCTAAGACCACCACCGGACCGGACCACCGGAGTGATACCACTACCTCACAGAAAACCGGCGTGAAGCAGCCCCTGTGCTGTGTATCGCCGAGTGAGTGAGGGTACCGGAGGCCCACCCGGGGGATAAAAGGTGGCAGCGCACTTGTAACTACACTGGTTTTGCAAGTGTCCATGAGCGGCGGCAATTGCTTACCATCAGGTGATCCGCCTGCTCGTCTGCTACCTATACCATAAAAAAAAAGACCCTCTCATCATTTTTTGTCGTCAGTGATGAGCATGGCGACTGGCGCAGTGCTGAGCGCCGTCACCGGAGCTGGCGTGCTCCTCATAGTCGTGGCCCTCACTGAGAACTGTCGGGCCATGCTGGTAACTTTAACATTATGGACATTCTTCAAGATCGAACCTTCGTGGCAGTCCTCAAAGCCAATATTCCTCCGAGAGTGTTACATATTTTTGTAACATGACATTTTGGTATTTTTCATAAATAATTAAAAGTTTTAAAACATTGTTACTACTGACCCCTACAAGCGAATCGCTTGAGAAAATACCCAAAATGACAATAGAAGGTTCGAGAAGGATGTAGGGTTTTGTGGAAATCTCCAGATGCTCTATTCGCGATATACGCGGGAATATTCCAGAAGATTCCCTATGGCCCAGCTTTGGTGGCCAAACTCTGTTGAGTTGACGTTTTAATACCTTATTGATTGTTATCAATAAGGCATTAAAACGTATAGGTGTGAGCGCCAGATATGGTCCAAAATTGGCCATCCTCTATGATTTACGGCCCCCTTCAATTTTCCGTCCCCTACCTCACTACACTTGGCTCCAGCCTAGATCATAAATATGATAAATCCGCCACGGAGCTTTAAGTAGTTACTTAGCTAATTATGTGGTTGTGCTTCCTAGGTGTACCTTCTGGTGGCTGCTATGGTGTTTATATCAATAGTGATCTTGGCGATGACGAAGATCGGCCGTGCTTGTGTGCGATTTCAAGAAGGTATGTTAGATATTGATCTAATTGTAACCGCCAACACAAAACCAAGAAAGTAGGGAGTCATTATACTATTTCTTTATTCTTTCTCATCCGTAAATAACCAAGTGTCACTACTAGTATGCCTTTTGGAATTATTCATAATTATGTCGGGCCGCCCCGTTGGTCTAGTGGTTTAAGTACCAGGTCGTGATCTCGGGGTCCCGGGTTCGATTCCCGGGTCGAGCAAAAGTATGTTTCGAATTTTTCGAACATAGCTCGGGTTTGTGATCACCAATCCGCATTAGGCAAGCGTGGTGATTAAGCCTAATCCCATCATAGTAGCGATAACTTGATTTCTATGATGGAGGCCTTTGCCCTGCAGTGGGACAGTATATAGGCTGGTACTTTACTTTTTACTTTTTTATGTCGGGCCGCAGCGGGGCGGAACGGGTCGCAAGTGCTAAAATCTGATATCCAAAACCCTACTTGCTGCAGTGGTCTAGTTCCCCGCTGGGCTATTATTATATTGGTCTATGTCCCCGGGATAACTTGCACACTTGTGGAATGATGCAAAAAAATATAAGCGATTTATGTGGATTTTTACGCTGCGCCCTGAGGCATTTCAGACTGTCATTATACGTAACTATTGAAACACAATAGAAAAAGTTCATTAAACAATGACCATTGTTCAATTGGTCTAATTATCATAGCTTTGTCTCGTTGCAGCTCCGAAGATAAAGGATGAGCAGCACCGACTCGCCAACTTGGCTTGCACTAGTGGACTCTTCACTTTATTTGGAGCAGGTGACAATAGTTTAATTGTTTTTGTTATTTTATGTTATCCCACTGATAGGCTCTCATAAACTCTGCCAGAGATCCAGCCAGCAGATGGGTGAGGGTTGAAAGGTAGACCCAGATCCATTGAGTAGGAACGCACTCACACACAAACAAATAAATGTGTTATATTTAATATACATTTTCTTCTTGTTTCAGGGTTATATTTCTTCTCTTTTATAGTGGTGTTCAGTTTTTATCACTTTAGATATGTGCGACGCGCCATCTTACTGCACGAAGCTGAATGTGAATAAGAAAGAAAAGTCGGAACTACTTATACGCAATGCTGTCTTCTTAGTTTACTGCATTATGATGTCCCGCGAATACGCTTAAATCACTTTAAATATGATATTATAATGTACTATTCGTGCACTAATGGAAGGGCGCAATGAGCAGTATTTTGCATGGCGGATTTTGCGAATGATGAAGACAGAGATGCGGCCCACTCCGCCATACTGCGGTCCGACATAATGTGCCAACTTCGGGCAGTACACTGTTTTGAAAAAGTGTCTATGCTTTGCGACCCAACCCATCACAACATTATATAGAAGTATTTTGCGTTGCGCTGCGGCCCGCTCCGCCCCGTTGCGGCCCAACATAGGTACTTAATTTGTCGCCTACCTTTAAGAAAGAAGAAGTAATGGCACCGAACTCAAAACATTTTTTTAATATTGTTGATTTATTTAATTACGATTATATTTTTGGGTTTGTATGTATTAGAAAATAAAATATAGATAGTAAATTATAACTGACTTTTTTATGTGAAGGTGGCAGACAAGACGGATCACCTGATGGTAAGCGATATTTTTACAAATCTCTAGTGAATTTAGGATAAGTACCTGTACTAGGGAAGTACCTTGTTTATGGCAAGACTTGATTAAGTATATTTATTAGAGATAGTGGCCCGCCCTCACTTCGCTTCGGGACCGTAATTCAGAAATGAATCAATAGATGGCGCTGTGTCCAATTACATCGCGCAAGCGTTTCGTGTTTTCGGTTTACGTATAAGCCTTTTCGTTGTCTATAGAAGTTATCTCTTTATAAATAGTATAGATAGATTTGTTGGTGAAAATGTGAGATTAAAGCCAAAACTTGTTCTAATACATTTGTTATTTGGCTTTTACGAAAAAAGCGGTAAATTCTGTAGCAGGCGTGTCAGGTTTCGGAAATAATAGCCACGTTTATCAATACAAGGAAATATGGCCGCTGTTATAGGGCTGTCAACACCTCGTGCATTGACTGGTTCCGTATCTAAATTTAAGCACGTGTCAACGTGTGTTAGAGATATTAAACAACAGAGGAATTACAAAATATACAATGTTAAACTTAAACACTGTACAAACATACAAGGTGCATCTGTGAACGTTTACATCCTTTTAACCACGTCTTCAGCCGTTCTAAACAACATGCATTATACGACTTTGGGAAATTCGCATAATAAAAATATTATACGTTTCCAAGTTTTCATACCCCGTCACGTGACTTGGTGATTTTGTATGGGGAGTCAAACAAATGTTGTCTGGTAGAAGGCGTGGTTAAAGGGAGGTAAATGTTCACATACTCCTGCATATTATGTTTGTTAAGTGTCTGGGTGTAATATTATGTAGGTATTACATACTCCGGTGGGGTTGTAGCTCGACCACCCGCGGCTATAAATTATAATCGCACACTGTGGGCAAGTGAGCACACCACCAACATAAAATTATGTTGGTGGTGTGCTCACTTGCCCGCAGTGTGCGAGAAACTTCGCGAAGAGGATTGGGTACGTAAGTCATATGCGAGCACACCAACGACCACTGACCCGGAGTTGAAGCAGTCGCCATGGTCGAAAACGGCCGGACTACATCATCATCATCATGTAGGTATTATATTTGTAAATCCTCTTTTGTCTGATAACTGTAACAAAACTCCTTTGGCTACTTATGCACTGAGTCAGGCCCATGTATGAGATGTTGTGTGAATTTTTGGGCAGCCCTAGACACTACGTCAGAAGGGCCGGTCGTAGGGCAACACACAAATCTCTATCGGCATCCCGGGTTGTCAATGTTGTGAGTTATGGTATCTGCCATGGTATCAGCTGGAATCGGAGAAACATGTGCATTGTGTTATCAATATAATTTCTTAATCGTTATTTCAGCTATGGCAGCCAATCTTATCGATCTGCTGTCGACACAGAATATAAAAGAGCACGAGTGTATGCGCAGACACAAGTCTCTATATGCAAAATGTATATTAGTACATACTTATACTGTAATTATTATGTTATTTCTTTTTGATTTTGTGGCCGATAAACGTTATCTACTATTTCCTTACCCAAATATTCCGATGGATCATCAGTGTGACACGACTGAAGACTGACCAGGCTCAGAAAATTCAATTCTTTTAACAATATTTCTATAATTGAGAGGTATTTTGATTATAAACCTTAGGAAATTATGGTCAAATACCGTATTATGTTGCAGGAAAATATGAAAAAAATTAATTTCACGAAATTCCTGGGGATTTACCAAAGTCAGGTGACAAATGGCAAATATTATAATTCTCCACGTTAATATTAGGTCGACATCCTCATTCTAAGAGAACGTAATAAGTGTGGATTCATGAGTTCGCGAAATTTCTGGAATCCTCATTTCGTATAGTCACAGAGTAATAAAACGTTATTAATATAGTACATTATGTACCTGTATTAATGCTCTGTACAGTACATAACATCATACATAGGTAGATATAATTCATTGTAAATAATTGTAATGTAAGTAATCATTTTTATAATGACTAATAGACTACGATCATAATAATTCCAGATACACAATTTCCTTACTAACGTTTTAAAAAGTGATATAGCGCTATCAAATAGTACGAGTAGTAAAGCTATTATATAGATTGGCCGTGATCTCGGGGTCCCGAATTCGATTCCTGGGTCGAGCAAAAAGTATTTTTCAAATTTTTCGAACAAAGCTCGCGTTTGTGATCACCAATCCGCATTAGGCAAGCGTGGTGATTAAGCCTAATCCCATTATAATAGCGATAAACTTGATTTCTATGATGGAGGCCTTTTCCTTGCAGTGGGACAGTAGATTTCCCTAAATGCTGGCAGCATTTCCCCGATGCAACATAATGGAAATTCTCTGGGTTAGGTACATGTAGAATAATGTGTTGTAAAGAATTTTCTAGTACATCATTTACCCTTTGGTTAAAACTAATAGAAACTTGTAAGTAGGTAACATACCTGGGTGATTCCGAGAAAGTGAGGATAAAACGCGTCCAGTCCCAATACTCCTTCCTCATAACACTATAGTTAATACCATCAGGGTTTTTAAATACTTAAAGTATTAGCACAACTATTAACACACAAAAACAGAACATAAAACATCGTTTATTATAAAATTTAGATCAAACGTGCCTCAAACGTCATTATCCTACCATGTCCCCACAGGCTGTGCGTGGATATTAAGTCTGATAAAAAATCATCCAAAACTGAAAGTTTAATTCTTACATGACAATTTGTTCTCAAATAAGAAAAGTGTCTAATTAGCGCAATTAGAAACATTTTTTTTATTTTAACCTGGAAAACTAACACTCTCAAAGTTTGGGATCAGAAAAAAATCATTAAACGCTATCAAGAATGGTTTCTAATAAAAAACACAATTCATGAGGATTTGAAGCACGCCGGAATGCGCCCCTCACCTCTCTCAGTGTTCAGATGCACTGCATGCTTTGAACGGAGAGGTAACGTATCACGTTTGTCGACCAGGTAAGCTTACATTTCGTTCTTCGAAATTTGGCATCTAAAAAGTCATTAAACTTTTGCCGTCTGCAGTTGCTAATAATTGTCACATCAATCATATTGTTTGCTGCTTTTACGTATCGAATGGGAACTTATTCATAACCATGTGCTTTGAGGCAGATTTATTTAGTTTCAATAGGTTAAAACCAGTTTTTTTCGAATTCGTCATTTTTGCCAACATCATTTTCCTCAAAAATCTGTGTTGCGTTTAATGACAAAGAGCGAATATAATGATTTGAATTGTTTCCAATAATGATAGTTGTTGAGGAAAATTACCTTTTGCTTTTAATTAAGTATAGGTGGAGGTTGGCGAAAGGGAAGGGAGGCCTATACCCAGTAGTGGGTACTACCGCGCTGATGATGATGATTATTATAGGTATGTAGGTACTTTAAGTGTATTGTTATTGTTTAGGATTTTGTCTGTTAATAACATTATGTTTGTTCAGCATCTGGGTATTATATAAAATATCTATTTAAGTATAACACAAGTCCTACCTTTTCTAAAATGTCTTTAATATTTTTAGTGGCTCAGTAAATTGGCACACTTCAGCCTGATGATAAGAAAGAGCAGAGCCCACGTTGCAGTCACAATTAAAAACAACGGACGCAACGGCACGGCATCACATCCGTTCGCACTGCCATACTGGCCCGCGAGATGCTTCTTCACGCTTCGTTCGATGGAGTCCATATTGTAGGACAGAGGAAACACCTGGGATGGCAACGAGTTCCACCGTTTAATGGTGCGGCAGAGATTTGAGCTGCTAAGATGGTATTTTAGTCTGAGATGGTGTTTTCCACCGTAAAACGGTGACAGCGCCGCCCTGCACGTGTTGTTCTGTGATGGAAAAGGGAGGGTGGGATAAGGGAGAAAAGTTCTTCAGAGCACTTACACATATAGGCGGTAAAAGACACTGAGCGACCCAATTTCTCTACGTAACTGAAGAGGTTCAAGGGTCTTGGTGAATGGTGATCTCTTCATCGCCTATTATGCGTACAGCCCGTCGCTGCAATCTGTCGAGAGCATCTGTAAGATATTTAGTGGAGCCATCCCAAATATGCGAGCAGTGCTCCACGTATGCTCGAACTTGTGTCTTATATAAAAGACAACGTTGATCAGGCGTGAAGAACCTACGCACTCTATTCAGGATCCCCAGGTTTTTGGATGCTGTGGAAAAGTCCTCAACATACTGGCTCTGATGACATGCTTAGGCTAATACGTAGACTGAAGTGGTTGAAGAGACGAGAGGGGAATGAATGGGGATGTTTTGGCTGAGAACACCTGTTTTTTCTTGGCATTGAATTCGACCAGATTGTTGGAGCCCCTTTTACTAGTTAAATCAGATTCAAAACGCAGTAGACCTCAACGACAAGGCTCTCTCGCTTCTCGGCGATTACAGCCCTATCGGTATCAGGCCAGCTAAGATATCTCTCATGGACCGTCGTCTGCATATCAATTAATTTTGCCGAGAGGGAGCATGTCATTGATATGCAGCAGAAAGAGGTGGGCGATAAGACAAAGCCCTGCGGGACACCGGCATTGACTGGCATGAGTCATGAAGTGCATCCATCCGCAAGAACACGGGTTTTTCGCTCATGTAGGAAGTCAGAAATCCAGTGACAAAATCGATCAGGCAGTCCATATTACGGAAGTTTGGAGAGAAGAGCTTTGTGCCAGAACCGATCAAAGGCCATGGCAATATCTAAGCTAATAGCCTTATACTCACCGTGTTTGTCGATGGCTTCCCCCGGAGGTGCATCGCATACGCTAGAAGATCTCTTGCTGGGGTTATCGCTATGGGACGGCAGTTTGATGGGTCCGATCCGTCTTCCTTTTTAGGGTTGCTCATTAGCTTCTCTCCAAACCTCCGAAATACAGCCAGACGAGTATAAGAGACGGTATAGTCGCGTCAGTACGGGAGACAACTCGGCGGCACACCTCTTGAGGATGACAGCTGGGACACCATCCGACCACTAGGTTTTCCAATAATCGAGGGACTGTAGTTCGGAGCGCACATCGCTCTGCCTGAAGTAAATATCAGGCATTTGGAGTCCACACGAAAGAATCGTGATTAGTATAACTCTCAAACAGCTTAAGAACGGCTAGGCACCGGGTGATGACAGAGTCACAGCGGAGCTTCTGAAGGCAGGTGGACGACCGGTCCTGAAAGCCCTTCAGAAGCTATTTAACTTCGTCATCATCGAGGGAAAGACGCCCAAAGCGTGGCATACTGGCATGGTGAGGCTTTCCTTCAAGAAGGGAGATAAATCCAAATTGAAGAACTACAGGCCCATCATCGCTGCTGAATCACATATACAAGCTATTTTCGAGAGTTATGACGAACCGTCTCGCACGTAGGTTGGACGACTTTCAGCCTCCCGAACAAGCCGGTTTCCGCAAAGGCTTTAGCACCATAGATCACATTCATACGCTGCGGCAGGTTGTACAGAAGACCGAGGAGTACAATTTGCCATTGTGCTTAGCGTTTGTGGACTATGAGAAAGCTTTTGATTCTGTCGAGATTTGGGCCCTGCTACAGTCCTCTCCAAAGGTGCCGAATTGGCTACCGGTACATACAAGTGTTGCAGTCCCTGTACGCAAACGCCTCCATGTCAGTCCGTCTTCAGGACCATTACCACTCCAGTGAGGTGTGAGACAGGGTGACGTCATATCGCCGAAACTGTTCACAACTTTGTTGGGGGACGTTTTTAAGCTTCTGGAATGGGATGGACTTGGCATCAATATAAATGGCGAGTACATGACGCACCTTCGATTTGCCGATGATATCATAGTCATGGCTGATGAGACCTTGGAAGACCTAGGTAAGCAGAATGCTCGACGACCTCAGTAGAAGTCTCTCAACAAGTGGGTCTCAAAATGAACATGGACAAGATGGAAGTCATGTTGAACTCTCATGTCGTACCCACTCCTGTAAAAGTTGGAAGCTCTACACTGGAAGTTGTATACAAATATATTTTACCTCGGACAAAAGTGCAACTTGGAGAAGAAGGCTCAAAGTCACTCAGAGGGCAATGGAGAGAGCTATGCTCGGAATCTCCTTGCGTGATGTGTCAGAAATAATTGAGATCCGCAGATATCTAAGGGTCACGGACATAGCCCAAAGAATTGCGTGGCTAAGGTGGCAATGGGGCAGGGGCACATTGCGAGGAGAAAAGCCGGCCGTTGGGTGGAAAAGTCCTTGAGTGGGGAGGCCACGTGCAGATGGACCGCAGCCGTGGCAGGCCTCCCACCAGGTGACCGACTAAAGGTGGTAAAGGTCGCGGGAGTCCCTTGGATGCGATGGCACAGAACCGATCTGAGTGGAGACTTTGGGGGAGGCCTATGTCCAGCAGTTGCAGAGTTGTTTTATTTTATTTCATCTTGTAACTTAGAAGATAACTGCACGAAATCATTATTCGCATTAGTCGTCATTTTTTCCTCACCCTTAAATCATTAACTTCACACGTTCGTCATTATCGCCAACAGCGTTTTTAGTTAAATTTGATTTTTCTTCGAAACTATTACTTCACAATAGGGCCACTTATATATATTTCAATCATATTAATCTAGGAATGATTCCGGTAAAGAATAATTGTTGTACCACAAGGTTTTATCATCGGACAATAAAATCGTCAAAAATATATCCGGACTAAGAACCACCCACCTAGATAATGAGGGTTTTTGCCAAATGAAGAATCCGATAGATAGCGTTATGAGTTCTGCTAGATAGATTGATCTACCTATAGGCAGATACTTTACTTTTACTTCCTTATCCTCGAATGAAGATTGGTCAAATCGGGCCTTATTTAACGTCGTAAAGCCCGGACAGCAAACACAATGGAATATCAATTGTTTTATGCCTTTTAAAAGGCTTTTGGGTTTTACTACGTTATACCTACTTAGGTATATCCAACTTTAGAAAAAACGGCCAGTTCCTGAAATGGAAGTAGGTAAATCAATGTTTAACAAGTTCCCGCAGAGTCGGACCAGTGACGCATCGTGGCGTGTGACGTCACGGCGGCCGTCAGTTGCAAGTTGCAATTTACAATCACTGCACTCGCCGGGTGCACTTTTATACGCTCGGATTCCAGTTCGGATGGAGACACTGTTGCACTGGCAGCGAAACGATGATAAAACTATACTCTGGTTTTTAATCGTGTGGAGTAACCTGACAGATGAAAATGACAAGTTTCCATACATTTCGACATTTTGCATGTGTCAAATTGAGTGATAATGTATGGGGATGACACATTGACATCTGTCAGTTTACTCCACATGATTAAAAACCCAAAAACCAAAATATAGGAAACCGCCCTCACTTAGTTTTTTTTTTTAAATTGCGTACAATCAACAAGAAGTTGAGTATAATGCGAGTAACAAGACACCCTATTTGGTCCAGTGGTTTTAGTACCGGGCCGTGATCTTGAGGGTCGGAAGAAGATTTATTAAGATACCCCACACGCACAGGTTGGATGGAAAAAAATATTTGGTCCAACAGGACCTGTGTTTGAGCACACACTTGAGCGCTGAGCACTTTATTATATCCTGCGTATCTGGCTGATAGTTTAGATTGGCCGCCGCAGCCGAATATCGTTGGAGGTTTTATTTATTTATTTTTTACAATATTCGGACCGTTGGAGCCATAAAGTCCTTGAGTGGAGACCGCGACTCGGTAAACGTGTGTTGGACGCCCTGCTACAAGATGGGATGACGACATTCGAAGGCTGGCTGGAGTGAGCTGGATGAGAGTGGCCGAAATTGGGAGCGGTGGCGTGCATTGGGGGAGACCTATGTCCAGCAGTGGACGAGTGTGGGTTGCTAATGATGAATATACGGACGGCCAGACAGACAAGATGTATCTATAAGTGTTCCGTTTCTCATTTGGTTACGGAACCCAAACGATTCTCTCTGTAATCTCAGATTCGTTATTCGATACAATTTGCTCTGTGGACGGTAAGCCCAAAATGAATGTACGACCTACGTATGGGCGCGCGACCTAAAAGGGAAATAAAATGCAGCCTTCCTTTTTTACCAAACCGGTAGCAAATTGTGATAGAGCCCTGGAACTGTCCATTAGCTTCTATTCTGTTTTCTATATCCGCTCTGGACCGGTTTTTGGCAGAATTTTTGTTCAATAAACTTTTCCAGCTGTTGGTTAAAGCTGGGAAATCACTTTGAAACTTTTTACTAGTGTAACGGATTGGCACAAAATATACGAACGACGGCTATCTACGTCGCATTTTTTTATGTATAGGTAGCTGACGAGCAGGCGGATCATCTGATGGTAAACAATACCATGCTCAGGATGGAGAAATCTGTGGCTGTATGTATGGATAGATGTAGAATCATAGGATTCCTAGCCTAGGTCTCTTTAGGTCTTACTGTATGGTATGTACCTTCGTGGTGCTATCTAGAGCTTAAGTGGACTGTATCTGTATTCTTATGTATAGGTACTTACTGGCATATCATGGACAGGCTAATGGGCTAGCTAGCAGGAATATTTCAATCACAAACACTGTTTCCAATCATGTATGTGTATTTATTCACTCACTCGTACACACATGTACACTTTTCTCATTAATTATGTATTAATTCTTACATGTTAATTATTACCAATTGCTGTGGAGCATGTTCTCATTACTTTATATCATTATTTTCCCCGTTTATGTACGAATCATGGCGTGTGAAGCTGAACACTTCGATGTATTACTGTTATTACATGGACACTGTATTAATTGTATTGTTATTTTACTGCAACGAATTAGCGAGGTTTTATTAACCATTTCAACGCATTATTCTCTGGCGTATCAATAACTGTATAGATGTAAAAATTGATCACATGGCGGCTCTATATCACCCGGCCATCTTAGAGTTTCTTATAAAAGAGAATGTGCTCTATCTCTTTTAGTGCCACTATAATAACAATAACACGGAAGCGGACATCCTGCGTTTTAGGGATGCCGCAATGAAAATTACATTTATGTTCGGTAGGATTCGAACATGTTCCACAGCAAAAAAGACAATTTACAAGTCAAAAAGCCTTTTCTAAAAGCTTCATCTATCTAATCATTGTATTTGAAGTGCTTTCTTCCATCGCGATGCTCAAAGTTCACAATTTTCAAAGAAAGTAGCGACATCTATGCCCTACCTTAGTAAATGAAAGCTCTTACAATGAATATTTTCGAAAATTTTTAGTTCTTACATTAATTATGATATATATATAGCAAAACAAATGACTATATGTTAGAGCAATATTGATAGCATGCGATACCATATGCAAGAGGCCTTAGGGGCCTGGAACAAAGAAAAAATTTACATTATGTGAAACATTTGAACATCATGACACAAGAAAGCTCTCCTCAGGTTACAACATCATAGCTTAATGCACTATGTCAATATGTATTACTAAGCTTATATCTAATAATAATATGACGTCGCATTAAAGACGCTTATGTAAACATGCAATAAAATAAAGTGAACTTTACATTTTGTTTTCTTTCATAAATGTAAAACACTATATACTAACATGCATTATTTTTTGAATAAATTTTACATTTTGTATAACATAAAACTTAACATGATTCTAGTAAGAATTTAAGATACAGTTGTATATTCATGCTTTTAAAAGAAAAATCGACTCTTTCATCTTGTATCTACCAAGATACCTTACATGCATATTTGCGGCCATCATTTCAGTGCCGTCTTTGAAAGTGTTTCAGGAAAAACACAACAATATTAATATTACACGTCTTAGGTAGCTGCTATTTAGGCACTTATTAAATGAAAAGGGACATTAGGCTGAACTTTATAGTCATACTTTTTCTTTTCAAAGAGAGAATGCCGCCGACCTGGTCAACTACCTGCCTTCGTAAAACCATAATAATATACTTATACCATGCATTATAAAGAACCATTGCAGGTACGAATGGTATGGTCAACACAAGAAACATAAGAGTCCATAAAAACATAAAACATGGGAGACCCACGCTTCGGCATGAATGGGCCGGCTCGACCGGAGTAATATCACGTCCTCACGGAAAACCGGCGAGCATCCTGTGTTTGTCCCAATCCAGGGGAAGGGGGGTTAAATTGGAAGCACTTGTGACACCACTGGTGTTGCAGGTGTTCATCGGCGGCGGTAATCGCTAACCATCGGGTGATCCGTCGGCTCGTCTGCCACCTATCTAATCAAAAATAGGTGATCCCTCTGCCCATCCGCCACCTATCACAAAAAGAATCGCTTACCATCAACTAAAACTTTTGCTCGTCTGCTACCAGTGCCACATCTATCTATACTATTTATAAAGAGATAACTTCTATAGACTACGACAAGGCTTATAGGTAAGCCGAAAACACGAAACGCTTGCGCGATGTAATTGGACACAGCGCCATCTATTGGTTCATCTCTGAATTACGGTCCCGAAGCGAAGTGAGGGCGGGCTACTAGTATCACATAAAAACAGAGACCTACAGTTTTAAAGGTAGGTAATTGATTCAGCCCTGTGGTCGCTCTGACAGCAACAAAAGCGGGTGTCCACCACAAATTATTGAAACAGTCGATAGCAATTATGGCCGAATGGTAACAAAGCCACCAATTTAATTACACTTAATACACGTCGTTGAGGGTTTAAATAAGGCTGTTAAAATCACTCCAGGGACAACAATAACGCCTTAAAGGGCGAGCTACACATCAGCGAGTCCCCTGATCGACGGCCTCGATGGCGCAGTGACTAAGCGCGAAAGGTCCAGGGTTCGATTCCCGGTCAAGTCAATTTAGGAAACTACATTTTCTAAGTTGTCTTGGATCTGGGTGTTCTAGTTGACGCCCCGGGGGGTGGACGGGTATATCGGACTCCCCCCGCTGAAGGCGGGGGTTTACCGGCTAAAACCCCTGGGACATCGTCCATATTTGGAAAATGTCATGGGTCCGCGACCAGTTAATTATGGTCATCTGGTACTTATAGTACAGGGGTTGCCCTAGTTTGAGACCAGGTTGATTGGTGTGCTTGTTTGGCGCATTGATTTATTTGTTTTTGCTAACGAACCAGTACTTAAACCACTCGACCAACACGGGGCGTTCGAACTGGTACTTAAGCTACGATAAGTCGACAAAGGTACTTTAGTGCTTCGTTGTGAATCGTTCGTGCCCTACCAAGTCTTTGGCCCTACCTAAAAAGCTTTGCCCATAAGTTTTAGGAGCCAGAAATTCAAAATAACGAATAAGTATGTTTATTATTGAGTAAGTATAGGCTTTTTTATAGACTTTTGTTTTTTATGATGATGTTCTCTTTGTCTTTCTGACATAGAGCAGTGACTTTAGTAGTGACACATTTTCTTTCAAATTGATCACGATGGAGTATTTAAATATCCTTAGTTTTGCGTGATAAACTATAGAAAACTACTGGGGTTTTAGAAACAAATCGGTACCTTGGTTTCAGTTAGAAATATTTTTTTAAAGGTAAGTGAGTAACTTCGTAACTAGCGTTAATTTCGATCTCTTTACGTCGTGTTGGTTTATGCTAAAGATACAGGGAGAACAGTGGCTCACTGGCCCTCAAGGGTTTACGCTGAGGATACCTCATCTTTGGACAAATAGTAAAAGAAAGAATGAGTTGAGAGACAACTGTAATACTTAGGTAGCAGATGCGCAGGCGGATCACCTGATGGTAAGCGATTGCTGCCGCCCATAGGTAGACACCTGCAACACCAGTAGAGTCACAAGTGCGCCAACCTTTAACTCCCTTTTCTCTCAGTCTGGCTTCCAGTACCCTCACTCATTTGAAGACACACAACGCAGCCGCTGCTTTACGCTGGTTTTCAGTGAGGCCGTGGTATAACTCCGGTCTTGCCGGCCTATACATGCCGAAGCGTGGCTTTAGCACGGTCACGGTTTTTTGGAATCGCTATCATAGTCAATATAAACTTTTTCTTTAACGTTCAATTTGAATGCAGGAATCTACATCAGGAACATGGCGAAAAGCAGCACAGAAGTAACGCGCAAGAGCGGCGACAAGCGCTCGCGCAGCGGCAGCGCGTCCACTGCGCGCGCGCCGCTGCACTTCGCCGTGCACAAGACGGGGAGCCACTTCGAGAGCTGCTGCGGCGTCTGCAACTTGTTCCCTGGTGTTCTGCTTATTGCGTTCTGCCAGGTATGTGATGCCATGCATGATCCGCCAAAGATCTAAGGTCGCAGACATAAATAAATAAATAAATGCGCCAGACAATCACACCAATCAACCTGGTCTCAAACTTTTTTTTTTCCCACGGGAAACCATCATGGCCTTCACCTTGCCACATGTGGGGGACAAGGTGGTGTGTGGGACTCTAACCCTAACCAAAACCCCTGGGGTGTCTATCTCGGCGCAATCGCGGTCGGATACCCCACAGCCGGGACGGGCAACCCCTGTACTATGAGTACCAGGTGACGATAATTAACTGGGGGCGTCAACCCAGGACACACAGACCCAAGAACACTTAGAAAATGTAGTTCCCTAAATTGAATTGACGTTAGTGGCGAGTAGTTTGTAGCTTTTTATGAGTTTGGCGGTAATCGCTTACCATCAGGTCATCCGTCGGCTTATCTGCCACCTATATCATAAAAAAGACTGAGATCGCATTTTATGCGGTTCTGGTAAGCGGGGTATGTCCTTCCAGGCCTCTCACACCACTTTTTTTTATGTGATAGCTTGGCAGACGAGCAGACGGATCGCCTGATATGCCGATAAGCGATTACCGCCGCCCATAGACACCTGAAACCAGTAGAGACAAGTCCGCAGCCAACCTTTTACCCCCTTTCCCCTCAATTAGGCCTCCGGTACCCTCACTCACGCAGGGAACACAGCGCATGCACACTTCTTCATCCGGTTTTTTGTGAGGACGTGGTACTCCGGTCGAGCTGCCCCATTCATGCCGAAGCGTGCCTCTCCCACTGTTAAAAATTTGTTGTGTGAATTTGTGTGTTTATTTACCAAGGTAATTAGTTAATAATATATTTTCTTGTTCAGGTCCTGGCGGGAGCAGTTCTACTCACGCTGGTACTCGCACGGTCACGCAGCTACGATGAGATGCACCAGACACCGGGATCGCAGAGTAAGTCTTTGATAAGACTTTTGAAATTCATCATGCGCAGGTCCCACGGCGCTTCATTCTAATTACTGGACACCTCAAAGGCTTAGGGTACGTTCCCACAAAAGCGTAGCTGTGTGGAGTGGACTTGGAGACTAAAAATTAACCAATCACATTGCTCATCAGAGATGAGATGTGTATTTTGAGCAACGTGATTGGTCAATTTTTACAAGTCTCCGCTCAACTCCACGTAGCTCCACTTCTGTGTAAACGCACCCTTAGTCATGGTCAAAGCTTACCCCGGGGTCCAAAGGGATAGCTTTGGACACTTTTAGGGAATTACACTCTAAGGGTGCACAGAAGCAAAGCTGCGTAGAGTTAAGCGGAGACATATAATTTACCAATCACATTGCTCAAAAACACATCTCATCTCAGCTCCGATTCAGTGGAAACTGTGTTAGCGGATTTGAGAAAAATGTTACGTTAAAATGTATGGCGCGCGGGGATGTAAATGTAAATGTAAAGTGGACTCCTGTTTCCGCACTTAGACTCTTATTTGGTCCAGTATGCGTGTAGTGTCCTGGCTATTCTAGCCAGCCTAACTCCGCCCAGAAGCGCAGAAGCTTCCTGGGATCCTCACAGGCTTCGCGGAGTGACCTCGCAGATCCGAGGATTTCGTTTTGTCACAGCATCGCATTCCAGGAAGTGTGCGCGACTGATTCTTCGGTGTTAAAACACCCCCTCTCTATAGGGCTGTCGGTCGCGCCTAGCGGGGTGAAGCGGGGCTGTGCGGTGATGTGCAGAGTTGGGCGGGGTGGAGCAAAATGTATTCACTACCCCGTTCAGCTCATTTCCACTTCACAGCTCCGCTCCGCTAGTCTCAGCTCCCATTCACCCAGCTACACAACTCAGCCCTGCGCCGCTTATCTCTGCGCAGCTCCGTTTCTGTGGAAACGCACTCTAAGTCCTCTCATAAGTAATTCTCATATTTTTTCATAGTTTGTGTATTGTGTGTTTATTATAAGTGGCTCCTCATAGTTTTTTAAAACATTTTTTTTTCTTCTTCTCTTAATTTTGTTTTTTTTTTTTTATTAATTGGCTTGTTGTGTTTTGGTTTTTCTGTTGTATTGTTTCATGTTCGTGTCATTCACTCGTTCATTTATATACGTCACTCAAGGTCCAAACTGAAAACCAGCGCTGCAGTGGCTTCAATGAAGCAGCTGCAGCATATGCTGAGTTTGACTTTATTGACCACCTATCTGTCTATATATGAAGCACGTAATGTTTCTCTCTGTACTCGTATGTACCTACTTCTTATTATGTATTCTGTGTCTTACTGCTGTCGTGTTGTATCTCTTCTTGTGTGGTCAATAAATGTTTTACTTACTTACTTACTAATTTGTTGTCCTCAGTGATGAGCATGGCGACTGGCGCGGTGCTGAGCGCCGTCACCGGAGCGGGCGTGCTCCTCATAGTCGTGGCCCTCACTGAGAACTGTCGGGCCATGCTGGTAACATTAACTCTGCCTCCCTCTTCTCTCTTTGGCTCTGTCGATATGTTAAACACCATATTTTGGACCTTATGTGTTGGAGATCAGGTCCAAAACCAATTAATTGTATTTATACTTACTGCCCATTAGAGGTTAACATTATGGACATTCTTTAAGATCGAACTTTCGTGGCAGTCCTTGAACCCAATATTCCTCCGAAAGTGTTACATACTTTTGTTCGACCTGAGAATCGGACCCTGGAATAACCGGCCGTAAATATACCGTTTATTTAGAAGGCATTTTTCATACTTAAATAATTATAACTTTTACGACATTGTTACTATTGACCCCTACAAGCGAATCGCTTGAGAAAATACCCGAAATGACAATAGAAGGTTCGAGAAGGTTGCAGGGTTTTGTGGAAATCTCCAGATGCTCTATTCGCGATATACGCGGGAATATTCCAGAAGATTCCCTATGTCCCAGCTTTGGTGGCGAAACTCAACAATCAACAAGGTATTAAAACGTAAAGGTGTGAGCGCCAGATATGGTCCAAAATTGGCCGTCCTCTACAATTTGCCGCCCCTTACAATTTGCCGCCCCCTACAATTGCCGCCCCCTACAATTTGCCGCCCCCTACAATTTGCCGCCCCCTACAATTTTCCGTCCCCTACCTCACTACGCCCCGTTGGTCTAGTGGTTTAAGTACCGGGCCGTGATCTCGGGGTCCCGGGTTCAATTCTCGGGTCGAGCAAAAGTATGTTTCGAATTTTTCGAACATAGCTCGGGTTTGTGATCACCAATCCGCATTAGGCAAGCGTGGTGATTAAGCCTAATCCCATCATAGTAGCTGTGAGCTATGGGAGTGAACTGTGTAAATGAAAGATAGATTTAAATAAGTAAATAAAAATATAATATGAAAAAAGCAAACCACCGTTACACAACTTGACAGATGACAACTAACAAAGGAAAAATCACACACCGTTTTTATCTTATAAATAAAGTGGCTTTCTAACCAGCCTGTAGTCGACATACTCCCGCCCGTAAGGCTCAGTCTTACTAGATAATCAGACTACAGGCTGGCTAGACTTAAACAAAACTAAACAACCATGAAATAACACATTGAAAACATAACAAACTAATTAAATTATCTTCCTATATAAAAACTAAAACAAAAAATATGTTAACCCTCGCAAATCTTTACAAGTTTGCGAACTGGTCGCCTGAGCGTTCCCGCCGCAGTGGCGACATCCGCCACCCGCACCGTGCCATCTTTTCCTGGATATGTCGCCGTAATCCTGCCCTTCGGCCAAACTCCTCTAGGTGAGCCACTGTCGCAAATTATAACAATATCTCCTAACTTTAAGTTCTCCCGAGAGCAATTAGGGCGACGTCGAGGGGCCAGAGTTGGAAGGTACTCTCGAACCCACCTGGTCCAGAAATGATCTGCGAGCCTCATCGCCTTCTTCCAGGCAGACCTCGCCTGCAACACGTCGTCTGTCAATGGTTCATTGGTGTGGGGCAGTGAAGAAGACGATCCCAAGAGGAAATGGTTGGGTGTCAAAGCCGGCTCCTCATCGGCAGCAACCGGGACATGTGTTAACGGCCTTGAGTTAACCACGTTCTCAACCTCCACCAACAACGTGACGAGTGTCTCTTCCTTAGGGCTGCGCTCCGATAAAATAGCAGCTAGAGTTCTCTTAACGGTGCCGACTAAACGCTCCCAAACTCCCGCCATAAAAGGTGCTGCTGGGGGTAGAAAGTGCCACTCAATTTTCTTATCGACAGCGAAATCGGTAACAGGCTGCCAAAGTCGATTTATCTCCCTACTAGCCCCAACAAAAGCGGTTCCGTTATCAGAGTATATTCGCTGGGGACATCCTCTTCGAGCGATAAACCGACGCAGGGCCATAATGGCGGAATCCGCAGACAAACTGTGCACCACCTCCAAATGAACGGCTCTCGTTACCAAGCATGTGAACAAACCGACATAGCGCTTCTCCCGCCTTCGGCCAATGGTAACGTCTAATGGACCGAAGTAATCTAAGCCGCAAAAGGTAAAAGGGCGCTGATGGTGTTGCAGTCGAACATCTGGTAAATCACCGGTTGGTGGAGTTACTGGAGCAGCTTTCTTGATTCGGCACTTCAAGCACGATGAAGCAACGCTACGAACAGTCGGCCTTAGTCGTAAAATGTAAAAACGCTGCCTCAATTCATTAACGACTGTTTCATTATGACCATGTCCGGCCCACTCATGATAAAAAGTGATCAACAGCCTGATGGTGTGACATCGTCCATCCAAAATAATAGGAGCCCTCATACCTTCGGGAACCACCTGACAAGCCTTGATACGGCTGTCAAGTACAAGGAAGCCTCGGTCATTCATTATCGCCTTCAAATTTCTCAGTCGCGAGCTTGTTGGAAGTGGCTGACCATTCTTAACCGCTATCAGCTCCGAAGTGAAGCAACTGGACTGGCTGGCCTTCAGCAGATACTCTTCAGCCTTCCTGATGTCACGGGCGAGTAGCGGATGTGGCCGCTGCAGCCGCGTCTGAAACTGACGACATTCTTTGAGGATTCTAATAAACTGAAACAACCTGGCTGTGGTTCGAAGAAGGCGAACCCACGAACTAAACCGGTTAGCGTCCGGAACTGAGGTGCTCTCATGTGAGACTACAATTTCATTGCACTTCAGTTCCAGTTCATCTATCAATTCCATTTCACTGGATTCCTCCACAGGCCATTCGGACTCAGAGAGTTTTAAAAAAGCAGGCCCATGAAGCCACCTATCTAAAAGGTTGAGGTTCTTGACCGAGGAGCGAGTGGCGTCGTCCGCTACATTCAGCGCTGTCGGAACCCAACGCCAATCGCTCTGCGAGGTGAGTTCGGAAATCTCACCCAGCCGATTTCCAACAAATGTTTTAAAATCTCGCGGGTCGCGCCTGATCCAAGATAGAACTATACGAGAATCAGTCCAGAAAACCCTCCCGGTTGGTTTTTGTCTGATCTCACTGCAAACTTTCGATGCCAAACGAGCGCCTAATAAGGCTGCCTGCAGCTCCAACCTAGGTATAGTCGTGGGTTTCAATGGAGCCACGCGAGTTTTACTTATAATAAACGATGTGCTTACAGAGCCATCATTGTAAGCAAATCTCCAGTACAAGCAGCATGAATACGCTTCGCTACTGGCGTCAACAAAAATATGTAATTCCTTACGTAAAGGGGGTAAAGGGGTTAGCCTGTAACACCGCGGGATGGATAGAGTACAAATAAGAGCGATTTGCTCATACCAATCGCGCCATAGAGCACACTCCTCAGATGGTAAATTTTCATCCCAGCTAGAAACTAACCGCCAAGTTCTCTGAAAGAGAATTTTACCTTTGGTAATAAGAGGGGCTAAGAAGCCTAAAGGATCGTAGATTCTCATTAAGTCCCGAAGGACTTGACGCTTAGAAAACCTTCCAGGTGGCGGTGGAGGTAATTCCACGTTAAACGTAAAACTGTCTTTATGTGGGTTCCAAACCAGACCTAATACGCGAATAGTTGTACCGTCTAAGTCCAAATTGACATTTGTAAAAACTTGCTTGATTAACTCGGATGGGACACTAGCGAGAGCCTCGACTCTGTTCGACACCCACTCTCTCATTTGAAATCCACATAAAGAGTGAACGTGTACTATATCAGCGGCCAACTTGGCTGCTTCCTCTACCGAGTCCACACTTCCTAAAAAATCATCCATATAATGATCCTCCTTAATAGCTCGGGCAGCCTCAGGATAATTTTCACTAAATTCGTCAGCATTTTTATTTTTTATATAATTCGCCGTAAAAGGAGAAGACGTAGCCCCAAATATAAGTGAAGACATCCTGAACTCTCTGACTTCTGTCCCGGGTCCGTCTGGACACCAGAGATATCGCTGGCAGTCGCGATCTTCCTCCCTGATTTTTATTTGTGGAAACATCTCACGTATATCACCAGCTAGCGCGACTTGACCCTCACGAAACCGGAGAAGTATCCCTAGCAAACATTGCAATAGATCAGGACCGGGAAGAAGCAATGAATTCAAGCTGACCCCACAAGACTGAGCGGCCGCATCATGAACAATCCTGAGCTTGCCCGGCTTATGGGGATGAGTGACCCCAAAATGTGGCAAGTACCACCGCCTAGACTCGTAATTTGGGCGCTGATGAGAATCAACACACTCCTCTGCGTAATCTTTCTCAATATAAGCCTCGATATTTAACTTATAGAGATCGAAGTAAATTTGATCCTTCAAGAAACGTTTACCTAGATTCTTGAGGCGAGCCGTGGCATGGTTAAAACTGTCTGGTACGGATGGAGTATCCTCCCGCCATGGCAAACCAACCTCGAACCTACCACTAGGCAAACGCCTCGAGGTCTCCTCAAGGATGTTTAACGCACGTTTCTCAGACTCGCTAAACGGCTCTTGAAGCTTAACACCTAAGTTTTCTAAACGGTAATGGTCCTTTATTAAAATATCAAGTTCCTGATCTTTGGACGAAACCGTACAATGATTGATTGTTGCGAAAGGCGCAGAAAACCTATTCATCGCGCCAAATAGTACCCACCCGAGCACCGTGCGCACTGCTGCCGGTTCCGCCGGCCTACCAATCCGATTCTCCAGAGCCATCATCATCTGCCAATCACTTATGCCAATCAGAATCTTAGGAGACCCATCAACATAAGCGAGCTGTTCGGCGATATCGATCAAATGTGGAAAAGATTGGAGGTCATCTGGAGAAACTGATTGCGGCGACAGTGACAAATTTGAAATTGCTCGAGCGTTTTTAATGTTGAAGATATCTGAACAATTTTTGCCCCGTATGCCGAAATTCACTAATTTTGAACGAACACCCCCCCGGGAACCTGTCACGCTTTCGATATGAATACGGTCTTCGCGACCTGACAGACCTAATTCGTCAGCTAACTCAAAATCAATCATCGAAACGGTCGATCCATCATCCAAAAGAGCGAATGTTTCGTGATCGCCGTTTGGCCCAGAAACTACAACAGGTACGATTTTTAACAAAACTCTGCCTGCTTGCTCTTTGGAATTCGAAGATATAGAATTATTTTTGACAAGTTCGGACTCATTTGAAGAAAATGTGTTCATTTTTTCAATCTCACATTGCTCATCACGGTCACACGTCACTGCCACGGACTCAGAAAAAATTGGTTCGTTCTCACTAGATTTTGAAACTGATACAGGGGCCGAAAATGAGTTGTGCAATAGTGCATTATGAGGGGCACCGCACTTTTCGCATTTAGACGTACACATTCGCCAATCATGACGACTGCCTTTTAGACATCTCTCGCACACCCTAGCACTTCGAACCCACGACAAGCGTCCCTCGTCACTCTGAGCAGCGAATTTAGGACACGTCCGCACACTATGCCCACGCTCTACACAGTATAAACATGAACCAACCTGACAAGCAGCGCACTTCGCCGCATTGCATACTGCTTTTTTCGTAGGGAGTGTCGATCGCGCACCTACAGGAGGAAAGGGGTTGCGAGTAACCGGACGGAACGCTGTGTTCGCAGCCTTCTCCGGAGGCGGCGCCGTGGCAGCAAGAGGGTCATCATACGGTGCGAAGCGTATCCTCTTGCTCGCCTCACACTCCAGGAACTCGGCCATAAGGACGAGCTTAGGACGACTTGAATCATTAGAATTAGAATGCGCAAAATCCAACCACTTGTCCTGTAACAACGGTGTAAGTTTATAGTAAATTGTATTAAACAATTCGGGCGAAAACAAATAATCATTTTTATTTAGAAGCTGCATTGTTCTAATACAACTTCTTAATTTGGTCGCTAATAAAACGGTATCTTTGTTGCACCTCCCTAGGCGTGGCATACCGCGTATTGCACGTACCTCACTCAGTACGATCCGTTCCGGTTGATCATAATAAAGCTCTAGGGCCCGCACAATATCATCGGGGTTGTCACACACTAGAAGCAAAGACCCTGCGATCTCGCGCGCCTCCCCTTGGAGCGCAACCCTAAGCCTCGCTAAGTTTTCAGGGGCCGTAAACGATGGTTTACTGTCGTTGTACGCTTTTCTAAAGAGCAACCATTCGGTGATGTTGCCGCTGAATAGGGGCAACGGGGCAGAGGTTCCATGTCTATGAGATACCAGTGATAACAACTGTGACACCTCCATTGTCACAGTTTGCGGTTGAGACGCCCTCATTGACGGCTTATCAGCGAGAGGTGACTTATCAGCAAGAGTGGGCTCGTTAGCGAGAGGTATATTATCAAGAGGAACATTCACATGACATGAGTTGTTAGTGAGAGCCAAGTTATTAAGAGGAGTAATAATGGGATTTACCTGACTGTGTGAACCAACCGTATTTTGTCGATTCACCCACTCGGCGGTCAAACTACGGCTCGAATGGCGAGAGCGCGACCTCCGCGACCCTCGCTCCTCGGCCTCCGCCACGGCAAGCGCGTACTCCGCGCGAGCTGCCTCCTCCTGCCTCGCAGCGGTCTTGCGGGCCTCCTCCTCACGCAAGCGGGCCGTCTCCTCACGCACGCGGGCCGACTCTTCACGCACGCGGGCCGCTTCGCTGGCCGCTTGCTGCTGCTGCTTCGAGGCCTCGGCGAGCTTTCGCTTAAGTTGCGCCTCGGCAGCCTTTAAAAGGACACTCTTGGAGCTCGATCTAGAAGAATCGATGGATCGATCGTCCCCCTCCCCCCGGGATAAAGAATCGGAGAAATGAATCTCCTCCGGGAGCAAGGGGTCGACTGGCAGCGCCTCCTTTGCCATCGGGGGCTTTGACATGGAGCCCTTGGGCTCCTCCGACGGCAAAGGCTTATCGACCTCCTCTGCAAGAAGCCTAGCGGTGGTTTTGGAACGCGTAAACATTGAAGAAAATAATGTGAAAAAATTTCGACAAGAACTAAACAATGAGACAAACTAAATGACAACAAATGAGAAAAAAATTACTACGATAGAGTTAAATAAATGGCGAATGGTACAATTTACGGGTGAAGGACCAACATGTGAGCTATGGGAGTGAACTGTGTAAATGAAAGATAGATTTAAATAAGTAAATAAAAATATAATATGAAAATAGCAAACCACCGTTACACAACTTGACAGATGACAACTAACAAAGGAAAAATCACACACCGTTTTTATCTTATAAATAAAGTGGCTTTCTAACCAGCCTGTAGTCGACAGTAGCGATAACTTGATTTCTATGATGGAGGCCTTTGCCCTGAAGTGGGACAGTATATAGGCTGATACTTTACTTTTTTTTTTACCTCACTACACTTGGCTCCAGCCTAGGTCATAAATATGGTAAATCCGCCACGGAGCTTTAAGTAGTTACTTAGTTAATTATGTGGTTGTGCTTCCTAGGTGTACCTTCTGGTGGCTGCTATGGTGTTTATATCAATAGTGATCTTGGCGATGACGAAGATCGGCCGTGCTTGTGTGCGATTTCAAGAAGGTATGTTAGATATTGATCTAATTATAACCGCCAACACAAAACCAAATAAGTAGGGAGTCATTATACTCTTTCTTTATTCTTTTTCATCCATAAATAACTAGTACATGCAACAAGTGTCACTACTAGTACATGCCTTTTGGAATTACTTATAATTATGTCGGGCCGCAGCGGGGCCGAACGGGTCGCAACGCAAATGCTAAAATCTGATGCTCAAAACTCTATCTACTTGCTGGTACAGTGGTCTAGTTCCCGGCTGGGCTATTATTATATATTGGTTTATGTCCCCGGGATAACTTGCACACTTGTGGAATGATGCAAAAAAATATGAGCGATTTATGTGGATTTTTACGCTGCGCCCTGAGGAATTTCAGCCTGTCATAATACGTAACTATTGAAACACAATAGAAAAAGTTCATTAAACAATGACCATTGTTCAATTGGTCTAATTATCATGGCTTTGTCTCGTTGCAGCTCCAAAGATAAAGGATGAGCAGCACCGACTCGCCAACTTGGCTTGCACTAGCGGTCTCTTCACTTTATTTGGAGCAGGTGAAAATTAATTAATTGTTTTTGTTATCTTATGTTGACCCACTACTGGGCTCTCACAAACTCCTCCAGTGATCCAGAGCCAGCAGATTGGCGAAGATTGAGAGGCAGATCCAGAAAAATAATTAGCCTGACGATCACCAATTATTGACTAGGATACACACCCAAACAAATATGTAAATGTGTTATATGTTTAATTTCCTTCTTGTTTCAGGGTTATATTTCTTCTCTTTTATAGTGGTGTTCAGTTTTTATCACTTTAGATATGTGCGACGCGCCATCTTACTGCACGAAGCTGAATGTGAATAAAAAGGAAAAGTCGGAACTACTTATACGCAATGCTGTCTTCTTAGTTTACTGCATTATGATGTCCCGCGAATTAAATCACTTTAAATATGATATTATAATGTACTATTCATGCACTAATGGAAGGGCGCAATGAGCAGTATTTTGCATGGCGGATTTTGCGAATGATGAAGACAGAGATGCGGCCCACTCTGCCCCACTGCGGTCCGACATAATGTGCCAACTTCGGGCAGTACACTGGTTTGAAAATGTGTCTATGCTTTGCGACCCAACCCGTCACAAGATTATACAAGGTGTATCTGTGAACATTTACATCCCTTTAACCGCGTATTCTATCAACCATTCTGAACAACATTTGTTCAACAACTTTTCCAAATTGTTCGCAAAAATTTTTGTCTCCCCATACAAAATGACCAAGTCACGTGACCGACTTTGTATAGGTGTATTTGTATATATAAAGATGAAAACTTTTTATTAGAATTTTCAAAAGTCATCAAGGAATCCAACTCGGCTGGGCAGCGTTCGGGAAGCTACGCAGCATATTTTCGGCTCATCTACCACAGTGTCTGAATACGAAAGTCTTTAATGCGTGTGTATTGCCAGTGATGACATACGGAACTGAAACGTGGCCGCTTACAATGGGCCGCTTAAGAAGGCTCAAAGTCACTCAGAGGGGAATGGAGAGGGCTATGCTCGGAATCTCCTTACGTGATCGTGTCAGAAATGATAAGGTCACGGACATAGCCCAAAGAATTGCGTGGCTGAAGTGGCAATGGGCAGGGCACATTGCGAGGAGAACAGACGGCCGTTGGGGTGGAAAGGTCCTTGAGTGGAGGCCACGCGCAGGAGGCCGCAGTCGTGGCAGGCCTCCCACCAGGTGGTCCGACGATCTGGTAAAGGTCGCGGGAGTCCATTGGATGCGGGTGGCACAGGACCGATCTGTGTGGAGAACTTTGGTGGAGGCTTATGTCCAGCAGTGGACGTCTATTGGCTGAAATGATGATGATTTCAAAAGTCATAGAACAAATGTTGTTCAGAATGGTTGGTAAAACACGTGGTTAAAGGGATGTAAATGTTCACAGATACACCCTGTATAGAAGTTTTGCGTTGCGCTGCGGCCCGCTCCGCCCCGTTTCGGCCCAACATAGGTACTTAATTTGCGCCTACCTTTAAGAAAGTCTCATATTTTGTTGAGAAGCTTTCTAACTTTGAAGACAGTCAGGAATAGTTCTGATTTACGATTTTCCGGACACCGTAATGGCACCGAACTTAAAACATTTTTTAAATATTGTTGGTTTATTTAATTACGATTATATTTTTGGGTTTGTATGTATTAGAAAATAAAATATAGATAGTAAATTATAACTGACTTTTTTATGTGAAGGTGGCAGACAAAGACGGATCACCTGATGGTAAGCGATTTTTTTACAAATCTCTCGTGAATTTAGGATAAGTACCTGTACTAGGGAAGTATGTACTTTGTTTATGGCAAGACTTGATTATATTTATTAGGGGATTTGTTGGTGAAAATGTTAGTAAAAGCCACAACTTGTTCTAATACATTTGTTATTTGGCTTTTACGAAAAAAAGCGGTGAAAATCTGTAGCAGGCGTGTCAGGATTCGGAAATAATAGCCACGTTTATCAATACCAGGAAATATGGCCGCTGCCGTAGGGCTGCCAACAACTTGTGCATTGACTGGTTCCGTAGTAAGTCAACGTGTGTTACAGATATTTAACAACAGAGGATTTACAAAATATACTTACAATGTTACACCTAAACACTGTACAAACATACAAGGTGCATCTGTGAACGTTTACATCCTTTTAACCACGTCTTCAGCCGTTCTGAACAACATGCATTCGATGACTTTTGGAAATTCGCATACTTATAAGTTTCCAAGTTTTCATACTCCGTCACGTGACTTGGTCATTTTTTATGGCGAGTCAAACAAAATATAAATACCTAATGTTGTTCTGAAAGGCTGAAGACGTGGTTAATGTTCATATACATCCTTTAAATTATTTTTTTTCAGTGTCTGGGTGTAATATGAGTCGTATCGTTTCAAAACAGGGAATTTTCTGGATGGAGTTGTATGGAAGATGGCCGGTTTTGAAACTATACGACTCATATAATGTATTCTATTTGTAAATCCTCTGTAAGTTGTCTCATACTTATCTGTAACACAAGTTCTAAAGCTATTTTGTACGGAGTCAGGTCAATGTATGAGATTGTGTGAATTTATTAATTAATTTTATTCATCTACTAGCGGCCGCCCGCGACTTCGTCCGCGTGGAAAAGTAACATTTTACCCCACTTTTAACCCCTTACAACCCCTTTTTCGCAATAAAAAGTAGCCTATGTCCTTTCTCAGGGTCTAGACCATTTGTATACCAAATTTCATTTAAATCCGTTCAGTAGTTTTGGCGTGAAAGAGTAACAGACAGACAGAGTTACTTTCGCATTTATAATATTAGTATGGATTTGGGCAGCCCTAGACGCAACGTCAGAAGGGCCGGTCGTAGGGCAACACACAAATCTCTATCGGCATCCCGGGTTGTCAATGTTGTGAGTTATGGTATCTGCTATGGTATCAGCTGGAGTCAGAGAAACATGTGCATTGTGCTATCAATATAATTTCCTAATCGTTATTTCGGCTATGGCAGCCAATCTTATCGATCAGCTGTCGACACAGAACATCAAAGAGCACAAGTGTATGCGCAGACACAAGTCTCTATATGCAATATGACATTAGTACATACTTATACTATCATTATTATGTCAGCCGATAAACTTTAAGTATCTATCTATTTCCTTACCCTCATATTTCCGATGGATCGTCAGTGTGACACGACTGAAGACGGATTAGGCTCAAACAATTAAATTCTCTCAACAAAATGTCTATAATTGAGAGGTCTTTGAATTAAAAACCTTAGGAAATTATGGCCAAATACCGTATTATGTTTCAGGAAAATCAAAATATGGAAAAATTTAAATTCTTGGGGATTCGGCCAAAGTCAGGTGACAAATGGCAAATATTATAATTCTCCGCGTTAATATTAGGTCGACATCCTCATTCTAAGAAAACGTAATAAATTTGGATTCATGAGTTCGCGAAATTTCTGGAATCCTCATTTCGTATAGTCATAGAGTAATAAAACGTTATTAATATTGTATTATTATGTATGTGTATTAATGCTTGGTACCGTACATAGCATTATACATAGGTAGATATAATTCATCTATACATATAATAAAAATGTAAAATAGCTGTGTCTGTACATTGAAGATTTTTATCTCAAAATAACTTAGGACGACTAAAAAACAGTAACAGAACATGAATCAATGATTTTTAAAATTTTTGTCTGTCTGTTTGTCTGTTTGTCTGTTTGTCTGTTTGTTCGCGCTAATCTCGGAAACTACTGAACCAATTCGAATGAAACTTTTTTTATTGCATAGCTGTAATATCAGGGCAACTTATAGGATATACTATATTTTGAAGACCAGGCTCCTTGATGTAGAACCACAACAGCCCAGCTAAACTATAAGAGGTAGGTCAATGGCACCTTAACAAAAGTTGTTCAGATTAATAAGCATTTTATGATGCCATGAAAAAAAATCCAAGATCATGGAACAGCTGGAATGGAACTCTAAGAGCCCAGCTACACTATAAAAAATATGGGATGAATTGGAATGCAAAATTGTCAAATGTGATGAGCATTTTTGGATGAGATCCGATAAGGAAGGATATTTCGAACTTAAGGGGGTTCCAAGTTTGGAGATGGGACTACGTGATTCCTTGGCCCAATCTACTATGTAAATAATCATCTTTAAGTCAAGAGTCATAAAGTTCACGCAAACGAAGTTGCGGGCGGCCACTAGTATATTAATAGTAAATAAATATATCACAATACTTTGACCTGAACCCAAAGTAATACATTGACCTGATACCGTACTAATTATGTTAAGCACTTGGGTTACCAGACAACAGAGGTATGACAAATACAATACTTAACAAACACAAGTGTTCATCACACAAATGTTTGTCCAGGGTGTGGATCGAACTCGTGACCTTTGGTGTATGAGGCAAGATCACTACATAAATGCACTGTCTGTTACTCTTTCACGCCAAAACTACTGAACGGATTAAAATGAAATTTGGTATATAGATGATCTAGACCCTGAGAAAGAACATAGGCTACTTTTTAGTGCGAAAAGGGGGTTGTAAGGGGTTAAAAGGGGGGTAAAAAGTTACTATTCCACGCGAACAAAGTCGCGGGCGGCCGCTAGTTGTAAATAATTGTAATGTAAGTAATCATTTTAATAATGACTATAGACTACGATCATAACAATTCCAGATACTTACACAATTTCCTCACTACGTTTGAAAAAGTGATTATAATAGCGATATCAATAGTAGTACAACTATAGATTAACCGTGATCTCGAGGTCCCCAGTTCGATTCCTGGGTCGAGCAAAAAGTATTTTTCGATTTTTTTCGAACAAAGTCTCGGGCTTATGATCACCAATCCGCATTAGGCAAGCGTGGTGATTAAGCCTAATCCCATTATAGTAGTGATAAACTTGATTTCTATGATGGAGGCCTTTGCCTTGCAGTGGGACAGTATACAGGCTGATACTTTACTTTTACTTTATACCATAGATTTATCCTCGGGTGAAGAGTGGTCAAATCGGGCCTTACTTCGTTAAGTAAGGCCTGATTTGACAGACAATGGAAAATCAACTGCTTTATGCCTTAAGGCTTTTGTGTTTTACTACGTTATACCTACTTACTTAAAAACGGCCAGTTCCTGAAATGGAAGTAAATCAATGTTGTACAAGTTCCTGCAGAGTCGGACTGTGACGCATCGTGGCGTGTGACGTCACGGCAACCGTCAGTTGCAAGTTGCAATTTACAATCACTGCACTCGCCGGGTGCAGTTTTATACGCTCGGATTCCAGTTCGGATGGAGACACTGTTGCACTGGCAGCGAAGCGATGATAAAACTATACTCTGGTTTTTTATCGTGTGGAGAGTAACCTGACAGATGAAAATGACAAGTTTCCATACATTTTGACATTTTGCATGTGTCAAATTGAGTGATAATGTATGGGGATGACACATTGACATCTGTCAGTTTACTCCACATGATTAAAAACCCAAAAACCAAAGTATAGGAAACCGCCCTCACTTAGTTTTTTTTTTTAAATTGAGTACAATCAAGATATCCTCACTCCGCATGATGGTAAGCGGCCGTGAGAACCAAATACATAATTTATGATTAATCCAGAATCAATAGATGGCGCTGGGGGTCGATTACATCGCGCATGTGTTTCGACATTTTGGTTTACCTTTATGCCTTGAAGTTGAGTATAATGCGAGTAACAAGACACCCTATTTGGTCCAGTGGTTTTAGTACCGGGCCGTGATCTTGAGGGTCGGAAGAAGATTTATTAAGATACCCCACACGCACAGGTTGGATGGAAAAAAAAATTTGGTCCAACAGGACCTGTGTTTGAGCACACACTTAAGCGCTGAGCACTTTATTATATCCTGCGTATCTGGCTGATAGTTTAGATTAGCCGCCGTTGCCGAATATCGTTGGAGTTATTTGTTTATATAGTTTCGGAAAAAAATGGCTGTAACAATATACGGACCGGTTGGACTTTGGAGCCATAAAGTCCTTGAGTGGAGACCGCGACTCGGTAATCGGGTGTTGGACGCCCTGCTACAAGATGGGATGACGACGTTCGAAGGCTGGCTGGAGTGAGCTGGATGAGAGTGGCCGAAAATCGGGAGCGGTGGCGTGCATTGGGGGAGACATATGTCCAGCAGTGGACGAGCGTGGGTTGCTAATGATGAATATACGGACGGCCAGACAGACAAGATGTATCTATAAGTGTTCCGTTTTTTCTCATTTGGCTACGGAACCCAGTTTCTCTCTGTAATCTCAGATTCATTATTCGATACAATTTGCTCTGTGGACGGTAAGCCCAAAATGGATGTACGACCTACGTATGGGCGCGCGACCGAAAAGGGAAATAAAATGCAGCCTTCCTTTTTTACCAAGCCGGTAACAAATTGTGATAGAGCCCTGGAACTGTCCATTAGCTTCTATTCTGTTTTCTATATCCGCTCTGAACTGGTTTTTGGCAGAATTTTAGTTCTATAAACTTTTCCGGCTGTTGGTTAAAGCTGGGAAATCACTTTGAAACTTTTTACTAGTGTAACGGATTGGCACAAAATACACATAGAACGACGGATATACACATTGCATTTTTTTATGTTATAGGTAGCAGACGAGCAGGCAGATCATCTGATGGTGAGCAATTGCCGCTGCTCATGGACACCTGCAACACCATTGGAGTCACAAGTGCGCTACCAACCTTTTATTCCCTTCCCCCCGAGTGGGCCGGTACCGTCACGGTCGGGTGACGAAATACAGCACAGGGGCTGCTTCACGCCGGTTTTCTGTGAGGCAGTGGTATCACTCCGGTCGAGCCGGCCCATTCATGCCAAAGCGTGGCTCTCCCATAATTTCGAAACTTCAGCCTCTTGGTAAATACAGTCGAGTGTGAGAAGGTCGCCGAGAGGCCCCAAGGGTCGAAAACCCAGCGTTACGAAGCGTTCCGTAGCGTTGCGAAGCCTTTCGTAGCGTTGCGAAGCCTTCCGTAGCGTTGCGTAGCGTTCAAATGGGTGGCACCAGCTGGTATTACCGTCGATGTGTATGTTCTAGAAAATTTGGAGGACGAATCCCCCCTGTCAAAGTTACTTTTGACCCAAATAAATGCATTTTAAGAGATGTTTCAGTTCACACTTTGGGAACAACTGTCGAAGGGATCGGACCTTATACAGGCTGATAAGAAGGAAAGGGCCGGCAGGGCCCATGTTTCACAATCAGTGTTTTTCCTCCCGCTTAGGGGATTTCCTTTACTCATGTTTACGAGAGTTTATTTCCGTAATCGCCGTTTTCTTTTTCTTATGTGATACAGACGAGCAGACGGTTCACCTGAAGGTAAGCAAGGCTCTTTGTTAACAACTAACCTGTTCTTCTTTTGTGCCTGTCAATCTCATATTTGGATCTCACGGCCGTTTACCATCAGGCGGAGTGAAGTCATGAACACATGACAAACATGTAATGAACACTCGTGTTTGATGTGACTGTGTGTAATATTAAGTGTGTTTATGCACTTTTTACATTTTAATTTAACTTGCCGGATTGTGCATTTCGAGTGACCCTGCCTCATACGCCAAAGGTCGTGGGTTCGATTCCCACCCTGGACAAACTTTCGTTTGATGGACACTTGTGTTTATTCAGTTTCCGGGTGCTGTATAAGTATTTATGTACTATATTTGAGTTTTCTCTGTTGTGTGACATCTTTAACACAAGTGCTTAAGCTACTTAGTACGGAGTCAAGTCAATGTATGAGATGTTGTGTGAATTTATTTATTTGTAATAATATCGTCGTTTGTAATGTTTTCTCAATTTAATGTCTCTATCCATATATGAAATTATGTATATTTAGCTCTTCAAATAGTTCCTATATTCACCATCGTCCAAAACAGATTTGTCGCGCAGTATATTAGGATTTTATATAAATAAACAATTTTGTCGATCCCCCTCCCGTCAAACCACACAAAGCAAGCTCAAATCCCCCCAATGAATCGGACGGAACAAAACGTAATTCAAATGATACATTTTCCCTGTTTTCTTTTGTCAAATTCTATTGACAACAAAACGTAATTTATATCAACCAATCACGACAGGTGGTCGGAGGATTTATTTTTTACAAATGGAGGTGGTTCCGGTAACAACGTGGACAAAATTACACTATGTTTAATTCTTTAATGGAAAAGATAAAACAAAAATATTAATCGCCTAAGATCCCATTGCTAAATTATACAAATAAATTAACCGAGGGATAGCCACGCTTCGGCATGAATTGGCTGGCTCTACCGGAGTAATACCACGGTCTCACAAAATACTTTCACAGAAGTTCTTTATTTTTTATTTATGAGATAGGTGGTAGACGAGCAGGCGGATCACCTGATATCCGTATATGTGAAACAGGCCTTTAGTCTCTTTCTCTATCTTCAGTTCACACATCTTTTTTACACAGTTATTACAATAAAGGTATTCTATTTTTTTCTACTTTTATTTCATCACTATTGGAAAATGCAAGCGTGTGCTCAATCCTCAAGAATTTTGACGACCCGTTTGATTCAGTGGTAGTGAATGCTGCGTCTGGGCCAAGGGTTGCGGGTTCGATCCCCGCACAGTACAAACATTTGTGTGCATGAACATGTTTGTTTGTATTGGTCTGGGTGTGTTGATGAAGTATGTATTTACAAAAGAAAAGTATTATACGTATATATTTGTAATCCCACTGTTGGTTCTGATATCTGTAACACAGGTGCTTGAGCTACCTATCTCAGAGTCAGACCAATGCATGTGATGTAGTGAAATATTCATGTGATGTAGTATTATATCTCTCATATATATATTATTATTATTATTATACTATGTTCTTAACCATTGAGCCACCCTTAGCCCGGTCAGGGCTGAGTCTTGCGCATAATCCTTATTAAGATTTATAACAATGCCAACTCCATCTGTTTTTTGCTCAAATCCTTTCCGGGTAGTGATGCCTAGCGATAGTCGACTATCGATAGCACACTTTATCGATATTTGACGTCATATCAATAGAATCGATAGCCTATCGTTACTATCGATAACAGACAATGCTATTGCAGGAAAGCAATACTATCGATATTATTGTTGGTCACATTAAAGAACTTACTTACTACTTACTCACGAATAAATCAATGCTGTAACGATGGTAAACTCCTTTGATACTGGCTGCCGTTTATGGCTGATTTTATAATGAGAATCTGTCATGCATTGAAAAATAAACAGACACGCTCTCGGGAGCACATTCCGAGCTAAGTGACTATATCGCGAGGAGCTAGAGTAAGGAGGGTCCAGACCTCACGTTATCCTAGGGCTCAGGAGGAAGCGTCCTCCCAGATTGTGGTAGTTAGAATGTGAAGTAACCTATTATTTTCAGAAAAGCAATAAAAGATATTTCAAAACAATACCGCCTCCACCTCAATTGTAACAATACCTACTATCGACAGCGCTCGTATCGATAGTATTGACGTCCTCGATGGCGCAGTGGCTAAGGTGTTCGCCCGAATTGCGAAAGGTCCCGGGTTCGATGCCCGATCAAATCAATTTAGAAAACTACTTTTTCTAAGTTTTCTTAGGTGTGGGTGTTCTGGGTTGACGCCCCCAGTTTATTATCGTCATCTGATACCCATAGTATAGTGGTTGCCCTAGTTTGAGATCAGTTTGATTGGTTTGATAGTCTGGCGCATTTATGGTTTTTTTTTTATGTGATAGGTAGCAGACGAGGAGGCGGATCACCTGATGGTAAGCAATTGCCGCCGCCCATGGACACATGACACCAGTGGAGTCGCAAGTGCGCTGCTAACCTTTTATTGGGCTTTGGGCCTCCGGTACCCTCACTCACTAGGCGAAACACAGCACAGGAGCTGCTTCACGCCGGTTTTCTGTGAGGCAATGGTATCACTCCGGTCGAGCCGGCCCATTCATACCGAAGCATGGGTCTCCCACAACAAAAATCGATAGCGAAACTATCGATAGTTGGGCATCACTACGTTTCGGTATCTGATGAATTTATGCCACATGTCGGGGAGGGTCCGTCCAACCAGGTCCGAGCCTCATATTGTAGCGACTTTTATAAATGGCACTTTAATTTTTAGGGGGCAGCGGTAGGGATGTCGCGGAGAAGAAAGATTTTTCAAAATAAATTATAGGTAACTTATTCGAGGTGTACCTGTAGACATTTATAGACTTTTTATGTGATATGTGGTAGACTAGCAGACAGATCATCTGATGGTAGGCGATTGCCACCATCAATAGACACGTACAACACGAGTAGAGTCACAATGTGATACTGACGACCCATTTGGCGTAGTGGTTTGAGCGCCGCAAGGGTCGCGGGTTCGATTCCCGCATCAAGACAAATGTTTGTTGATGAAACAGATATTTGTCTTGGGTCTGGGTGTTTGTAGTTCCTTCGTTGTTTCTGGTTTCCATAGTACAAGGGAAAACCTTAGTTTGGGACTAGGACAATGTATGTGATGTTTTCTCAATTTATTTATTTATTTATACTTTATAGAAAATGAAAGCCTGCATTGATGGATAAAAATGGAATACTTTTTAGCAATTCTTTGCAATTTATTTTTAAATAAATAATACACTTATTTTAATTTTTTTTAAGTAAATTATGCTCTTGAAAAAGTCGTTGAAGGGTTCAGGTGGTCCCTTCAACGACTTTTTCAAGAGCATAATAAATTAAAAAAAATGAATGATTTAATTAGTAAACGAGCATTCTCGTTTGGGAGCAGGGAGCCAATCGACAACCCTACATAGAGCGGCCATTTTGTTCTCTATTCGTTTCTAACTGACAGAATGGGTGCACGTCCCGCTGCCCGAGTGGACCCGTCGGTGCCCGTCGTGGGTAAAAAAGTTGAGCGTTGCTGGCCAGTCGCAGCTCGCAGCAAAGGACTGAAGAGGTGTAGGTGCTGGATGTGCTAAGAAATCGAAACAAGCTTTATAGCTCATAACCAACAGAATATCAAGGCCCTCCTAATGGTTCTGCAGTGGTTTTGTTCTGATAAGTAGTAAAGAAGCCATGAACGAAAAGATGTGAATTGCACAAGCAAATGCTAGTAATATATATATATTCAAAATGTACAAGTAAAGCGTTTTCACATGATACCAAACACGGCATATTTATCATAACTTAATTTTTACTCTGTAAACATACACCCTCCCACCCACCCTCTAGCGAACAAAACATTGTTCGCTAGAGGGTGCCACATTAGATTTTGTGAAACCTCATTATAGCCTATAACCAGCGGACAATTAAGACGCTTTAATGATATGTCATTTGTCGAATTCTGGTAAGTAGTTTAGAAGTTACGTGGAAACAGATGAACATACATACATAGCCTGTCAAAATCATAACCATCCTTTTGCTTTGCCGTAGTCGGGTAAATAGGATATAGCTCAGACAACTGGAGAACTCTTAGACATTATCATCGTCTTTATATCAGCCCACATCCACACACTTGTTTTTTATAATGAGGAAAATCAAGATGACCTCACTTCGCCTGATGGTAAGCGGCCGTGAGATCCAAATATGAGGTTGATAGGCACAAAAGAATGCTGAGTATATAATAGGCCTCTTCTCAATCACGCCACTGTCTACGGTCCCCAGCCAGCCTTATCCATTGATTCGCCACTGCCATTACAATATCGACAGACAAACGCAACGGGCAGGTGGTATACCAACAGGACGTCGTCCCAATCTTGGCTACCATTCGGTGAGCTTTACAGTCCACCTATCACGGCTTGACATTAGGATGTGGAACTGCCCGAGCGCGATTCGCTTGTGCTGTGGTGTTTCACGCCCCATTTGGGGAGATGGGCTAAAGACACAGTGTGTGGGTGTTATGTATTAAAGTATTATATTTATGTTTCCTCTGTTGTCTGATATATGTAACACATGTGCTTAGCTACTTAGTACGGAGTCAGGTCAACAATATAAGGTGCTGTGGGAATGTATTTATTTATTTATAATATTTATAAAAAGGTTACTCGAAAAGGCGAAACACTAGCGCAATGTAATCGACTTCCAGCGCCATCTATTGGTATTGGTCTAAATTCTAGTACAAAATATAAAAAATATCGTTATGGTTACCTCTTCCATATTCCCTTAATCGGTTGATTGCGATCTTTCAGTACGTAAATAAAGACGATATTAGCCTGTCACTGAGTTTAGTCGGTCCAATATTGCGCTCGGCTTTTTGCTGGTTGGTGTACAGTGGAACTCTGTGTACAGTTCACTTCAATAAGCTTTCCGTCCAGTTGTGTGTGTTCCGTCGGTTTGTGATACAATACAACCCGTTTATTATGAGGTACAATCGGGGACAATTGCGCTGAAACAGCTTTTTTAAGGGCGATGTTGTGTAGCAAGAATACAATGTCTTTGAAACATTAAAGTAGTGGTGAAATGAAATAAAATAAAATGAAATATTTTATTTGCTTGCTAAGTGTTACATAATAGGTATACTTAAATATTAGGTGTTTTTTAGTAAACTGGTACTTATAACTTAGCTACCTACCTGGTAGAAGTAGGTAAATCAAATCAAATAAATACTGACTACTATAAATACTGACACGACTGTAATATTTCTAAATTGCCATGACGCTCTCATGGCAACATGTTTAATGTGTGTTTGTATAAACGTTTAACTAAAAATTTGTTCATTTATGAACATCTACGTAACTTTTATTTATTGAACAACGTCAAAAATATATTGCAACAAGCAAATCAGTTTTGACCTTTGGCAAAATCCGAACTTTTGCTGTCTTAAAAAAAAGTCAATTAACGGTACAACGTTGATTGCTTACACCCTATCAATGTCACTTCTACTGCTTAACGCTGATTGGCCTCGCAGTAGAGGGTGCGCTTGCTTGGTAATGTGTTAGACAAGCGATTGTGGTTACTAAATGATTCACCGTAGGTTTCCCTGATAGTACCAACAATTCGCATCTGAATCCATGTACAGGGTGTATCTGTGAACATTTACATCCCTTTAACTACGTGTTCTACCAACCATTCTGAACACCATTTGTTCTATGACTTTTTAAAATTCTCATAAAAAAAAAACATCTTTCCATACAAATTCAGTCACGTGACTTGGTCATTTTGTAGGTATGGGGAGTCGAAATTTTTTTCGAAGAATTTAGAAAATTTGTTGAACAAATGTTGTTCAGAATGGTTGATAGAACACGTAGTTAAAGGGATGTAAATGTCCACAGATACACCCTGTATATTCAGATATTAGTCCGGCTATTTGTGCGTGTCCAGCCAAATTAGACGTTCCGTCGCATTCAAACAAAAGAGACGCTCAGTGCGTGAGAAAGGGATGGGAACAAAGATTCAGTCCTTAATTATTTCACTATCGTTTTTTAATATGTAATTAATGTAATAGATGGCAGACGAGCTGATGAATCACTGATGGTAAGCGATTGCTGCTACTCTTGGACGGACACCCATAACACCAGTGAGGTCAGGGATTCGTGAGTGAGTGTGAGAGAGAAATACGGCACAGTCACTGCTGCTAGGTTCTCTGTGAGACCGTGGTGTCACTCCAGCCTATTCATGCCGAAGTGTGGTCTCGATATTTTTTTTACTTATATAAGAACAGTAACAAATTGCCGATTGCCGCCGCCCATAGACACCTGCAACACCAGTAGAATTGGGTATTTGACTAATCTCGATAGTAAAAAATATTGATACTCTATCAAAATATTGGTAAATACTTATAAGAACCAATGGCCAACCTTTTCAGTTAAAAATATATCGTCTAGCTGGTTTTGTGAGCATTCAAAGTTTCATGGGCAAGTAAATTTTTTAAGTAATAAAATTAAAAAATAATAATTATATCATTGAACTACCCGTTCATTTTCCACCAACTTTTATTATAAAACCATTTACTTAAACGAAACATTTGATATAGCTACCATACAAAATTTACTAGACGCGCATACAAGAGTTTGAGTTGTGACGTCACATTTCAATAGCCATTTTATATTGCCAAATTGTATTGGTATGGCATGTGTACCGTGGCTTTTGCTGCAATAAACGATTTATCTATCTATCTATCTTTGTCAACTTTTAACCCAATTAGATACCTTTGGTTATAAATGGGCAATGACACGCAAGAATGAGATAGATGGATATTTTGTGTTGACTGCACTTCCTCCCAGTTTCAATGGAACCACTAGTTCCCCCACTCCGGCTAATTGATCTTTGCAGACAAGGTAGAATGTTCCGTTCGTTAGTTTTGAAAGGACTTTGAATTGGAGATTGCATGGGAACACATGTATGGAATGGCTCTCTGAAATCTGAACGGATATTCTGGATATTTGATATGCAAGGTTCAAAGTTAGTCATAACCACATCTAGTCTTAGATTGAAATAAATTTATTTTCCATTAAAAACTGTACAGTCATGAAAAAAAAATCTTAATATTTAACGGTGAGAATGGGCTCGCAAGTACCTAGACTGATGATGTACATTTGACTTATACTCTGATTCATAATCATGTAAAGTAAACTGACAGATGACAATGTGTCATCCCCATACATTATCACTCAATTTGACACATGCAAAATGTCAAAATGCATAGAAACTTGTCATTTTCATCTGTCAGTTTACTTAACATGATTATGAATCAGAGTATAGTTTTAAAATTATTATATTTACATACACGCACCACCCACGAACGCCCCGTTGGTCTAGTGGTTTAGGTACCGGGCTCTGATTGGGGTCCCGGGTTAATTCCGTCGAGCAAAAGTATGTTTCGAATTCTGCGAACATATCTCAGGTTTGTGACAATCCGCATTAGGCAAGCGTAGTGATAAAGCCTAATCCCATCGTAGTAGCGATGACTTGATTTCTGTGATGGAAGATTTTGCCCTGCAGTGGGATAGTTTAAATTATGCTCATACTTTACTTTTTCATTGACATACATTTCACACATTTATTTTTTACTAATATTCTGCTGGCGTGCCATCTTCTATACTATTTATAAAGAGATAACTACTATAGACAACGACAAGGCTTATAGGTAAACCGAAAACACGAAACGCTTGCGCGATCTAATTGGACACAGCGCCATCTATCGGTTCATTTCTGAATTACGGTCCCGAAGCGAAGTGAGAGCGGGCCACTAGTTTTAAAATATAGAAATAAAATAAAATATAGATCAATGAAAATTATTTTAATTTCATAAAATTTTTTTTGGGTAGGTAATATTGTTATGGAAGTTGTTCAGGATTTAGTTTAATCTCTAATTCAACACATAACAAAGTGTATCTGTCTGTACGCATCTGAATCTTCGTGAGTGCCGTACCGTATTCTGCTTCAGGCTGCCAAATGTGGTACAAATAGTTGACATCTAATCCTTTGAACTTGTATGTCCCCTGTGGAGTACAAAAAAACCGAACGAATCTTGATGAAAACTTGCCTTGAAGAAAACTAGGAGTATAATCCAAAGGAGAAAGTAGGTAACTCTGTCTGTCTGGTACTCTTTCACGCCAAAACTACTGAATTGATTTTAATGAAATTTGGTTATACAGATGGTGTAGACCCTGAGAAAGGACATAGGCTACTTTTCATTGCGAAAAGGGGTTTGTTAGGGGTTAAACCCTCCTTGGGTGAAAATAATTTTCAAAAATCTGAAAAAATGCTATCCAAAGATAACAGCTGGTATAAATATAATTATCCCATGTAACATGGCTGGAGTAACTTATAGGATGCTAGGCGAACCTAATGTCTCTACTTGCGTCTTGGTAAACGTAGTGTAGGACGACCTCAGGCCAGATGGAGTGACGATCTGCGCAAAAGGGCTGGCTGGAGCTGGATGCGAGTAGCCGAAGATCGATCAAAGTGGCGAGCATTTAGAGAGGCCTATGTCCAGCGGTGGACTGCAACAGGCTGATGGTGCAATGTAGTTTAAAATAAATAAATTATTAACTCTTTTGTTACCTTAGGCATAGTACAGGAATTAAAGTCAATTGCAATACCAAGAGACTGCATAAGTATCCTTATAAGAGCCCTTGTGCAACTAAGTCCCGGCACTCTGTAGACTAGTTTCCACTGGCCTTCTTCTAAGTATAACATCTGACCTGCTATCTGAAATAGATACCAGCATATTCAATGAATTGTTTTCAAGTCTCGGTGTTAATTATCGACATCTGGTAGGTACTTATAGTACAGGGGTTGCCCTAATTTGAGACCATCTGGGCTAACATGCACGCCACGAGATTTGTCGACACTCGTATTGTGTCGGCGCAAGTTGCGTCTCGCTCACCTGGCTGAGCGATGAGCGGGATAGAAGGATGCGCTCTCGCGAACGAGACTCGACAAAATTTTGTCGCGGTGCGCATGTTAGGCCTACAGGTTGATTGGTGTGATTGTCTGGCGCATTTTTTTTATTTTTATCACTGTAACTTTTGTACGAAATTGGATGATTTCATTACCTTTACATCATTGTATCTTTTGTATGAAGTGCCAAATCCACGACGTATGAAGTATTGGATACATTGTAGAAGTCAAGTTTTATGAAAGGGGGGTTTTCCTTTACTATGGGCAGGGGCGTGGTGTTGCAGTAAGGTCGAGCAGCGATTAGTATCACCTGGTACGGACCCTGAAAATGCATCGACTTCAGATGACCTTATCGCAGGATCAAACTTATACAAGGTGTATCTGTGAACATTTACATCCCTTTAACCACGTGTTCTACCAACCATTCTGAACAACATTTGTTCTATGACTTTTGGAAGTTCGCATAAAAAAATTTCATCTTTCCATACAAAGTCGATCACGTGACTTGGTCATTTTGTATGGGGAGTCGACAATTTTTTCGAAGAATTTGGAAAAGTTGTTGAACAAATGTTGTTCAGAATGGTTGGTAGAACACGTGGTTAAGGGGATGTATAATGTTCACTGATACAACCTGTATATTTAACGCCCCTAAAAAATTGTAAATTTTGTCGCTCATGTTACCTATTTTAGTAATAGGCGGCGGAAGACCAGAAGGATCACCTGTAGGCCTAACATGCGCACCGCGACAAAATTTTGTCGACTCTCGTTCGCGAGAGCGCATCCTTCTATCCCGCTCATCGCTCAGTCAGGTGAGCGAGACGCAACGTGCGCCGACAAAATACGAGTGTCGACAAATTATCTCGTGGTGCGCATGTTAGCCCGGCTGATAGTAAGCGATCGATGCCGCCCATAGACAGACACATACAACACCAGTAGAGTCAAAATTGCGCTGCCATCTTTTTTAACCCCCCTTCTCTCCAACTGAGCCACCGGTACCCTCATTCACTCGACGAAACACAGTGCAACCGCTACTTCACGCCAGTCTTCTGTGTTGGTATCACTACGGTTAAGCCGGCCCATTCATGCCGAATCAACAGTGGGAGAGCCATCTCCCACGGTTGATTCGGCGGAAAGAAAAATATAAAAACTTTAACGTACCCTTTTTTGTGCAGTATCATCAGCATTATTTGTAATAATTTTAATAGTAATGCACATTACAAATAATATTTTTATCTGTCCCCTAGTAGCCAATGCCATTTTCAAAGCTTTATTCTGACAAATGATATTTTTAGCTAACAACATAGCAAATAAATCGAGCTTCACCGCAAAATAAAGAAGAATAGAGATGTACCAAATAATGGACCATAAAATTATCGATAGTTCGTAAAGTGATACTCAGTACAGGGAGTGTTTTATAAAAGAGGATAATAGTTTGAGGATATATTTTCGCTTTGTATTGTTGTTGTTTTAAGAAATGATCTGATTCAAGCACTTATGTTACGAATATATAGAATAGAGGAATAAATTCTTAAAATATATTATTTACACACTAAACAAACAAATATTCATCATACAAATGTTTGTTCAAGGCGGAGAGCAAGCTTATGATCTCTGAATTTATCGATAAAACCATTTGTCGAGTAGCATCTCTAAGCCGGACAAAACTATGTACCTACCTAAGTAATGTTTTGTTATTAATATCATCATTATGTAGAGAGAGAAATTAGTTTAATTTTGTTTATAACTATAGCAATAACATAATTATTTGAATCGTAATGTTATTTGGAATGCATATTAGTCTGAATGACAATAATTACATACAAACCACCATTTGTGGAGGAATATTAATCAAGGTACTTAATCGTTTTTTAATTCGTAAATTTTATCTCAGAATGTTATTTTTGGGTGTGTCCAAAGCTGTCTTTTGGTGAGCCTCGTATCTACAGACAACCACGCATCGGGGTATAGAATCTGTCAAATTTCTTCAATCCATTGTATATCTTGATGTTAGCCATCTTAATTCAATTGAAAAACTTAACTTGGGTAGTTCTATGCATGTGCCTTTGGCTGATATAATTAAGTATTACTATTTAGTAACTAAGTAGTAAAGCCATAACTTTGTTAGTATACACGTATTTCACCATAAGCAATCAATCACTAATTCCTCTTTACTCTTTCATATTCCTTTTATCAATCCATAGAAATTCATTCATCATCAAAATGAAAGAAAAGATTTTGGTAAATTTAAAAATGATATGCATAACAGATCATAATAACTAACCATAACCTTACCAAGAGTGAAATCGAATAATAAGGTAAAGATTTTCCATACATAAGTATAAATAAGCAAGTCGTCTAAATATACGAAACAGCGGACTTTTTTTTAATAGGACAATCTGACAAAATAAAGTATGTAGTCAGCAACGCTCTTACTAATGAAGTCATCCTCTCGCAGACACTCTTCACCATGAAATAACGAGACAGTTGAATGTTGAAATTATTTATTTGAACATCGTTTAGCATTATTTGTTAAAAACCTTGTTAGCGTAGTGGACAGAAGAATCACAAAAAAATTATAATTATCTCGCCTGTTGCCTAAATCGCGACAATCGACAATACGCACACATCTGTACATGAGCCCTACCATTTTTATCAGTATGGTTCAGCACAGATTAATAATATACAGGGTGTATCTGTAAACATTTATATCCCTTTAACCACGTGTTCTATCAACCATTCTGAACAACATTTATTCTACAACTTTTCTAAATTCTTCGAAAAACATTTCGACTCCTCATACAAAATGACCACGTCACGTGACCGACTTTGTATGGAAAGATGAAATTTTTTTATGCGAATTTTCAAAAGTCATAGAACAAAAGTTGTTCAGAATGGTTGGTAGAACACGTGGTTAAAGGGATGTAAATGTTCACCGATACACCCTGTATGTGTGTGGGAGAGCCACAATACGATATACTGCGTGTTAGTTTAATGAACTTTCCGCTATTAATGTCAGCTAGACTTTATGTGTCTATTGATTTGTGGTAAATGATTGCCGCATCATAAACTGGGTTATTTTTTAAATACCGGCATCCTTCAAACCACCCTTTCTACTAACCATCCTGAGCAACATTTCTTCTACGTCTTTTCGAAATTTGTTAAAAAGTTTTTCGACTCCCCTTACAAAATGACTGACGTGACGAAATTTTTCGCGAATTCACTAAAGTCATAGAACAAATTAATGTTGTTCAGAATGGCCAGTAGAAAAGGTGGTTTGAATAATGCCGGTGTTTATAAAATAACCCTGTATACATGAGTGAGTGAGCACTACTGGAGGCCAAATCGGAGGAAAAGGGGTTGAAATGTAGGCAGCGCACTTGTGACTTCACTGGTGTTGCTATTGTCTATTGGCTAATTCTTGAACATCTGGTCAGTTTTGACAATTAAATCATTTAGGTTTGATAGAAAATTCAAATTCAAAACATCCCAGAGTGTGTTTATCCGCAAGAACGAATATTCTCGCCAGTGCTAAGCCATATTCCGCTTCTGGCTGCCAGAAATGAAACAGGTAGTTGTAATCTATTTTCTTGGCTTCGTATGTACCCTGTGAAAGAGATTAAGTAAGTAAGTAAAACATTTTTTATTTATTTGTTAGTTCTTATTCCACACATTACCAGGCCTGTCCCACTCCGCGTGTAGGTATCGAACTTGCAAGTACATGCGGCGTCCCCTCCGGAGGGCCAAATTAGTAGAAAATCACGAACGAGCGGCGACGCACGCGCGACAGTTGCTTGCGATAGAAAGAGAACGCACTTCTAGGTATGAATAATGGTAGGCATTGAACGCTGGGCGGTCGGAATTTAAACGTTTTATTATAGTAGTCTGAGTCTTTATTTCCATAAACGGTTTTTAGAAGTGGGTCTTCTGTACCTTGTACTATTAAGTATTCTGTGACATTACTTACCTTTTTAAGCGTACAAGTTCGATAGTCCATATTTAAACCAATTGCTTCTATGAATAGCTTTGTTATAGTTCTTGTACAACTTAATCCTGGTACTTTGTATACAGGATTCCAGTGGCCATTTTCCATGTAGTGCAGTGTACCGCCTAACTGAAAACCATATTTATAATATTAATTCGCAAAAGGATCCCGGCTCGACCGGAGTGATACCACGGCCTCATAAAAGACTGGTGTGTAATACTCTACTTTATTCATTAAAAACACCATGATGTTATCTTATACTTTTAATTAACGTTACTACGCGCGAGGATAATTATAATCCATACCACCTGGATGGATGGCGGTCCACTACCGTGCGCTTTACTCGACTGCCACGCACCTCCTCATTGTGGAATCAACTTCCCGCAGCGGTATTTCCGAACCGGTACGACATTCAAATCTTCAAGAAACGAGCCTATACCTTCCTAAAAGGCCGGCAACGCATCCGCACTCCTTCTGGTGTAGCTGATGTCCATGGGCGGCGGTGATCACTTACCATCAGGTGACCCGCTTGCTCGTTTGCCTTCCTATAATATAAAAAATTAAATATAAGGCCACTAGCTTTTACCCGCGGCTTTGCTCGCGCTATCGCTCGCTATAATCCCCTATTTTAGGAAAGTAGGGGCTTTCCTAAAATAGGGGATTAGAAAGGCAAAAAGTACCCTATGTTTCTTTCCATCTCTTCAACTATCACCACTTAAAAAATCAAGTCAATTCGTCGTTCCGTTGTGCCGTGAAAGAAAGACAAACATACAGACAGACACACTTTCCCATTTTTAATATTAGTATGGATGATATTAATTCATTCTTACCTTTATACCTGGATAATTTCTGCCAACCGTAGCTTTTGCTCTTATGTAGGAGGATTTAGATGTATTATAGAATTCGAAAGATACATTACATTCGGCTGGCTTCAACACTGATGGAAGGCTGTTGTTGCATTCAGTATGAAAAGCAATTGGAATTAACTTGTAAGGGCCCTGTGAATTATAGTAAAAAAACGATAAAAAACTGTAAAACGATAAAAACTTAACTGTGGGAGAGCCACGCTAGATACCACTGCCTCACAGAAAACCGGCGTGAAGCAGCCCCTGTGCTGTGTTTCGCCGAGTGAGTGAGGGTACCGGAGGCCCACCCGGGGGGGAAGGGATTAAAGGTTGGCAGCGCACTTGTAACTCCACTGGTGTTGCAAGTATCCATGAGCGGCGGCAATTGCTTACCTGCTGGTGATCCGCCTGCTCGTCTGCTACCTATCACATAAAAAAAAGTAAAAGTAAAGTATCGGCTTATATACTGTCTCACTGCAGGGCAAAGGCCTCCATCATAGAAATCAAGTCATCCGTACTATGATGGGCTAATCCCATTTTTTATTGCTTTCATTTGCTTAATCATCACGGTTGCCTAAGGCTGCTTTTCCGCCAGAGCTGTGCGAGGTAGTTAAGCGGTGTGCGAGGAAAAAATCCACCAATAGAATCACTTCATTGTCTTAGCCTTGCTCAGCTCAGCTCTGGTGGAAAAGGGTTTAGCGAAGCGAAGTCATTCTATACATATAAAAAACAAGCGAGAAATGTGTGCGGAGAATGTGTTGTGAGAAATATGCTGCGAGGAATATGTCACAGCACAGGAGACCTATTTTTGAATTGTCGTCTCACTAAAAAATGTGTGACTCGCATGATTTTTGGCATTCGCATTTTTGAATCATTCGAAAACGAGCGATTTGCAACGAGTGGTGTAAACCACTCGTTTCCGCTAGGTGAGTGGTCGCATTTACGTCAAATCACACGTCAAATATTAACGAGTTAACACTATACTTTGACAAGATTGGCGACACACTAAGCGAGTGATTTCAAAAATAGGGAAAATTATGAATCATGCGACTTACGAGACGACGTGACTTGCAAAACGAGTAAGTAGTTTTGTTTGGACGAAGCGAAAATTCAAAAATAGGTCTCCAGCTCTTACGTAGCGTATCTACTCGGTGATTGGTTATTTTTGATGTGAGATGTCAAAATGTCACTAAACAACCAATGACTTTAAAGTTGGACCTCAGTGTAACAGTACGCCATCTAGCGGATTTTATATAATCGGCATTGCCATTTAGTTAAAGTTAAAAAGTACAAACCCTTTCCGATGAATTAATTAAGACGAAATACTGAACTAAGATGCATAATATCGTAAGTCCAATTTTCCTCAATTTCATTTTTCCGACTTATTGAATCAACTCTTTGATTTCTACGTCAAACAATAAACAAACGCAAAACGCATGCGCATGGTTCACTACTGACTGACAGAGACCATTTTTTTAATACACAGTAAGCATTATGATTGTATAATAACATTACCCATTTCGCATTTGGGTATTCATTATAATGCTCTCGAATATTAAACCTAATAACGTGTAATTATTTGAGTTCATGAATATAAATAATTGCAGTAATCAATAGCTGATTAGAGTGACCCCACACTAGCGTCCTTTGAGCGTTGGCGTCTTGCCGGCGACCTCCACACACCTAGGCGTTTTCGACGCACCACGGAAATAAATAAAAAAATAAAATGTATTTTATTTTCGACTTTTTTCGAATTGAGTTTTAAATTCCGATACCTAATTCCTTCATTGGTGGCGACACTTTAAAGCGCAGTTCATCGCTGTATTTACTTCTTTCTAATTGAATTAATTGTGTACTTAGCTATACGTATAGGTACTGTATAGCGTGTAGAGTGTAGGTGCATAGGACTAAAAGATTCTCTTCAGTATTTTATTCTGGAAATAACGTCGGATTAGTTATTTAAACACAATTATAGGGCTCTGCCCTTCTAGTTTCGTTTAATGTTTTTCTCTTTAATGACAACCGCGCAAGTCTATCTGTTTTTCGAATGGTTTTTCATAACTCAAAATGAATCTATCTACTTTTCAATAATAGACGACAGATCCTCTTTCCAAAATAGATCGAAGGAGGAGGCCAGTAGCCAGCAACGAAGGAGTTTACTGTCGTTATAATAGTAGGTACCTACTTACTCTTTGTTATTGTAAGTAAAACTTTGAAATGAAGGCTGTCCCTAGGTGGTAAGTATGTATTAAAATTTATAGGCATTATAGTTGTGTAAAGTAAAAGCACCAGTGTTTTATCCAAAACTCTTTTTACTAGGTACAATAACAAACATATTTTTATTGAAAAGTAACTTTAGCATGAACTAGCAAAAAGTTCACAAAACAAGTTTGAAACATAAACCTTTTTACATCGTTCCAATTAAGTAGTGTTTTCGATGTTTTACTAGATTAATTAATCGATTTTTTGTTTACTTAGGATGAAGGATCGAGTAACATACTAGGTAAGTATAGTACCTACTTACAGTCAGCCACACAAGTTACCACAACCTGTCAAATTACCTCAAATGATATTCAACCTCATGTTTATGACAGTAAGATGAGAGTCGATTGAAGATATTTGACAGTTTTGTATACTTCGATGTGTGGCTGTACGTATACTCTGATTCATAATCATGGAAAGTAAACTGACAGATGAAAATGACAAGTTTCTATGCATTTTGACATTTTGCATGTGTCAAATTGAGTGATAATGTATGGGGTTGACACATTGACATCTGTTAGTTTACTTTACATGATTATGAATCAGAGTATAGGTACTACCTTAACCTATATCCCCTTCGATACATTACGAAGACTAAAGATAGTAATTTGAATAAAAATTATGTTGTCTCTTTTATTAAAGTGACAACATCAGTAAACCAAGATTAACGTTTTGTTATAAGGGATTAGACTACATAGAAACTAAACTACTTACTACTAGAAACATTCCGGCTATTTGACTCATATAAGTAGGCAAATTCATAACAACCTATGGAAGTTAAGAAAGTTTTAAAAAAGGTAGATAGTCTTATGGAATGTCAAAATAAACTTTTTTCTTTTTTAGGTCATAAATTAATCAAATCATTAAAAAAATCGTGGTGATATTTTTTTTTAACCCATAGGTCCCTAACGATTATCCAGCCACCAGATTTTGAACACTATGCTGTTATGATAAGGTTGCAAACTAATTTGAAAAAAGATGGCTGGTTAAAGGTTAAACCTAATTACAAAATGGTCAACTTTAAACAAGTTTCATAACATCAGGGTTAATAGAAGAGATGATAATCCTACTAGGTATTCTAGACTTCCAATTGTCGTGTATGACCACGAACCCGAACGGAAGGGTCCGATCAAACCCATCAGTTTGTGAGCTTCCTTCTAAATCGGTTTGTATTTGTTTATCCTCTTTCGTGTTGGAGTGGGGAACTTCTCGGACGGGCTGAAATGAAGATAGATTAGTTTAAGATGGAGGAGTATAAGTTTTACGTGGGAGATCAATAAATGAAAGAATAAGTTCATATAGTGACCTGACACAGTAGTACATAAGTAGTATGAGGACTTGTGTTACGGATATAAGGCAAGACAATTACAAATACCATAAGTACTAGGTCCAGACAATGCCGGCGCGCACCAAGAGGTTTAGCTCCTCGTTCCTGCCCCGAACCATCAAGTCATGGAATGCCCTTCCAGTTCAAATGTTTCTTCCTTCTTACAATCCTGGGTTTTTTAGGCGGGACGTGAAACGGCATCTCAGCAGCCCTTGAAGGTGAGAGTGACAGACTCAATGCACACTTTGTCTGTTCTTTTGCGCCTGTCAATCTCATATTTGGATCTCACGGCCGCTTACCATCAGGCGGAGTGAGGTCATCTTAATCGTGCTCAATATTAAAAAACCTATTTAAATACAATTTGACCTGCATATCTACATATTTATTTAAATACATATTATCCAAACCGCTGAACAAACACAAGAGTTCATCACACGAATGTTTGTCCAGGGTGGGGATCGAACCCACGACCTTTGGCGTGGCAGAGTCACTACCAAATGCGCCATCTGGCCAGTCAACTGGACTCCGACAGAATTCCCTTCTTATCTGCAATAGTCCATTAATCTGGCGGGTTCTGACTTTGGTTGTATTTCTTCAATAAAATAGTGCACATAAATTCAGAATCCGTTTGGTGTACACATCCATAATTGTGTCTCAAAGAGGCCTCTCCATGTTGGATCTGTGTCCGCACGCACGCCTCCCAAAAGATCGGCCTCCGTGCCGTGACTTCCCGCAGGAGAGATACAAATAATATTATATTATAGACTAAGGGCTAGTTCCTGAATTTTATTGAGAATTTGAAGTTAAGCATTTAAGACATTTGAAGTATGACTCAACTGTCAAAATGTGCACTTGAGTAGTGCTTAACTTCAAATTCTCAATTCAGAAAACGGGCCGTAAGAGTCGGACTTACCTGACTATTAATTACTGAAGAGTCATCTGTTAGATCAGAATTTTTAGAACAATTCTCATTCGGATAGCTAGAATCATCTGGAACTGGCTCATTAGCTGTTGAAGATTCCGACGTAGATACTATGCCTTCATAAGAACTATTCCCTTTCGACGATGATGAGTCTGTAATAGAGTATTTTTATACAGACTCATGTCATTATCTTCAAATAAATACATATAACTAAAATTTACACACGTTTTGACCGCATACTGGCGTCAGCCGCCACATAATAAAGTGACGCCCTTAGGTGTCTTCCGCAATGATTGAACACGTTTTGCTTTTTGTTATGATTTTGACTTGTTTATGAGAGTTTGAGTTTACATTCAGTCGGCATCAGATATCAATTCTTTAAGACGCCGTGCGGCGTCAATGATTTAAATGACGCCTTAAGGCGTCATCCGCAATGAATCGGTAGATAAAATAAGTGCGGTTTCAGAAGCGTTTTATACGCCCGTTTACTTCTACTTATTATAGGTATTTGTACACAGTTTTGTATGGCATGTTAGAACTATGTATTTATAATGTTACAAGTATAATATTAAACAAATGTTCAAGCCAATAAAGTATCTTTATCCACTAAGCCAGTTGAGCTTATACAGATTCATGAATGAACAAGTAATTTACAGATTGCAACTTACCATTATCATCCGATAAAAGTCGAGGTCTTTTAGGAAATGCAATATCTCTTTCCAGTCTTTCAACATCTGAAAAAATGCTATGATTCAAAAAAAAGTTTTTCTATAGGTAAGTACAGTCTGCGACGTTTCACGTAACAAATTACCCAAGTGCAAAATAGCACTTATGATTCAGACATAAGGACAGTATAAAGATTAATAACGGTAACTACAATTGTCGCCCTATGTATCTAAAGATTAGTTTCTTTATTGTTTGCAATCTTGTGTGTCATCACCTACTGGATCGAGGTGTGAAATTTTTGACTAAAGCTTAACTGATCAGTGGCCTTACCATGAGTTTGAAATACTACCCTTACTATCCAAAACTATTGCTCTGTCTCTTTCAAATTTTGAAGCAATAGTTTTGGATAGCGAGGATAGTATTTTAAAACTCATGGTAAGGCCACTGATCACTGGTTTCATAATTTATTTGATTTCGATAAATACCAGCCACTTTACCTACCGTCAAATAGAAGCTCCATTTTTCTTTTATAAAGCTTGGCTGCCCCATCCACCAGTACAGCAGAGGTCCTCAGAGCCAGTCTTCTGTGGGGCTCCTCGTATTTACTGTCAACCCACGAGTCCAGTTTATCGCTTTGAAAAAATAAGCAGAAACGTATGAAAAAAATATGGAGGAAGAGGAGTTGAAGTATGTACCTACCTACAATTAAATACTCAAATAGGTACTCCTTGATCTTGTCTATGGGTTTTATACGTTGTTTTATTGTTGTATATGTAAATATATTGCTTTGCTGTGCTCCGCTGTGTCATCATCATCAGCAACCCACGCTCCTCCACTGCTGGACATAGGTCTCCCCCAATGCACCCCACCGCTCCCGAAAGCCAATAAAAGCGCAAGGGACGTAAGGGGGCCCACACAACATCTTTCGGGCCCCAAGTCAACCTCTCCTGTCCGTGGCGCGTCCTGCTAAATAACGAAAGAGGCCCTGACGAACCACCCACCAACACGCACTGGACCAGCGTGGTGGGGTATGGTCCAATCCCCCTAAAATGATAAATACGACAGTCCGCTGTGTAATGTTAAATAATATCCTGATCTTTTATATTCTATCTATACTAATTATAAAGAGATAAATTCTACAGACAACGACAAGGCTTATAGGTAAACCGAGAAAGCAAAACAAATGTGCGATGTAATAACACACAGCGCCATCTATTGGTTGCATGGGAAACTGATGCCCCGAAACGAAGTGAGGGCGGGCCACTAGTTTTATATAAATAACATCTCCATCATAGAAATCATGTCACCACATGATGGGATTAGGCTGATTCGCCACGCCTGCCTAATGCAGATTGGTGATCACAAATCCGACCTATGTTCGAAAAATGTACTATACTTAAGTTTAGATCTCTTAACCATGGCACTGCTCTGCATTAGGTTAGCTGGGCTTATTTAAAGCGACCCCACACAAGATTCCTTTGAACGTTGGCATCTTGCCGGCAACCTCACCACACAAGCGTTTTTTCGGCGTAGCCAGAAAGGTCGACAAGACGCCAACGCTCAAAGGACGCTAGTGGACACTCTAAGCCAAACAACTTACCAAATATTGTTCATCGACACCTCCTCATCAGAATCGTAGCTGATATTGTTGGCTGCGCGCCACACTACCCCAAGAGATCGACTGTTCATCAAATCTTTGTCGTAGAACATTTTTATGTTAGGTAGTTTTATTTATTACCTGTAACAATACAGTGTTTTAGATGTACTATTAAGTATTCTGTGGTTTTAGTAACCGTTTTCGCCAATGTCAAGTAATATTTTGAAATAAAGTGGGCGTAGTCAACTGTCGAAGTTAGTTAAATTCACACAACATCTCATACATTAACCTGATTCCGTAAGTAGGTAGCTTAAGTACTTAGGTACTTGTGTTACAGATGTCAGACAATAAAGGATTACAAAATATTAAAATTAAATAGATAAGTATGATGTCTGTGAACAAATACCTATGTACCTACATCCCTTTTACCACGTGTTCTACCAACCATTCTAAACAACGTTACTTATTTTGTTTTCGAAAATGTTTTTTTTTTCGACTCCCCATGCAAATGAACAAGCAAATATAACCGAGTTTTTATGAAAAGATGGCTTTGGGAAAGTCCTACCTAACTTTCCTAAAAAGTCATAGATTAAATTGTTCAGAATGGTCGGTAATTCAATTGTTCATAAATTACCTATAGTTATTATGTACATACATACCTGGTGTAAAAGTATTATCTATTTAGTATGCTTATCTACCGTGTTACATATCCTATTAATAGCTATTTTTATGGATAGAAAAGAAAATTTTACCTCTTAATAACCTTACTGTCTCGAAGCAAAACGAGGTTCCCGCTTAATCTGACGTTTAACAGATTAAAAAAGCAAACCGATTTTTTAATTGACTTCATAAATAAGCAAAGGAATTTCTATTCGCACGGTCTTGAGTATAACACTGCTTTTTCATAATTTATGAAGATGGCTTCTGATAAATTAAAAATATGCCATAATTATTCATTTAAACACTTGGAAGCTGTAAATATAAGAACACGGATATTTTATCTGCTTTATTACAACTGTTTTATGTCTTCCTTTTGTTTTTAATCCGGATGTCGGCCAGATGGCCCAACAATGGGTATTTTATAGCTTAACGACAATGTTCCTACCTTTATTGTATTTTTCCTCAAAATGTTATATTTTTAGATGCTTAAGAAAGTTTCTAAAGCTCACGTACGTTTTGTGGAATATTTTATTAAAATAAAAAAGCTAGGTGCTTCATAGCCCTTAAAATAATGAACATCTAAGTTTATAAGTGTACGTACAGCCACACATCAAAGTATACAAAACTGTCAAAATTCTTCAATCGACTCTCATCTTACTCTCATACATATTAGGTTGAGTTTCAATTGAGGGAATTTGACAGTTTGTGGTAACCTGATGTGTGGCTGACTGTACATAACGTAAAAATATATAAAAGACCATATAAATTAAAAATAAAATAAAACATTATGTAGGTATATTTACAAAAAGTTATAAGTTGTTAAAATGCTGGCAGCGTTGTTATTTTTTATGGGATGTAGGTATTATTAAAGGTGAAAGGACTTCGGTACTTTATCTATGTGCGTTATGTCGAATTCCCCCGGCGGCGGCAGGGGCGTATAGCTGGAGGCACGAAAGTATAGCGATGACCGTTATTTTGCGCACTTGTAAAAAAGAAGACTTTCTATCAAAATTGGTTTTGGTAAAGGTCATAACTACACTTTCTTGCCTCTGACTATACCGACTAAAACCTCTGGGCACCGTCCGTCTCGTCCTTGTGGGGAGAGACCGTGGTGACCGGCACGAATCCTTCACGCTCGACCCACCCCTGACGGGGCCTGCCTAGACGGCGGGCAAGACGCTGCCCCCTCACCCCCTGATGGCCTGGGGGGGAGGGACAACCGAGGGGGAGCGGCCGTCCCTAACAGGCAGTGGTGGCCGGTGCAATGCGTTAACGTTATTTTTTTTTATTTTCACGACAGCCTTTCAGGTACTAGCCGAGCCTCCATATTCATTACTAGCGGCCGCCCGCGACTTCGTCCGCGTGAAAAAGTAACTTTTTACCCTCTTTTAACCCCTTACAACCCCTTTTTCGCAATAAAAAGTAGCCTATGTTCTTTCACAGGGTGTAGATCATCTGTATACCAAATTTCATTTAAATCCGTTCAGTAGTTTTGGCGTGAAAGAGTAACAGACAGACAAATAAAATAGAGTTACTTTCGCATTTATAATATTAGTTAGGATAATGATTTTGCTTGTTCATCCACATGACCCAGATTAAGTATCTGGGTCATCTGGATGAACCGTTTTTACTAGTACCAACGGAACTCTAAATCAGTTTTGTACCAAACGCAGGGTTCACGGAGGGCAAAGCTTATCGGGACGGCTACCTTTTGTTATAAACACGTAGTATTATTATCTCTTAGAGTATATTGCCCTCATCTGTTCGTGATCGGTTGCTGCTGCGATTTCCCGTCGGGTTATATTAAACTTAACACAAATTCTCGTGGCAGACACCGTCTATGACAGAAAGACAAGTCTTTGGCTCGAGTTAAGGGTTTGGGGGCAATTTGTCCCAAAAAAACTCGTCCAAGAATTTAAAAATATGTTTGCTGGTTACTACTGTCCTAGCCCAACGTCCCTAATATATTTTGTTTTGTAGAATTTTAGTAAATATTATCATGACAAAAAAATTGGTTAGGTTAGATAGCAGTAAAAAAAATTTTTTTTTCTTTAGGACGAATTGACCGACCAAAGTTAAATAAAGTCTTTTCTGTGTTTTACCGTGGATGTAAATGTTAACAGATACACCCTGCAAACATTATGGAATTCCCATTAGTACCAATTTGCATATCCCTCAAAACTAAGCTATATTAAACGAGCTTCTCAAAACAAGAAGTTCACTAGTCTATTTTACATTGCCCGTCTTGTACAATTTTAAGATCTGGCTAGAACTTTACTCTGTTGTTGAGAACTTGGCCAGATTCTAATTATTCTGTGGTTAGTGTACCTTTAGGGAGTTAATCTTGTTCGTCCCACCAGTAGGACAAACGGGAATTCTTTAGTATAATGGTTGAGTGGCTGAGAAAGCTGGATAGCATTAGGTCCGCTAATTTAAACGATTATTTACTAGTGCGATAAAGTGTAAATAAATATCTGCCTTACTCCTTATTAATTCGCTGCATTATTCCTCTACCCAAAGGTTGCTTGGAAGAGATTTTCGCTATTAGCGATAAGGCCGCCGATATTATATTTGGAAATTACTATTAGCATTAAGTTCTGTAATGTGTTGTGCAATAAAGAGTATCTATCTATCTATCTATATGTACGCACCACAGAATCTAACCAGAGCTTATATTTTTTTATGTGATAGGTAGCAGACGATACGGAGCGGCGCAGGCGCTTTACGGTCGGTCTTTTGTGAGGCCGTGGTATCAGTCCGGTCGAGCCGGCCCATCCATGCCGAAGCGTTTTCTTTACAGTTATACCATCTTAAAGAGTTGTTATCTACAAATAATGTTTGTTTGTTATCCTAATTCTAAAGCCAATTTGATCAGAATGCATGACTGTGAAAGCCATAATCTTCATTTGTTTTACTCATTATACCTATTTGTACATGGAGAGTTTCGTGGCATCCTTTTGAGAGAATTTCGCACCGCGCTCCAGCCTCAACCTCACAACTTTACGAGTTGCGGTTTTAATAACAGAATTTGACTTAAAATTTTATTACGAGCATGCTTGAGATTTTAAGAGCGAACATAGCATTCTCAGATGCATGGATTATGAATGCTACTCATCATGAGAGTTATGGAGGAGTGGTGCTAAAGAAATGTAATGTAAGCAATTGCAAAGTCGAAATCAAAGTAAAATCAAAATTGTTTATTTGCATAGGCTTTATTGAGAAGTATTTCGATTCAATTTTATGTGGTAAAATGGTATTAATAGTACGTAGTTAAGTAGTACCTATCTATGTTGTTGCACTGCGGGGCAAAGGGATCCATCATAGTATCATAATCACGTCACCGCTACCATGATGGGATTAGACTACGGAATGGTGATCAGATCACAAACTTGAGCTACATTTGATAAATTCGTAACCCACATTTTCATCACGAGCTAGACCTGTTCACAAGCATAAAGTAGCTAAGTACTTTTATTCAATATTAATGCATTCTAACCGTGTGGTAGAGCTTCGACATGAATGGGCCCGGCTTGACCGGAGTGATACCACGACCTCACAGGAGAGGAGTGAATGGATTGTGACAATTTGACATTTACATCAAAAATAACCAATTACCGTGTAGATGATAGACCTCAGTTCTACAGTACGCCATCTAGCGGATTTTTCACACACGATAATCCCCATTATTTTACAGTACGTTTGAGACGCACTTGACCGGTTTTTGAGAATTAAATTAGGGCTGCCAAACGGGAAAAAGCCTTTTGCCGCGTAAAACCTCAGTTGGCATCTTTCGTATTATTAAAGAAATTCTCTGGGCGTTTTCTGTGAATGATAGGAATATCAACTACAGAGGGTGAAGGGCTTATCAATGCTTGATGTCCCAGTGGGGATGGAGGTTTTAAAATATAAGGTACTTACAGGAAAGTGAACTTTGCCTGAGTCAGTGTCAATGATACTCAAACTAAGATCCAGGAGCCGAGTAGGGTTGCTGACATTTTTTTGTCTAAATAAAGTATTTTTTTTAGAAATGAATAAAAAACAAAAAATATTATATTCTTTGATAGGAGAGAACAAAAAATATTCTTTCTTAGAAAACATTTAAAGACATTTATTTTTATTAGATTTAGCGTTGTAAAATTTACACAATTATCTATTGTACGGAAATATAGTATTTTCGCGTAATTGTATGTAGCACGGAGTCCCGAAATATAGAATCTACAGTACTATTATAGGTATTATAGTATTATATTTGTGATCCTTTGTTGTCTGATATCTGTAACATACTTGTGTCCACTTAAGCACTTGCTTAAGCTATTTAATACGGAGTCAGGTCAATGTATGATATTATGTTGTGTGGATTTAAAAATATATTATAGTACGATTGGCAACCCTACGTTTAACCTTTGATGAAATGGAAAAGAAACAAAAATGTATTGTGTTTCCAACAAAAATACTTCGAAAACTTGTCCTGAAAGCCCTGTGACATTCTAGGAATTTCAAACTAAGTAATCACGATAGATTAGGAGTCGAAAATAAAATATAGTGACGGTATTTTCAGAATCTAAATATCTATAGCTGTAAACTGTAACTACTAATGATAGCGCTGTCGGAATCACTTTTTCAAACGCTTCGAGATTATGTATGATAGAAGGTTACAACCCATCATTTAAATAAAAAAAATACACTTTACATAGTTTTAATAAAAAAATACTTAATACATAAAATACTAAATCCTAATAAACCAACTCAATAAACCGCCCAATTTCAACAAGTAACGTGTCTCTTTAATCACTTGACATTGGCAAAGTTGTGTCGCACCCAAGACGCAGTAAAAGCCATTATTGAAAAAAAAGGAAAAATTATATACCTAACTATTGGCGACCCGGTTGGTTCAGTGGCAGTGAATGCTGCGTCTGGGCCAAGGGTTGCGGGTTCGATCCCCGCACAGTACAAACATTTGTGTGCATGAACATGTCTGTTTGTATTGGTCTGGGTGTTTTCTATGTATTATAAGTATGTATTTACAAAAGAAAAGTATTATATGTATATATTTGTAATCCCACGGTTGGTTCTGATATCTGTGACACAGGTGCTTGAGCTACCTATCTCAGAGTCAGATCAATGTATGTGATGTAGTGAAACTATGAGTTAGGTTCATATAGAATGAAATTCTACAGAGCTAGAAATTGTTAATGTTCATTAATGTAGAACTAGCACTAATTGGACATAGTTTTGCAAACAAGTACCAACCCTCATTTCGGATGAAATCGAGTTACCTACATTTTAATTATAGACTTACATAATATTTTAACGTAGTGGACGTTGTCTACACCAAAAGTGTAATTATCTGAAAAGTAGTAGGTTCTAGTTTGCATACTAAGTATGTCTGATTATAAAATCATAATCACTCTACGAATAATTTATTTATTTACTAGTGGCCCGCCCTCACTTCGTTTCGGGAAAGTAGTTCCACATCTACCAATAGATGGCGCTGTAGCAAATTACATCGCGCAACTGTTTTGTGTTTTCGGTTTATCTATAAGCTCTGACGTGGAATATGAGAGTAACCTCTTTATAAATAGTATAGATTTAAGGGCACATAACGAAGCCTTAAACCTTAGGTACAGTCAGCCACACATCAGTTTACCGTAAACTGTCAATATTTTAGTTAGTTATATTGCTGCCTTAATTAAAGGCTGCCACGGCACGCACAGATGAACAGGAGACCTATTTTTGAATTTTCGCTTCGTCCAATCAAAACTACTCGTTTTGCAAGTCACGTCGTCTCGTAACTCGCATGATTCATAATTTTTCCTATTTTTGAAAGCACTCGCTTAGGATGTGTAAAGTGTTAACTCGTTAATATTTGACGTGTGATTTGACGTAAATGCGTCCACTCGCCTCACGGAAACGAGTAGTTTACACCACTCGTTGTAAATCGCTCGTTTTCGAATGATTCAAAAATGCGGATGTCAAAAATCATGCGAGTCACACATTTTTTAGTGAGACGACGATTCAAAAATAGGTCTCCAGGTCGTAAAGCGACTGACATACACATTTAGGCCCGATTCGATCAATCTACATACGAGGATAAATTCATGGTATAACCACAGAATAATATACTTACCTAGGCTCCGATTTGTATAGACTTTCAGCTATATACCATAGACCCACTGCCGGATAAAGATTGGTCAGATCGCACCATTAGATAGTTAATTAACTAAGGATGTCTAACAAATCAACTAGAGAGAGCACCAGCTCCAGCCACCAGGCTGTAAACACCAGTGTGCGTTTTTTTTATGATATAGGTGGCAGACGAGTCGACGGATCACCTGATGGTAAGCGATTACCGCCGTCCATGGACACCTGCAACACCAGTGGTATCACAAGTGCGCTGCTTACCGTTTAACCCCCTTCCCCTGGAGTAGGCCTCCGGTACCCTCACTCACGCAGCGAAACACAGCGCATGCACTGCTTTACGCCGGGTGAGGACGTGGATTTACGGTCGAGCCGGCCCATTCATGCCGAAGCGTGGCTCTTCCACTATGGCGTTTGTATTTTGGTAGTTAAGTATGACATATCAAGTTTTAGTGCAGATGACTCGGAAAAGTTTATTAAATTTGAAGTCGATAAAATAAAACAAACAATCCATTATCCTTCAATGGATATACACGAAGAGTGAAGTAGGACCCCAAAATAGGATTTCTAAAAGGAGGCCCCTTTCATCATGATTTAAATTTACATCAGCGTCCAATTTACTACCTTTGAAAGCATGGAGCCTTGTCGGTTCAATTTAGACCAGGGGGGGCACACTTAAAAATGTCACTCATTTTCATAGTCAACAGCGACCTCTGGTGATTGCTGGATAAAAAAAAAAAAAAAAAACATGGCATGGCAGCCATCTTATTTTCTGTCAGAAGAACTCGTCTTGACTTGACTCATTGTCAACTCTGGCTTTTCGGATGTTGATGCGCTTTCGAGGTTATCTCAGTTGTTTTTGTTACTTGCGGTTAATTTCTATTAATTTTGTTACTTGTTATTCTTTGTTGAGTTTTATTTTGTTCTGTTTTTGTTATTTTGTTAAGTTTTTGTTATTCGTTAAGTTTTTGTTGACTGTTTTTTACTCAATATGAGTGTAACCCGGAGACGCAAATTTTGCATTTTCGGCTGTGAAATATCGGGTAAGTACGTAATATTTATTTACCAGGCATTCAATTAACTTTCATAATATATATTTGACTATTATTAATGATGATATGAACTTTTGGAACATTTCTATGAAAAATTATAATGAGTGTTTTGATTTCGCAAAATTGGTTGTTTATTCATAGTCAATTCTATTTGTAGAATCATTTCTTACCTCGCGTGAACATAGTTACTATTTGGATTGCTATGCAGTTAAAGAATAGATCCTTATTTATGTCTCATATATGTGTCACTCACATGAGAATATACTTTAAAAAAAAAGTACATAGTCGAAAACGAAATTAATTAATTAGGTAGGTACATACAACGCTAGAATGGAATGCGACAAAACAAGCATGGAAAATTCCAGAAACCCTCTTTAATATTAACTTATCAATAGTAATGTCATAAATACTTGCAGAAGGACAAGGTGTACCGATGCATCGGTTCCCAAATCCAGAAAAACACCCAGACCTATTTGCTGCTTGGGTGTCGGTTGTTGGTGACAAGCTGAAAGAAAGTGATCCTAAGAGAATATACAAAAACAAAACAGTATGTGATCACCATTTTGAACCTTCAACAAAAATTGGAAGGGGACGTCTTATTTGTTCAGCAATACCAACAATAAAATTATATCGTGAGTATACTTTTCCACTAAACACTATCTATTAAGTACTTAATATCCAACACTAACTAAAAATTATGTGATAAAATCTGTCTTCATCAGATTAGAAAAGTAACAAAATTACAGACTTTATCTATATCAGTATAGATTAAATTGGATTGACCAAAGAAATATCTTCATCCTATGATGATACTATTTCCATTATCATTTTTCTTCTAAAATCTATCCAAAAGTTTTGATACAGGCTTGAATATGGTTCACTTTCTCAAGCCCTAACAGATTGCTAGATAAGATTATGGATATTAATTGACGACCCATTTGGTTTAGTGGTAGTGAACGCTGCCTCTGGTCCAAGGGATGCGGGTTCGATCCCCGCACAGAACTAACATTTGTGTGCATGAACATGTCTGTTTGTATTCGTCTGGGTGATTTCTATGTATTATAAGTATGTGTTTCAAAAGAAAAGTATTATATGTATATATTTGTAATCCACTGTTGATTCTGATATCCGTAACACAGGTTGTGCTTGAGCTACCTATCTCGAAGTCAGATCAATGTATGTGAATTAGTTATAAATTTGATTTTGTGAATTATTTATAAATTTGACAACTGGTTTGGATCAGTGGAAGTGAACGCTGCCTCTGGACCAAGGGTTGCGGGGTTGATCCCTGCACATTAAAAACATTTGTGTGTATGAACATGTCTGTTTGTATTGGTCTGGGTGATTTCTATTGTATTATAAGTTTTTTACAAAAGAAAAGTATTAAATGTGGCTATTTTTATAATTCCACTTTGGATTCTGATATCCGTATCACAGGTGCTTGAGCTACCTATCTGGGAGTCAGATAACGTTAAGAAATATTATATTATTATGAAGGAGATTGATCATTCAGGTTCCATACGTTCCGGGGCTTTCTCCATTAAAGTGCCGGCCAAGATTTTTTTAGAAAATAAAATTTGTTATCTCCAGTTGTTAGTGTAACTGCAGCTAAAGAATCTGTTTTTTAGCTTGTCATGGTTAATGAAATAATTTAATTTTACATTGCAGGTGTGCTACAGTCAAACGTTACTTTTGTGGAGACTGACCACAGTTACTGCCGACCCCGAAGAGAATTGCATCTGCCTAGAACCTTGGTGGATATCACAAACATGCCTAGCACTTCATCAGCAGTTAGTACAAGTGAATTGCCAATACCATCAGGATCTTCCTCAACGACTTGTTTGACTACATCTGACAAGATCCCCACTCGATCTAGACAAACAAAATTTGATGCAGGTAAAGTAAATATTTTATACTAACTACCCTCACTCACTCGACGAAACCGCGCAGGCGCTACCTAACCCCTGATCCTATATCGGGTTTTTATTATATTTGAATTTTCTCTTTCCTGCCACTTCCTACTTTAAGACGAAAGGGTAGGCACATTTCCGCGCGTTAATCGTTTTAATTTTTTGGCTAATAAACTAAATCTATTTCTAACTACATCTTATACTACTTTCTGTCTGTTTTTGACTGACTGCTTCTCATACACGCCAAAAACGGCCGTTTTTATTGGCGGCGCCTTTCGCCTTATTAATTATTTATAAATGCTGTCGTACTCTTTCACATTCAACTTTGTGTAACTAGTCAAAAAATAATTGTAATTACTTGGCATTTTCAGATAAAACATTCGAGTATTTACTGGGAAATGCCCAATCTGCGAGTACAAGAAAAGAAAGAAAAAACCTTAATGAAATAAGGAGACTGCGGAAAAAAGTTAAACAATATAAATTACTTATTCAAAAACATAAAAACCTATCGGCCAAAAGGGATTTTGAAAAGTTAACGGAGAGCATGTCTGAACCTGCAAAATTGTTCACAAGAATGCAATACGCAGAAGGAAAGAAGAAGAAACAGGGGCGGAGATTCACAGAGGAAGAAAAAATATTATCACTTTCCATAATGAAGAAAAGTCCTAAGGCTTACAAATTAATGTGCAAGCATTTCACATTGCCATCAAGAAAAATTTTAAAATCAATGCTTGCACAAATAAAGTTGAGCCCAGGTATTAACTCTCTAGTTTTTACAGAATTAAAGGCTACTGTGGATAAATTGTTACCGCAAGATCGTCTATGTAGTTTAATATTCGACGAAATGTCAATTACCCCTCAGATGCAATATAATGCTTACACAGATGATCTTGTGGGATTCGAAAATTACGGAAAGGGTGATAAGACCGAAAAACTAGCTAATCATGTTTTGGTCTTTATGGTCAAAGGGGTAAAAAAAAATTTTAAACAACCAGTAGCATACTATTTTGTACAAGTTTTAAATTCATTAAAACTAAAAGATATAATTAAAGAGGTTGTGACAAATGTTCAAGCTACTGGTTTAAATTTAATAGCAACTGTGTGCGACCAAAGCTCGGCAAATGTGAGTACCATAAATAATTTAATAAGTGAAACAAAAGCAGCCTACTTTCAAGCAGGCAAAGAATGGCGAAAAGATGTGATTGTTATTAATGATAAAGAAATAATCCCGCTGTTTGATCCTCCCCACTTATTAAAAGGTATTAGGAATAATTTAATAACTAAAGACATGACATATATGCATGAAAGTGAGTCCAAATATGTTAAGTGGGAGTACTTTCAGCGGGTGTTTGAAGCCGACAGGTCGCATGGTGAGTTGCGTCTTTTACCTAAATTGACAAAAGAACATATTGACCCAGACAAAATTAGAAAAATGAGGGTGAAAAATGCTGCCCAGCTATTAAGCTACAGCATGGCTGTGGCTACTGATAATTTAGCCGCTAGAGGTAATTTACCAGAAGAATGCCGGGACTTAATTCCATTTGTTTTATTAATCGATAAACTTTTCGACTCATTTAATGCGGCTAGTTTTTCGGCGCCAAATGGCAAAACATATAGAGCTGCTGTGAAGCGAAACTCTCCTCATCACAGGTTATGGCTAGATGCCCTAAAAATGTTAAAAACAATTAAATTTATTGTAAAAAAAAGTGAAACAGAACATGTTGAGAAGTCTGTGCCGACTGTAAATAATTTAATTAAAACGATTGAAGGGTTCAAAGCACTTTGGCAACTGTTGTTTCAAAAATATTCTTTAGATGCAATGTTTACTCGCAATTTGAATCAAGACCCACTAGAAAACTTTTTCGGCAGTATACGCAGTCTAGGCGCACGCAATGTGACACCAAACTGCATGGGATTCGAGGGTGCATTTAAAACATTATTATTAAATAATTACAGCAGCAATCATTCGATCTTTGCGAACTGTGAAGAAGATTCGAATGATTGCTTGCAGTCTCTAGCTTTTTTAATTAAAAAAAAATATATAGCACCCTCGATATCCCAAAATATTGTTATTGATCAGCCCCTAGAAGTAATTCAAAATGCTAGAAGTATTACAGATTCTGGGGCTGATCAAAGAATTTACGTCTGCGGGTGGGCCCTTTCAAAATGCTTACAAAAAATAGTAAAAGGTTGTAAAAATTGTAAAAACACGCTACTGGGCAATTCTGAAAATGATATTTATAGATTCATCAGAGCCAAAGAATTTAGTAAAAACAAAAGATGGCTCTGCTACCCGTCAGATCGCCTAGTAGCGTGTTTCCAAGAAATACAGGAAACAACAGTTGCATTTTTAAACAATGAATGCCATAAAACCCATATTAAAGAAAGAATTAAATCTTTTATCGATTTATTTACCGATTTTAACTTTTTAAAATGTCATATACACAAAGATGATTTAAAAAAATGTTTTGTGGACACGTCCATAAACATAATTATATACAGCTGGTGCAGATCCGTGAACAGAATTTTAGAAGGCAAATTAACTTACGAAGGGGAGGACGCAACAAAAAAGGCAGCTCAGATGTATTATAATAAACATAAAAAACAATAAATTTCCTTATAGTGTACTTGTACGGCTGCAAAAACAGTACCTACATTGTCATAATAAAAAGCTATCTGCCTTCTATATTCTTACACGGAAAGTTTAGCATTGTAATGAGGTTCTAAAAGTGTGCAGACAGCGTCAGGACAAATTACCCCCTCGCAGTGCAACAATAGCTCTTGTGTCTCAGATATAAGGAAGGTCCAAAGTTCAAAAAGGGTAACTCCACGTGACGCCGTGTGTACACTCGGGAGAAACCAAATCAACTCAGGACCTATCTATATTTATTTATTTATTTTAACAGACTACGGAAATGTACATTTTCTTAAAAAACTAATTTCTTTGTTCAATTGATATAAAATAAATGAATAAGCTGTAGAAAAAGACGTTGTTTTAATACATACATATTCTCACCTCACAGGTTGTCCTCATTATTTTTCATATTTTAACCTGTAAAAGATCAATTCCAATAGCTTTAAGGGTAGTTTTAATTTACATAAATATGAACCATATTCTCTAAGAAACAAAGGGTGATAAAAATATGAAAATAAAAATCCGCCTTTTCATGCAAAGTTGATCAGCTGATTGATGCAATTTGAAGGCGACTGATTGTTTTTACACTTATTTCACCATAATAAAACTTATGTTTCCTAGAGATTTAATTTCATATTTATGTAAATTAAACTACCCTTAAAGTTATTGGAATTGGTCTGAAACAGGTTATTTATACATACCTAGTTATGCATACAAAATATGTAGATATACATACCTATGTAGCTATGGTAGGTATCTCAGTACTTAGTGCTACCAGCAAACACCAGGGGGCAGCACTTTCCATACATGCACCTTTTTCCGTAGAGTTGCCACTCTTTTACTAAAATATTTACTCTACTCTTTGATTTAGACCTCTCCTGGCCGGTGTGGAGGACGGACGCTCGCTCGGCACTCGCGTGGAACGGAACGCGCGCAATCGGGAATTTAAAAATAGAACGGATTTCGTTTTAGTGACAGTGTTGTGGTTGGCGGGAAGAAATGTAAGTTTTTTTATTGGTTGTGGCTTTTTAAAAAGTGTTTTTTTTTACCTTCTTAATTTAAAAATGTGACTTAAAATCTTTTTGATATTTCGTAATTTTTGGTTTGATTTAAAATGTAGGGTTTTCATTACTGTAACCGTAATCTAAATAGGTATAAAGAAAAATAAGTAGTAGGCATTGTTTTATTTTTGCCGGTCCTTTTTGGTAGAAATCAGTGGCATGTGTGCATTTTAACATTCACCAGAAGTATTTGGATAAGGATTTTTTAACTTTAATATTTTAATTAATATCACCCTTGAGTTAAATTTCTACGTGGTTTGATCGCGGTTACTTATAAAATAAATAAACAAGGTTTCCCTTGTAAACTTTATAAATTTTGGTCTTAGTACTATTTACTAAAAGGACTAGGTAAGTAGGTACATACGTAATTAAACAGATGATTATTAATTTCGACAATTTTTTTTGCAAAAATACGACAAAAGCATCAACCATTCGCCATTTTACAATACCTATTTACAGAAAGTACGCAAAAAAATAGGACTTTAATTTCTACTCCTCATTCATGCATGTGCAAGTCGTCAATTTTTGATTTCATCACTGTAAGTAACAATTATTTTTGGGAATGCCCATAAAACACAACATTACAAAAAATATACAGCTTATATCAGTTTCATTGAAATAAAAAACTAATCTCTCAAAAAAATCACAGGACTCTAATTTCCTTTTACCGTTAGCTTCTCCATAAATAATAAAAACAATTTATCTCCTAAAATCACGCTTCATAAACCTTTTCTAGCATAAAAATATGTTTTCAACAATAATGTCAGTAATGGACTTTTTTTTACGATTTTTGAACATAAATAAATAAACTAAATATATAAGTATTTTCCTTTCATGAAAATTTACAGGGTGTATCTGTGAACATTTGCATCCCTTTAACCACGTGTTCCTACCAATAATTCTGAACAGCATTTGATTTATGATTTTTGAAAATTCGCATAAAAAAAATCAACTTTCCATACAAAGTTCGGTCATGGGACGTGGTCATGGGTTGCCCTGAATCTAGGATAAATCGATGTCCTTGATCGACGATCGATCGATTAGTCTAGTAGGTAACAAGCTAAGACTACCATAACCCACAATTTTTAAAATTTATTTACCGCCATTAATGACCGTTACATTTCATCAAAATTCGTTCCTATTTGCTTTTGAAATCAGCGTGCATTCTGCGAGGTACAGTCAAAGCGGTGAAAGGCTTTCAGTTTTCAGGTTTCAAAGGCATTTCAGCTCGTTACCGTGCCAACTCGACTGTCAACTTTTGAGGGCTATTTATTGTTCCAATTGGAATACATTTCATTGAGTTTAGTTGAATCTATATTGGTACACATTTAAAGAATTGTGCTAAGTTTTGCATTGTGATTTTCTGTCTTTAAAGTTGATTTGAGATTAACGTATTTTTCGCGCGTATACCTACTTATAGTCCGAGGCCAGAAAGTGTTGTTATGACCTTGAGTGCGCAGAAACCAATTTTGATAGAAAGTCTTCTTTTTCACAAGTGCGTAAAATAACGTTCATCGCTATACTTTCGTGCCTCCAGCTATACGAACCGTCAAACAATCAGAATAGTTATTTAGGGGATTGCTACCATGTAGGTAGGTACCTTATTTTTGAGTTTCTGATATTTCGGCGCTGTTTAAAAGATATTTAAATAGTTGGGGATCGAACCCACGACCTTTAGCGTATTAGGCAGGGTCATTAACAAATGCACCATTCGGCCAGACGACCTTAATTTTTTTTTTTTGAGTTTCCGATATTTCAGCGCTTTAAAAGATATTTAAAAATCTAAACGCCAATGAACGCATCTTAATTTTATTTATTTTTCATCATATAAATAGGCACCAAGGTATTCCAGTCCATACAGCCAATATATTGAGACGTATTTTTTCTTTAAGGAAAGGCAAAGTTATTTCAGCCTATTCGGCCCTCTAAAACCCAGACAGCCAGTCTGAGGGCTATGACTTGTTGTTTGAGCGGTTACCTGCCACATTATTATAGTTTCAATTCATTATTCATACAACAAAGCAAATTGGATGGCAGTGACAAGCAAACAGGGCTGCCAACCGTATCTAAGTTATATCGAGGTTTTTTAATTTACTCGATGGTTAATATCGTCAGAGTTCAATAACTTTCCGATTCCGGTACCGCATTACTTACTTTTACTTATGTCCTTTTACTTTTTAGCATATTATTTTATGTATCTAACATCAACATATCCGCTCGCTTACTTACTAGTAATGTATCAGCCCATATACTGTGTCCCACTGCAGGGCAAAGGCCTCCATCATAGAAATTCAAAGTCATCGCTACTATGATGGGATTAGGCTTATTGTCTAATTAATTAACTAAATACACAATTGGTATCCAAATGGTCACAGTATACAGCTGACCGTGTCGCACAGTGTGTCACTGTCAACCCTTTGATTATAGACATAATATAATCAAAGGCTCAACCATTGTTGCTCTGCTGATGCTAAAACAACGAGCCACAACACTCTGATTTTTAACTATGTGGAGTAAACTGACAGATGGCAAATTCTTGGCAAGTTTCTATACATTTTGACAAAAAAGAAGAGATTATAAAATAGAAAATCTCTTTTTAAACCGGCCATTTTCTTTTAGAAATAACGTGTCTCTCGAAACACTTGACGTTGGCGGAATCACACGCGCGGCCGTCACCGTGCGCGGGCTCAAGTCCATAGAAAACAAAAAAAAAAAATACATTTTGACATTTGCATCTGTCAAATTGAGTGATGATGTATGGGGATGACACATTTACATCTGTCAGTTTACTCCACATGATTAAAAATCAGAGTATATCTACCTAGATTTTTTGAATTTCGAATAAGTAGGTACGCCGTCGAGATTGGATGGAAACAAAATGTCAGTTTACTCTCATGATTAAAGATCTGTAGCCTTACCATGAGTTTGAAATACTATCCTCGCTATCGAACACTAATCGCTTTGTCTCTTTCATTGTGATGCATTTGAAAGAGACAGAGCAATAGTTTACGTTATGTCAGTTTTCGATGTTAACTCATGGTAGCGCTACAGAGTATAGTATGTACCTACCTATTAAATATTTCTTGTTATGTATGACAATTTGTGAGTGCTGTGTATAAGCTTATGCAAATAAAGATTATTTTGAGTTTAAGTGATCAACCCTATGCGTGTCTCTGAGAACCGCTTGTCATCGTCTAAAAGTCCACTAGCCCTCATTGTCTTCTTTATTTGTTTTGGGTCTGCTAGCCCCATTGTCTTATGGCTTCAATGGGTGACCCTCCCAGGGATTACGGGTAAAGAACAAAAAAAAAATCTTTTTTTTATTTTACCACGTGACTGGAGTGGCTTTTGAAATGTACTGTGGTCTGTGCATCTTTTTAATTAAGTTTTTAACACAAGTGCTTAAGCTACTTAGTAAGGAGGCAAGTCAATGTATGAGATGTTGTGAGATTTTTTTATTTGATTGAGTAAATTGGGGATTTTGTTAAGTGTTCCTTTGTACATTTTTTATTATAATCCCTACCAATAATGGGTAGATATTTTTCGATTAAAGAGATAAATCACTTTTTTCAACGCTTTCAGTATGGTATCTAGAGATTAAATGATCGAAAGCTCAACCAATAAATACAAAATGGGACCTTTCTGGTTGACATTAACATCAAAGTTTTGGTTATAGTTATATTCCGCGGCATCTAACAATAGCGATGACCGTTACGTTTGCGCACTTGCAAAATAGAGGACTTTCTTACTAAAAAATAGTTTCTGAGCACTCAAGGTTATCGTTAAACTAACATGCCGCGGACTCATCAGAATTAATTTATCGTATCGTGTTTCTCCCACACGTTTGACTTTGTCTTTCACGTCGAAACACGTCGAAATTATTGAGGCACGCATGAATGGTAACATATTTTACTCTCGAGGTAGGGAGTCATCCTTCTGTACATTATTTCATGCCCTTAGGGTCACCGGCCGTATATCATACAGATATATTAGTCTTATTATTTTGATAAATAACGGGCGAAAGAATCGGGGAGGCCGCTATCAGAGGGTCGATGTACTCCGTTAGAGAGCAAAGCTATTGTTGTTCATGTGTATAAATAGATTTAGTTATTGTTATACACTAATATAACAACAAATTTAAATGTTATAAATACTTAAATGCGTCAAATAGAACTTAAAATAATTTTCACTCCGTACTAGTCAAATACCTACATCAAAATGCTGAGTTGAAGATTGTGTAGGTAATTGTGCATCAAAATATAATCGAACTAGAGGCCCGCCCTCCCTTCGCTCCGGGACAGTAATTCAGAAATAAACCAGATGGCGCTGTGTCAAATTACCTACTTCGCGCAAGCGTTTCGTGTTTTCGGTTTACGTACCTATAAGCCTTGTCGTTGTCTATAGCAGTTATCTCTTTATAAATAGTATAGATTAATTTCACACCGGTTTTATGTGAGGACGTGGTATTTATTACTCCCGGTCGAGCCGGCCCATCCATACCGAAGCGTGGTTCTCCCACTGTTGATCTAAGCGTACGCCGGGCTCCAAAGAGAGACGGTCTCTGTGGACGGACCTGGAATACACGCTAAAATGAGAGCAACAATGTACTCTGTGAATGGTATAAAAATTTGACAACAGCCGTAAAAATCAGAGAAAACATTTATTTTTAAATTAATCACCTGCCAGGTTTTTGTATTTAGACGTTTAATCGCCTAAAACTTTTTGGTTGTGATTTAAAAAATTCTGGCAGCTATGCCCGGAAAAAACAGAAACTTTCTTAGAATGTTAGGGAATTTTATTAAAGTTTTATTTTTGAAATATAACTTGTATTTTTTGTTATATGTCAGGATCAGGATCAGAGAGAACCCAGAATTCGTAATATTTTATTTTGGCGCCCGTTGATGCCCCGTGCGTTGGTCTAGTGCTTTAAGTACCTTTTTTTTTGGTTATCTTGGCGTCCTGGGTTCGATTCCCGGGTCGAATTTTTCGAACATAGCTCGGGTTTGTGATCACCAATCCACATTAGGCAAGCGTGGTGATTAATACCATCATAGTAGCGACGATTTGATTTCTATGATAGAAGCCTTTGCTGATACTTATTTTTTTTATATTAATATTAATTCGACCAGTTTCTTCAATCGATTCTCACATTCATATCAAACACGTTTGGTCATCAGATGAGGAAAATTGGGTATTTGACTAAATTTTTTTATGTGTTTAATCAAAAGACGCCTCAATTTAAGAAACATCGTTGTTCACTTGATTCTCATTTGAATTACCTCAGATATCACAACTTTAAGAGCACATATTTTGGGCAAGCCCATAAACGCTCTATACAAATGGCTATTGGATTGTGACGTCACAACTCAAAATTCTGTATGCGCGTCTAGTAAATTTTGTTTGGTAGCTATATGTTTCGTTTAAGTAAGTACCTAAATGGTTTTATAATAAAAATTGGTGGAAAATGTACGGGTAGTTCAATGATATAATGTTTTTTTTTAATTTTATCCTTTAAAAATGGACTTGCCCATGAACTTTGAATGCTCACAAAACCAGCTAGACGTTATATTTTTAACTGAAAATGTTGGCCATTGGTTCTTATTTACCAATATTTTGACAGAGTATAAATATTTTTTACTATATCGAGATTAGTCAAATACCCAATTGCCAGATTTTAGTAACCAAATGTATGCCTGTTTGTAGCTACATCTATACTGCAAATAACACTCTCATAAAGCGCAGGCCCTATGGGTTCGTTCGAGCAAACCTTTCCCTTCGGAATCGTCTTAGCCAATATTCCATAGCAACATTAAGCTTGTTTTTTATTCGAATGCTCTGCAAATATGTTGCTGTGTTACAACCGCGACATTTTCCGGGCGCAGCTATTTTTAAGAGTTCCGTTGGTGGAGCGAAAAACCTTTTTCAATGCCAATGCTTGATTTTGGTCCTCTTTTTTCGTTGTAACATCGATAGCCTCACAGAATACCGGCGTGAAGCAGCCCCTGTGCTGTGTTTCGCCGAGTGAGTGAGGGTACCGGAGGCCCACCCAGGGGGAAGGGGATAAAAGGTTGGCAGCGCATTTGTAACTCCACTGGTGTTGCAGGTGTCCATGAGCGGCGGCAATTGCTTACCATCAGGTGATCCGCCTGCTCGTCTGCTACCTATTACATAAAAATAACTACTTTATTATTTTGAATGGCCGAATGGATTTAGTAGTGACCCTCCCACATACACTAACCTTGGGTGGGTTCAATCCCCACCCTGGACAAACATTCGTGTGATGAACAATTGTGTTTGTCCAGTGTCTGGGTGTTATATATGTAGGTATTTACTTAAGTATTGTATTTGTGATCCTCGGTTATTTGTAACACAAGTGCTTATTAAGCTACTTAGTACGAAGTCAGATCAATGTAGACGTAGAATGTAGTTTGAGATTATGTGAGAATTTTTTTTTGGTATCCATATTATTTGGTAAAGTGCCAAATAATGTGCTTACAAGCGTACGTACAGCATACAGAGTACAGCGTACAGCGTACAGTGTGCAACGTACAGCGGGCTCAAAAGCGACAGCCCCCGCGGAACCCTCACTGTGGAACCCGACTCGTACTTTGCCCAGTTTTTTCAATCTCACAGCGGCTTAGCATCCCATCTCATCATCACAAAAGGATTTCCACAAATGCTGTATTGTAATGCTTTGATATTATTTTGCACGGAACAAATGTTATTGAGGCATTCGATTGCTATTTCTGTACTTCAAATAGTGCCCAACTTTTTTATCCAATCGCATAAAAAAATAGGCCAACGAGCCAGGGATGTCAGGGTGTTTGCTCACACATAGGTACACCCTGTAGGTATGTAAGTACCTATCCAACTAAACGTGGATAGATGTTCGCTCCTCTTTCACGAAAAAACTACCGAATGGTTACATCATGATCTTCCTGCCCTGTTCCCAGATTTCCATGGTTTCTTCTACCATTCGTCCCTGTCTTTCGTCATCGTATCCTCCACCCCCTTTTCGGTCATGTCATTCTTCACACAATCCATCCGTCTCTTTTTCGGCCGTCCTCTGTTCCTCCACCCATTTACATTCATACCCATCACTCTTTTGGTAACATGTTCCTCCTCTCTTCTCAATACTTGGCCGTACCAGGAGAGACGATTCCCCTTCACTTTAATGAAACTTTACAATAATATGCAAATAACTAACTCCACGCGTACGGAGTCGAAGGCGGCCGCTAGTAGATATTCCATAAAAAAACACACACACAGAAGACCGGCGTGAAACAGTACCTACGGTGTGTTTCATCGAGTGAATGAGGGCACCGGAGGCCCAATTGGGGGAGGGGGGGTTGAGGGTTGGCAGCGCACTTTGACAACTGGTGTTGCAGGTGTTTATGGGCGGTGGTCCGTCGCTTACTACCAGGTGATCCGTCTGCTCGTCTGCCATCTGTTACATAAAAAAAAGGTCAACCTTTCAATCTCCTGTTTAGGACTCACACTCACTCGTTTTAATTTATTTATCAAAGTCTGTACTCGAAAAATATACCAAATGGCAGGGATGTGAAATTAATCAAAAAAGTAGATTTTTGTGTAATACTCCATATTAATCGATATAAAATATGATCGATTTTTGAATGATTTTGTTAATATTTAAATCCAACATGCTTTATATTTCCCAATAATAATTCTAAGCGATTCATACTAACAATATTAATAAGAGAAATAATCAACTGAAATTATATTTTACTAGCGGCCGCCCGCGACTTCGTCCGCGTGGAAAAGTAACTTTTTACCCCCCTTTTAACCCCTTACAACCCCCTTAATATTATTATGTTGATAGCCTATAGCCTTCCTCGATAAATGGACTATCCAACAAAAAAAGAATTATTCAAATCGCACCAGTAGTTTCGGAGATTAGCGCGTTCAAACAAACAAACAAACAAACAAACAAACAAACAAACAAACAAACAAACAAACTCTTCAGCTTTACTATATTAGTATAGACTTAACTTCTTTCAGAAAAACGATACCGAAACTAGAAACATTTTTGTATAAATGTTCATTCAGCCCTACATTACATTTGACTAGGATAAAACAAATCGTGTAAAAATATTTGATCGATTTATCCAAAAAATACTTTGAAGATCGATTACAAAATTTGTCTGTTCTTTTGTGCCTGTCAATCAGGCGGAGTGAGGTCTTTTGATTGTTCTCAATATAAAAAAAAAACGATTAATCGATTAAAGAAAAATCTATTATTTTTTATCATCCCTACTCAATGGCCAGTAAAAATCGGAATAAATTTTTATACATGGCTACAAAACGGGTAATTGTTTGTCCAGCGGGACGTGAGTTGAATGAGATGAGCCGTTTAAAAAGCATTTTGTTTCAGCCAATATTTCAGCTATGAGCTTGGGTAAGTGAGCAGTCCCACTTTAAAAAATCCAAAATTTCTGAATTGTGGTCCCGAAGCGAAGTGAGGGTGGGCCACTAGTACTTAATAAAAGCCCATACTTAGATTCTAAAGCTTGCCTATAGGATTACTGGTAATGGCGTCGGATAAATGCTATTTGTAGAGATCTAAAAGTGTTTGAGTTGTGATTATTCGTCTCTACATTTTATAAGGTGACGACCCAAATTCAATGGAAGCACGGCCAGACTTTGTACAGTTGTGGAAAAAAAATCCAAATACCTTTAGTAATAATAATAATAATAATATAGCCTTTTATTCGTTCACAAGATTTCATTTACAATAGCTTTATTTTCTTGTTAGTTTCCAAGCTCTTGTGCTCGTTTGCCTTGTAGGCAGAAGGCCTCCTCCAGCATTTTCCACTCCGTTCTGTCCCTCCCCCGCCCCGTCTAGACCATGTTTTCCCCGCTACGGCTTTGATCTCATCAGCCCATCTTTTGAACTGCCTTCCTATTTTTCTTTTTCCCTCTCTAGGGTACCAATGCAGGATAATTTTGCTCCACTTTTCTATGCCTCTCAGTATGTGGCCGGTCCATCTCCACTTTAGTCTTTTTATTTTAGGTGTCACATCTTCCAGCTTTGTAGTCTGTCTCAACGCTTCGTTTCTTATCCTGTCTGAACACCTTTAGTATTTAAGTATTATCTACGGGTGGTATTTAAATGATTGAGTGTCTCTAATAGTGATGCAGGTGTCTTTAAGCGGGTGCAGTCGCTTACCATCAGGTGATCTGTTTGCTCGTCTGCCATTTATCTTAAAAAAAAAACACTTTTAATTCATTCACGCTGTATCTATGTAGGATTTCTATGATGGAAAAGCTACATTACATCTAGCTAGCTAGGTATCGCTGGAAAAGACGTCGTCGAAAATGATCTGCGAGAACTTCAGGCCGGTGACTGGCGACTAGTAGTGCAGATCGACCAAAGTGGCGTTCTCTTGTTTCGGAGGCCAAGACTCGTTTCGGATCGCTGAGACAGTGAAGTTAGTAAGTAGATAGATAGATAGATATTCTTTATTGCACAGAAATAGAATACGTGAGTGAAACTACAGCTATAAGTAATTATGAGCTACATAGACAGGCAGATGTAATGTTTCTTTTGTCTACTAATAGGTACGGAAACCTTCAAATTAGTCACGATTGTTTTCAAAACAGCACCCAATAGGACAACAAAAGATAAGTTTACGAATAAAGTTGTCACAAACAGTTTCTCTCGTATTGTTTTCATAACAATCACTTTGTGAAGCCACAAAAGGTGTTGATTGGTTATATTTTGTTTAGAAATTAAATCATTGTGTTAAAACAAAGTAAGTTGATTGATTTGCGTTATTAATTGTGTTGTACGTATTATTAAGTGTTCGTTGTTAGTATTATATCATTTTATCTATACAGGGTATATCTGTGAATATTTACATCCCTTTAACCAGGTGTTCTATTAACCATTCTGAACAACTTTGTTCAACAACTTTGCGAAATTCATCGATTTTTTTTTGCAAATACAAGAATAAAATCGATTTATACAACGTGTATAACAAATATGCAATAATACTTAACGGTGTAAACATATACCGTGTAAAGACTTCCTGCCATAATATGACCATCCAATTAACGAAAAAAAAAAAATGTTGCTCCATACATTATTTGATTGCCAGTTGGATGTTTTGTACGGAACAGCTGACTTTTTTTCACACATTAGATCTCATATTTTTGTAGTAAAATCTCTACACGGTATATGTTTACACCGCATTTTTTTTACACGTTGCATAATTTACCCGTGTGAAACAACCATAGTTTGTAGATACAGAAAATGGGAATTTCTTTGTTTCCATTCCTAGCATCATCAAGGGGTGTCATGTAAACTAGGAATCTTTCTTTGATGGAAATGTTTGTTCCAGAAATGACTTTTTAGGGAGACCTTTTTAAGTTATTGTATTATAAAATCAATTTGGGCTCCATTCAAATGCATTCAAGTCAGTCTTAAGCCCTGCTCGTTAATCTTCCAGAAAGAACTAGGCCTCGCCCCGCCATTTAGGGTTGCCATGTTGAAAACAAAAAGCCGGACAATCCAAAATTAACCGTGGGAGAGCCACGCTTGGGATGAATGGCCCGGCTCTACCGGAGTGATTCCACTGCCTCACAGAAGTCGAAGTAGAGAGTTTAATCGAGTGAGTGTACCGATAGCCCAATCCGAGAGGAACCTTTAAGGCCCTCAAGATTGACAATGCACTTGTAACTTCACCGTTAATACGGGTGTCCATGAGTGGTGGCAATTGCCTATCATCAGCCGGGCTAAGATGCGCGACTCTCGTTCGCGAGAGCGCATCCTTCTGTCCCGCTCCTTGCTCAGTCAGGTGAGCGAGAAGCAACTTGCGGCGACAAAATACGAGTGTCGACAAAATTATCTTGTGGCGCGCATCTTAGCCCGGCTAGTGATTCGTCTGCTCGTCTGACACCTATAACACAAGAACTAAGTATTTAAGCGTAACATAATCCTGAGAAGATGAGCCTAATGCAGCGGTCGTCACACTTTTCTCTTCAAGGGCCACATATCAATATAAACATCAGGGCCCGGGCCGCAGTATATGCGTTTCAAGAGCTTTTGCATAGGTACTTATCCATAGTAGTCCACACTATTCATATAAATGCGAAAATGTATGTCTATTACTTCTCTGCTCAAAAACCACTAAACTGATTTCTGATAAGTACGAATATGTAGTTGACTAGTAATTAAATAAATCTACTATATCGCGGGCCGCACGCAGTTTGACGACCACGGGCCTAATGTAACCGGACAGGCAGCAAGCCGGACTTTGTCCGGCTTTATCCAGATGCTTGGCACCCTTACTCCGACCGGGATGATTTATGCTCGTCTTGAGAAAATTTGGATGTTATTTCTCGAGCAAAGCTATATTGAACAGGCCACTGTTTACCCCCACATGAGTGAATGGTACGAAAAGTCAATGGAGGTACAGACAGCTCCACGTTGGCATAAATAAATAGGTAGGTACAGGTTGTATCTGTGCATTTTTACATCCCAATAAACACTTCTTCCAATCAATTTGAACAACAAATTTTTGTACAGACAGCCGCACATCAGGTTACTACAATCTGTCAATTTTTTTCAATCGAACCTCACTTTTATGTCAAACGTGTTTGGTTCAATATCAACTGAGTAAATTTGACAGATTGTAGTAACCTGATGTGCGGCTGTCCGTACAACTTTTGCAAATTCCTCTTTTTCAGCAGTCAGCCCTGGCTCAACAGACCCCGTTGAGCATGACCTGTTTTCTGATGTCTTAGATGCCATTAAAAAGGGCTCATAGAGGCTAATAAAAAAAAACCAGGACTCTCATAAGCAAGAAAACCATAAATAATAAAGAAAACGTAATCTATGAAAAACGTGAAAACACATAAAACATAATAATACAAAAGTAGTCTAGTCCAGTCGTTGATCCTCAATAGGGACTGTGCCATACCTAATGGGAGCTATCCGCCAGATGGCGTACTGTTAGACTGAGGTCCAACTTCAACGTCATTGGTTGCTTAGTGACATTTTGTCATCTCACATAAAAATTACCACACACCTTGTAAATGGACCTTGGGTCCATAGTACGCCATCTGGCGGATTTTTCACACACGATAGCCCATTACTGAAAGCAGAACACTGTATTCAGCTCTGCATATTATTAATTCCGCTTCCGATTCCATAATGACCAGCTGGATTCCATTCCAATAACCGCCACGATTATGGAATAAATAATACGGTTAGTCCCGTAATCCAGGATCCCGGAGTCAATATGGAGCTGTAACGAACTGATCCCATAACTGAATTAAAGCACAATTCCATATGTGGCTTAAACTCGGAAATGTTTACATAATATTAATGTTGCATAAGGAAAAGGGTGATTGCGTTGCTTGTAGGTATGAAATGAAATGTTACCGAGATATTGTAAAATCTGACATTGTCTACAATGCCCGGGTAATGTTCATATAGTATGTATGTTATGCAAAACGACACAGAAAACCCGTTTATTGCGCCATGAGTTTGTTGGGAGAGCCACGTTTTGGCATGAATGGGCCGGCTTGAAGGAGTGATACCACGTCCTCACAGAAAACCGGTGTAAAGTACCGCTTGTGCTGTGTTTCGAGTAAATGAGGGTACCGGAGCCCCAAAAGGGGGTACAAAGGTTGGGAGCGCACTTGTGACCTCATTGCTGTTGCGGGTGAATATGGGCAACGGCAATCGCTTACCATCAGGTGATCCGTCTGCTTGTCTGCACCAACCACATAAAATAATTTTTTTGCCACTAGTTCTTTAGTTTTTTCCAGTGATTGCTAACTATCAGTCGTCTCTACCATAAATAAAAGAATAATACCTTCTTAGTTTCTGGTTTTACTTCCATGGTGCGCATCTTCCAAGTGTGCATCTTGTAATTACCTTATGTGCAATAAAGAATTAGTATTTTCAAGGTATTATTTTCATAGGACAAGGGTATACCTTAGTTTGGGAGCAGGACAATGTACCTACCTATGTGATGTTGTCTCAATTTATTTATTTATTTACTTCATCTTGCTTTCCCCGCGTCGGAAATGTGCGTGCGAAATATTGTTGAGACGGGCATAAATCATCTCAAGCCCGTTTGGGGAGCAAGTCTTAGTTATTTTTTTTAAAGATTAACGGAGTTCAGTTGTTTAAGACTTGGAGGAATGGGATGTATAAAGTTGTAAGTGGTTTTTATTTATAACAAGGCAATTAAGGGTGCTTGCGAACTGAAACCCATTATGTATCATGTAATTCAACTGTAGGAGAGCCACGCTTCGGCATGAATGGGCCGGCTCGACCGGAGTAATACCACACAGAAAACCGGCGTAAAGCAGCCCCTGTGCTGTGTTTCGCCGAGTGAGTGAGGGGCCCCTTCCCCCCTCACTCACTCAAAGGTTGGCAGAGCAGTTGTAACTCCACTGGTGTTGCAAGTGTCCATGAGCGGCAGCAATTGCTTACCATCAGGTGATCCGCCTGCTCGTCTGCTACCTATCACATAAAAAAAAACGGCGAACTGAAACCCATTATCATGTAATTCTAATGCTATTACAATAAGTAGGGGTTTTTAAACAGAAAGCTATTAGCATAAAATGTTATATTTCTGACCAAACCAGAATTCTGTGTGTTTATTTAACAATGTTTTAATGGAGAGCTTCTATCAGCTATGAATAATTATATACTAATTATGCGGTCGGTGGAATGAGGAATTTTCGATTTAACTAAGTAAAAATAAAAGGGTAAAGGATTTAAATAAAAATTTAAGATTTTACTAAATGGTCGACCCACCCCTTCAATTCAAGTTTAAAACTATGCTCTGGTTTTTAATCATGTGTACTAAACTGACAGATGTCAATGTGTCATCCCCATACATCATCACTCAATTTGACTTTTATAAAAGTTATAAAATACAATACGAAATATAAAATAATATTTTATTATTTATTACTTAAGCATATGCTTAATAATTCGTAAATGATACGAATTAGCCAAGTAGGTCTTCACCATTGACCTTGGCACCCTATTTAGATAATATCATTTCCTTTTTGACGGGAATGAAACTCTATAAACCAACACTTTTTTCCCTTGGCTAAGACATTTCACATTTATGTTTTTGATGGGATTATTGGTTACTTGTCGCGTGTTTTATTTATTGTATTGCCCTTTGTGAAAAACATAATTTACTTTTATCTACGGTCGTAATGTTTGGCGTTCTTAAAAAAATCGTATTTTCGCCCACAATCATGTAAAGGTAGGTTGTGCGGCGCTAGTTTCATTCGTATAGCTCCTTAATGCATTGGGTTAAGTACAGTCAGTCATACATCAGGTTACCACAACCTGTCAAATTTCTTCACGTAATATGAATGACAGATGAGAGTCGATTGAAGAAACTTGACAGTTTTTTATACTTTGATGTGTGGACTGTACGTACGTATAGCATCAGAGATCGAAGAAAAACAGTTCCAAGCTTTAATCCCGTCAAATTGTCGCACCCGAGAGACTTTGACTAAATTAGAAACTGGCTTTGGCCGGAACTTTATAATTAAGCTAGGCTAAATGTGTCGCAAAATGCAAGTTGCAACCAAAACGGCTTAGCTAGCTGTGACATTAGTCTGGTGTTGCCGCTGAGAGGGATAGGCTTATTGTTGTTGTCCTCCTTTTTTTGTGAACTAGGTGGCAGACGAGCAGACGGATCACCTGATGGTGAGCGCTATTTAACCCCCTTTCCCCCAAATTGGGTCTCCGGTACCTTCACTCATTCGATGAAACACAGCGCAAATACTGCATCACGCCGGCCATCTGTGAGGTGGTATCACTCCGGTCGAGCCGGCCCAGTCATGCCAAAGCGTGGTTCTCTCATCCATAATTTCCATACTCCATACTAATATATAAATGCGAAAGTAATCTGTCTGTCTGTCTGTCTGTCTGTCTGTCTGTCTGTTACTCTTTCACGCCAAAACTACTCAACGGATTTAAATGAAATTTGGTATACAGATAATCTAGACCCTGAGAAAGGACATAGGCTACTTTTTATTTCGAATAGGGGGATATAAGGGGTTGAGTGGGGGGTAAAAAGTTACTTTTCCACGCGGACGAAGTCGCGGGCGGCCGCTAGTAGTCTATAAACTTCAAAGCGCCATTATAGCGCTAGAAAACTTACCTGTCATTTGTTACAATTATAAAGAATAAATACCTTTAAAAGTCTTTGGTCATTCCATCGTTAATTAATCTTCATAAATGGCGTGAGTTAGCGAGCAAAGAGAACAACAAATAACACTTGGCTGTTAACCACAGTAATTGATAGAATAACAACCGTTTTCCTAATCAATTACCGTCCCACCAAACACTAAATCGCAAACAATAGTTAACCATCGTCGCCATATTGTGACAAAATGATAACTAACTTTGTCAGCGCTGAATTATTTACCTACGTTTTATTATTTTGTTATATTTGTTGTTATTGTATAAATTCGGGCTTTGGGACAGCTCGCCCGGGAATTTTAAGATTTTTAGCTGGTCACTGTTAACTAACATAACCTAACCAATGTTTTTGTGATGATAATATAATATTTCACTACATCACAGTCATACATTGGCCTGACTCCGAGATAGGTAGCTCAAGCACCTGTGTTACAGATATCAGAACCAACAGTGGAATAACAAATATATACGTATAATACTTTTCTTTTGTAAATATATACTTATAATACATAGAAAACACCCAGACAAACATGTTTATGCACAAAAATGTTTGTACTGTGCGGGGATCGAACCCGGAACCCTTGGCCCAGACGCAGCATTCACTACCACTGAACCAAACGGGTCGTCATAATACTGACTAAACTCTACTAAACGAAAAAATATTGGTTAGGTTAGGTTAGAGCAGTGACCAGGTAAATAATCTTGTAATTCTCGGGCGAGATGTCCCATAACGCCAAAAATATCTACCTATGATCACAGGATGATTATGTACTATCTAATTATTGTATTTGCCTAACATTCCATACACATTATCTACTCTGCGGCTCGCTGCACTCAGCGAATAGTTGATGAATGAGTTCGTAGTTGGACTAATTCAGCCAACTATTCCCTAGTTCTAGCACTAATTAGTTGCCAATTACTGTTCTCCTTGCGTAGTTTCCGAGTTGGGTTTTGTTTAGTTTAGGACTTACGTTTTGTGGCTAGTATTAAGATTGTTTTCCGAGTTGATAGTGTAATAACGTAATTACACAAATAGTGTTAATGCAAGTGTCAATAAAAAGATAAAAAATAACATGGGAGAGCCACGCTTCGGCATGAATGTGCCGGCTCGACCGGAGTAATACCACGTCCTCACAGAAAACCGGCGTGAAGCAGTGCATGCGCTGTGTTTCGCTAAAAAACATAAAATAGAAATTGAGACAACATCACATACATTGTCCTGGTCCCAAACTAAGGTTTACCCTTGTACTATGGAAACCAGAAACAACGAAGGAACTACAAACACCCAGACCCAACACAAATATCTGTTTCATCAACAAACATTTGTATTGATGCGGGAATCGAACCCACGACCCTTACGTCTCAACCGGCGCTCAAACCATTGCGCTAAACGGGTCGGTAATAAATTTTGATAGGTACCTTCTTTGAAAGTTAGTCGCTGTCAGTTATTTGGCTTCCGAAAAAAGTCGAAAATATAATATAATAATATTGTTTCCTTTACAATTGATTTTTGTTTTGTCTTAAAATTTCAACTCTTCATACACATTTGTATGTATGAATCTCAAAATAATAAATCTTGATGAATTTCGAAAAGTTGTTGAACAAATTTTGTTGAAGATAAGTATAGAACACGTGGTTAAAAGGACACAAATGATCACAGATATACTTTGTCCTTATCCATAATTAAGATAATGAACATTAAGTTTAAATGACGGGTCTGAGAGCGGCAGTAATAACATAAAGGGTATTTCTTCACCAAGTTGGCCACTTAAGTGTGTTAATTAAATAAGCCGCAGGATTACCGGCTTAGGAGACATGAGCGCGTGAAGCGGAGGCTGAGAATAACCCATTTCTGTTACTGAAAAGCAGGACCGAACTAATGGAAGTACTGTAGTACTAAACTGCACTGTAGTAGTAATTTAATTTGTACTAGCGGCCGCCCGCGACTTCGTACGCGTGGATAATTAATTATTGACACTTACCGTCATATTTTGGACAATCCACACAATATATTTTTGTAAATTGTAGCCTATGTGTTATTCTGATGTAGGTATAAGCTATATTGTGGTAAAGTTTCATTCAAATCTATTCAGTAGTTTTTACGTGAAAGAGTAACAAACATCCATACATCCTTACAAACTTTCGCCTTTATAATAGTAGTGGGATGATGTTTGTATTTTTTTTTGTTATATGGCCTGTATTGTGTTCACGACACATTTAATTTTGCCAATGTTAAGTGTTATGCTGATAAAGTGTAGTCAAAAGTCGAAGTCAGTCGAGGTCACAGTCACTCAATAAAACGCCGGTGTTTAGTGTTTTAATGTCCTAAGGATTCTGTGGAGACTATTTTTAACAAAATCGTAGGTTTTAAAACTCTATTAGGTCAAAGGAAGTTGTTCACGTGACAACTCACTCGACACACAATAGCAGACGTTAAAAACGAAACAATTCAATGATTCTTATATTAATATCATCCTGCGGCACTTCACCGCAGTAACTAAGTAACACCAAATTTGTACACTAACAACCACTAGATAAAAACTAATAAAAATCCTTGGACTGCATCAGCCGATGCGGCTTGTTTCATAGTTACCTACAGAATCATGTGTATTCATGCAACACCAGTGGTGTCACAAGTGCGCTGTTTACCTTTTCCCCCTTTACCCCCCTTTCCCCTGAATTGGGCCTCCGGTACCCTCACTCACGCAGCGAAACACAGCGCATGCACTGCTTCACGCTGGTTTTCTGTGAGGACGGGGTATTACTCCGGTCGATCCGGCCTATTGATGCCGAAGCATGGCTCTCCCAATGTTACTGTGTCACGTTGCCAAAATAAGTAAATCCATACGATTATATAATTGGGAAAGTGTGTCTGTCGGTATGTTTGTCTTTCTTTCATGGCAAAACGGAGTGACGAATTGACTTGATTTTTGAGTGGAGATAGCTGAAGGGATGGAGAGTTTTTTTTTTTATGTGATAGGTAGCAGACGAGCAGGCGGATCACCTGATGGACACTTGCAACACCAGTGGAGTTACAAGTGCGCTGCCAACCTTTTATCCCATTCCCCCCGGGTAGGCCTCCGGTACCCTCACTCACTCAACATAGGCTACTTTTTCTAATTCCCACATTTTTGGAAGTGGGAGGCGCGAGCGAAGCCGCGGGCAAAAGCAAGTAAACAATAATTTATTGTTTACATTCGAAGAGGAAGCTTAAAATTAAATTTTAATCTTATTAATTAAGCTTATTCATAATTTAAAATAATATTTCCGCCCAAAACTCTTTAACTTCAGTGTGCTTCTAATTTATTAATCAAAATTCAGTCCCAATGCGCGTTTTTGGCTCGTATGCAAATGAGGTGAGCGCGTTCAAAAGGGTTTTCACGAAGTTAGAACAAAGTTGGAGAAAGTTTAATAAATTTTGAATGTACGGGTTGGATTTCGAAAGAGTGAGGTTGAGTGGACGTGTCGAAAGAGCGTAGTGAATGATGTCCTCCGCAGCCGGATAAACTCAGTCAGGAGTGGTCGGATTTTTTTTTTATTTTATTCTACGACAGACAAGCATTTGTGACATTTCGACAGGCAGGCAAACGATATGCTACAGGGTCTCCCGCAGAATACCAGGTTCGTGACTTGCCAGGAAAGACAGCGACTTATGCTGAGCAGGCGCCTTTTTGGCACAATGCTTGTTTTCCTTTTTCGTTAATAAATAATAATAATAAATTCACACAACATCTCATACTGTGAGAGTGACCTGACTCCGTACTTACTAAGTCAAAAAGTGTCATTGTGTTCTTGAAGCTGTTTCATTTGCTTTTTTTTATGTTTTGTAGTGTTTTCTTATTTGTGCCAAATAAATGCCCTCACTTCGCTTCGGGACCGTAATTCAGAAATGAACCGATAGATGGCGCTGTGTCCAATTATATCGCGCAAGCGTTTCGTGTTTTCGGTTTACCTATAAGCCTTGTCGTTGTCCATAGAAGGTATCTCTTTATAAATAGTAGGTATAGATACATAGATTTGACGTCGATCTCACCTGATGTTAAGTGAAGATGAGGACTAAGGTATGCTTGTCCGTGAAAAACTTATTCACTCTTATCCCTAAGGTCTAGGAGGATTGGGTACTTAAGGTAGTGCAATTTAGGGCCAATTTGATAGGTGGCAAACGAGCAGACGCATCACTTGATGGTAAGCTATTATTCCTGCCCATGGATACCGGCATCGGCAGTGGCGTCACAAGTGCGCTGCTTACCTTTTAACCCCTCTTCCCCTGGATTGGGCCTCCGGTAACCTCATTCACGCATCGATACACAGCGCATGCATTGTTTCGTGCCGGGTTGCTGTGTCTCCTTCCATTATTCCAAGGCTTTATACAGGGTTAATAAACTATCATATGAGGCACTGGAATGTATCCAATGTGGTGTCGACAACCCACCACATTGAATACCGCCGATACAAGTGATCAGTTTATACGCGTCGATGTATCGATTATACGCTCGACTGATTACAGTGCGAGGGCTTGGTTTGACTGAAAAATGTTACCTTTATAAAAAACTAGTGGCCCACCTTCTAGTGAATACAAAATAATATCAATCAATATCAGCTCCCGATTTTCGGCCACTCTCATCCAGACCACACCAGCCAGCCTTCGAATGTCATCATCCCATCTTGTCGCAAGGCGTCCAACACTACGCTTACCGAGTAGGTACCGACTTTAGAAAAAAAATAAAGAAAATTCATTAATAACTCTGGACACCATAACACATATATACTACAGACAATTGACACTTGACAAACACAATCAAATACAGAACACTATACAAAAAGAAAAAGTATCTACTTAAAAAAAAATTAAAACAAAAATAAGTTACAAAAAACAAAAAAAAAAACAACGCGCTTATGTAGTCATGCCGGGCAACAACCCTAGCATATGTCAACGAACTCTTCTAAATTCAAAATTAAGGCTGAGTCTCCTTTCTGTGTCTTTTATATTTTGTGACCATAGGCCGTAACGCTGGTTTTCAGTGGGACCAGCTGAGTGAGTACCACGGACGACTGCCAATGTGTAGTGTACGCATAGAAATAGAAATAGAAAAAACCTTTATTCAAGTTAGGTCCATACAGAACACTTATGAATGTCAAAACATAATATAATCTACCACTGGTTCGGAACGTCGATTTCTACTGAGAAGACACCAGCAAGAAACTCAGTAGTTACTCTTTTCAAATAGTAATAAGTTACAGAGTTTCATTTGAGCAAAATAACTTACAATAATCCAAGGACTACTATGTATGACAATTATTTTTCTTTATCGTTGAGATAATGGTCAGATTTAAATAAAAGTTATAGATAAACGCACACAATAACATCAATGAAAGCTAATAAATTAACATGTCCAGGAATCTATATCATTCAAAGAATCTTGTACATTATAGTAACCCTTTTTCATTAGGCAGGTTTTAATATGGGACTTAAACTTATCCATTGATTACCTATGTGACCTTTACTTTACTTCGTCACTATCGCATCCTAACTGAGCGAACGAGGTGTATCACTTAACGGTCACCCGTTGTTTTATTAGGGTGCCCATTAGGTCTGTTGCCACCTTTACGAGGCGGGTTTATGCCCCAGCAATCTCTGCGGGCTGATTTGATTAGTTTCACGACTGGTTGACAAGGATTAGGATGGGTTAGCATCAACCGCCTCATCATTTTATTACTAGACTAGCGGCTGCCCGCGACTTCGTACGCGTGGAGTTAATTATTTGCATATTTTGGACAATACACACAATATATATTTATAAATTTAAGTCTATGTGTTATTCTGATGTATAAGCTATATTATTGTAAAGGATCATTCAAATCTATTTGGTAGTTTTTGCGTAAAAGAGGAACAAACATCCATCCATCCATAGGTACCACTTAGGTACAAACTTCACTTTCACTTTCACTTTAGGGCAATAAGATCAGTGGATAAAGATATTCGTCTCTCAAAGTAGAAATTTTGTATGCCAATTAAGTATTTTTTGGTTGATACTGTTACAAACATTGTTTGCTCGACCTGGGAATCAAACCCTGTCGAGCAAAAGTACGTTTCGAATTGTTCAAACAGCCTGGGTTTGTGATCTCGGATCTGCATTAGGGAAGCGTGGTATTAGGCATAATCCCATCGTTGTAGCGATAACTTTATTTCTATGATAGAGGCCTTTGCCTGCAGTGGAACAGTATAGGGCTAATTTGTAAATCGTCGGACACCCTCACAGTTTCACTTATAAAATTACCATTAGATACAATGTCAGTGAAGCCACTCCGACACACTACAATCACGGTAAATATCGGTGTATGTTAGCATTTGCAACGGCCTAGCACGGGGTTTGCATTTGTTAATCACTGGATTCCATGTATACTCTGGTTCATAATCATGTGTAGTAAACTGACACATGTCCATGTGTCATCCCCATACATTATCACTCAATTTGACACATGCAAAATGTCAAAATGCATAGAAGCTTGTCATTTTCATCTGTCAGTTTACTACACATGATTAAAAACCAGAGTATAGATGTCATTCCTCGATAAAAAAAAATATCTCTTAATTTCAATTGCTTCACGTACCATCCTAATTAATGTGGTAGTACCGATAAGGAGAATTAAACTTAACGTTAATTTCAGTCTAAGTGGAATAATAATACTCAAGTCTATGACTAGACCACTCTTACCCTCATCAATTTCTCATGTCAGCCAGTCGTAAAACCGTCGAAGCCTGTTATCTAGGCCTAGGGCCATAAACGTGACGCAACAGGCTAATGACAGCCTAATAAAATATCTTTATAGTACTAGGCCTTTACTGTTTTACAGCTGTCCCTAAAATACGGTAGTAAAAAGCATATTTAAGTGCGGTTTACACAGGACACTGTAGCATTAAATTGATAACACAGAAGGACAGCTGTCAACGTCATAAAGTGAACTACTGTGGCGACATCTACTTTCGCCCGAAGAAATAAGTTCGCCATTACAGTACCATCCAACCGACAGCAGATGGCGCTAATTTGACTGTTCCATACAAGATTCAAATTCCCCTTAAATCCTACATCGCGAAAGCAAAGTTCGCATGTCTACTTGGAATATATACGACAAACCAAGATGATACATTGGACCTTGGTCCCTGAGCCAATACCACCCGGCTCGTCGGAATATCTTCCCTTTTCATGGGGAACATTCCACTCCTCATACTACAATACAAATCTTGTAATAAACCATTTTGATGTGATAGGTGGCAGACGAGCAGACGGGTCCTCTGATGGTAAGCGATTGCCGCCGCCCATAGACACCTGCAAAACCAGTAGAGTCACAAGTGCGCTGGCAAGCTTAGCCCCCTTTCCCCTAATTGGTACTTCGATAACCTCACACACTCGAAGAAACACAGAAAAAGCTAACGCGCTGGTCTTTCTGTGAGCTCGTGGTATCACTCCCACTCGAGCTGGCCCATTAATCAAAGCGTGGCTCTCCAACGGTTAGGTGATTGAATTTCAGTTACAATGAGCGTCGTAAAACAACGCATTTCGTCACAACAGTCGCTAATTGGGCGTCATTCGAAATTGTATCTTAATCCTTGCTAATAAACTCTCTTTGCAATCTCGGTGAAATAAATTTTAACACCGCCACCTCTTTGGTTTTCCGGGCCGGTATTTTTTTTACTCAATTTACTGTTTCGCCACAGTAGGAAAATTATTATTAGTAGTCAGTATTACCAGGCCGAGAAACTACTTAGTTCAGCTACATTGCTGGTGGTACATAATTACGTAAACTTGTGCTGTGTTTCGCCGAGTGAGTGAGGGTACCGGAGGCCCACCCAGGGGGGGAAGGGGATAAAAGGTAACTTGCGCACTTATAACTCCACTGGTGTTGCAAGTGTCCATGAGCGGTGGCAATTTCTTACCATCAGGTGATCCGCCAGCTCGTCTGCTGCCTATACCATAAAAAAAACCATAAAAGGCGGGGGGAGTCCGAGGTATCACCAAATATCACAGAAAGAGGGTTATAAAGAAATATAACGTGTATTTAATTTAAGTAAGTAACCATTTTTTTATATTATAACAGACACGCATTTTATTAATGATCCTCTGTTGTCTGACATCTGTAACACAGTGCTTAAGCTACTTAGTACGGTGTCAGGTCAATGTATGAGATGTTGTGAGAACTTATTTAATTTATTTAAGTCCCCCCATTGGAAATACTTACACTGTAGGTTGGCGGTGGGACTTCGGCAAATACCGTACGGGCATTAATCGCTGGTGCATGTGCAACGAGCATGGTTTACCGGGAACCCGACTGGAAGCGGTTTTGGAGAGCGCAAATAAATAAATTGCGGACGAATTTTCCACTGGCTGAATTTAGTTTTAATCTTTTGCCTTTTTTGTGTAAATAAGGAAGTTATAACTGGCCAATGTTTGGAATATAACGTAGGTATTATTTTTTAAATTGTTGTCGTAAGGTTGGCAGTATTATTTTTTGGTTACTGATAGCGCTATGGATTCCATGCTCGGTCTATCAATACGAGACCGCGTACTCAACGACGAAATCCGAAGGAAAACTAGGGTGGTCGATCTTGGTACGCGAGTGTATGAGCTGAAGTTTTAATGGGGGGGACGGGACACCTGTAGGCCTAACAAAATTTTGTCGACTCTCGTTCGCGAGAGCGCTTCGTTATATCCCGCTCATCGCTCAGTCAGGTGAGCGAGACGCAACTTGCGCCGACGCAATACGAGTGTCGACAAATTATCTCGTGGTGCGCATGTTAGCCCGGCTGGCGCAAGATGACTAGGTGGACTATAAAACTTACCGAATGGCAGCCAAGATTGGGACGACGTTCTGTAGGTAGACCACCTGCCCGTTGGTCTGACGATATTGTAATGGTAGTGGGGAAACAATGGATGAGGCTGGATGGGGACCGTAGGCAGTGGCGTGATTGAGAAGAGGCCTATACTCAGTATACACAGTGGGTGTCACCGCCCATGAAGGTTCCATTTCTGTTATTTAAAACCAATTCTCTTTTCTTCTTCGGTCCTCCCCCCAGGATGAAGCCAAGACTTTGCCGCCCAGGGCGGACTTTACCCCCTCGCACCAATACGTTATGCTACTGGCGCCATATCTCTCTTGATCTGTAGGTAAATTACTGTAATGTAATTGACTTAGCCTCGTCACGTTAATCAAATAATTCGAGCGGCTGAAGTGAAGCACTAATTAATAGTATTTGAGCCATATTGTGCTATTTTACGCTTCAATATTCTGTAATGTTCAGACGCTAGTATTGAAGATTAGTCTTAAAGTTTAGTGACGTGTAGAGCACATAATATCTAGACTTTATTGCGCAAATAAATTTACTGCACGCTTGATTATCGTTGAATGTAACATTAGAGTAAGAGTAAGAAAACATTTATTGACCACAACACATTTACATACCTACTTATAGATAAAAAAAAGAAACACAGAAGTTGCGGCCAACAAGGTTCAGCCTCCGCATGATGCTGCAGCCGCCGCGAGCAGGTGTTGCTGCGGTGGTTTTCAGGCTGGACCTTGGAAGAAAGAGAAGACATGCACAAAACAACAGATACAAAAATCAATTATTTAAGTACGGTCGTACCTGAGAAGGCGGCTTGAGGTTATTATTCCGATGACATTTACATTGCTTGCGCGATGTAAAAATGCATAGCGCCATCTCGGATTATGACGAACCTCCTGCTTGTTTGCTTTGTATATCAGCGTCATAATATAAAGTTACATCCACAATGGCCTAATACTTAGTGATATTAGGTATGCGGTATTGCTTGTGGTCATAAATATCAGAACAACTGTAAACATCAATAGGTATATGTTTCTTTCCTAATGCCAAATGCACATTCAAACCGTTATTAGGAATTATCCAATATTTTGGACCAAAGTAAATGCTTTGTTAAATTTGGCTACTTTGGTAGTTTTAATATTACTCCATACCGTGAACGTTACTACGTATTTGAACATCTTGTATTAACCTTATTTATGATGCTGACTAGGTAGGCCCCGTCGCAAACATGACGTCACGTCTAAGGTCTTTACACCCCGTAATTACACTTAAAATTAAGTGCTTGCTGCTCAATTGAAACTCGAAGAGCATCTCGATCAAACTGACGCGTCTACAAACCTTTTAATGAATCGAAACGATTAAACTATACCGAAACAGTCTCACCGCCATTGGATCGAGACCGTCGCAGAACTAGCAACTTTGTCGTGGATTAATTACTAGTTTTCTCTTCAGATTGGGACTAGTGCTGTGCTATCACATTTCGGGACGAGATGGTTAAATGATTGAGTGTACTGTGGGACAGTTTGGTGTCTGTCCCGTTTTGTCATATTTAATTCACTAGGCAACGCCTCCTGGTTTTTATTTATTTATAGGATTATCAACATAAGTTACAGCAATACATTTTTAACACTGGTAGAATTAAATTCTAACTGCACTCATGATTACAGATAACCACATCTTGCAAATGTGAAAAAATAATTAATACCTAAGTATTGAAAATTAGAATAAAAATAAATTGTATCGAAATAATTTCAATAATGTATAGGTGGCAGACGAGCAGACGGATGACCTGATAGTAAGCGATTGTCGCTGCCCTAGACACCCGTGGCAGCCCTCGCACGAAACATCGCCTCCTCTTAGTCACTATAAAAAGAAATCCTGATGAAATCCCACTAATATTATAAACGTGAAATTTTGTAAGATAAATGATGGATGGTTTCTTCTTTTTTACGCAAAAACTACCGAATGGTTTTAATAAAACTTTACTATTAATAGCTTATAAATCAGGATAACACATAAGCTACAATTTATAAAAATATATTGAGTGGAATATTATTATCCAAAAAATGACGGCAACTAACTCCACGCATCCGAAGTCGCAGACGGCCGCTAGTAAATTACATTATTTTTAGCCTACATTGTCCCACTGCTGGGCAAGGGCCTCCCCTAAAAGTCTCCATTTGATGCAGCAGCAATGGTTTGCTTGCAATTTCATAAATCATTGAAATCGGGACACCTTAACGAACAACACTATCTGTATCGGACAGTAAATACGATCAACTGAGTAGTAGAATGGAGCTCGAAACTCTTCGCAATGAGTTATATCGAGTTACCTTAGCACAATAAACTCCGCTTTTATTGAGCTTGACAAGATAGCTAATGCGTTTTGAGGACTAAGTTTAGTATTCAATTCAAATAATTTAACAAGGGCCTGTTTCACAATCTTCTTCTATCTATACTATTTATAAAGAGATAACTTCAATAGACAACGACAAGGCTTATAGGTAAACCGAAAACACGAAACGCTTGCGCGATGTAATTGGACACAGCGCCATCTATTGGTTCATTTCTGAATTACGGTCCCGAGGCGAAGTGAGGGCGGGCCACTAGTATAAGGATAAGTTCTACAAGTTACGGTATGAATAGGACGGCTCGGAGAGATACCGCGGCCTAACAGACGACTGGTGTGTGCTGTGTTTCGTCGAGTGAGTGATGGTACTGGAGGCCCAAATGGGAGGAAAGTTGGTTAAAAGTTGGCAGTGCACTTGTGACTCGACTAGTGTTACAGGTGTCTATGGGCGTCTATTCTATTCTACTCCAACGTTCTCCACACACATCGGTCATGTGCCACCCGCATCAAAGGGACTCCCGTGACCTTCACTAGATCGTCGGTCGGTCCACCTGGCGGGACGCCTGTCACGGCTGTGGCCTCCTGCACGCGGCCTCCACTCAAGGACCTTCCCACCCCAACGGCCGCCGTCTTTTCTCCTCGCAATGTGCCTTGTCCATTCTGTTGTGCAGTTAGTTATTTAGAATTGTTTATGTTATACAGTTTCTCTATTTTATTTTAACAATTTCTCAATCTTCTAGCCAATGTCTCTACTTTCCCATACTGAAACTCCTTACACTGTGACACCGATAATAAGGGCCATAAAATCATATTCCCACCTTCAACGCTCCATACATTCATACCAAAAGTATGCCCATTAAATTCGAGATACGACGCATGTCGTTACAAGTGAGTTTCTTGTGCTTATTATTGGTTAATGAAGTGTAATAGACTTACGTCCCCGAGTTTCGGCCTAACTTGAGTTATTATGTTGCGACTTTAAGATTCAACCACGCTCTGCTGGGTTCGGGAGTTTGGGTTTGATCGGCCTAAGAGGTGGGACGAAGCGGCTTAGGGTCGATTTGATCCGTAGTCAAACTAATAGAGATGGCCGTTGGGGCGGAAAGGTTCTCGAATGGAGGCCGCTTACAAGAGGCCGATTCTCGGTTTTCGCCTTCTATGTCGAGTTGACTTCATGGAACGCACAACCAATAGGAGAACACAGATTACAGTCGACATTCCTTATCTTGTTCTCCTATTGGTTGTGCGTTCCATGAAGTCGACTCGACATAGGAGGTGAAAACCGAGAATTTATTGGCCTCTAGGTTGGAGCCGCAGCAGGCCCCCCATAAGGTTTACCGAAGTCCTAATAAAGGTGTGCCCTGTGGCTAGGGGCGTTAAGAATACTGCCAAGGTATTCCCGGCCTGTCGTAAGAGGCGACTAAACGGGCTTCGGAGTACGTGAGCGTGCCACTACTGGGGAGTGGCTTGCTCAGACTCCGCAAGGGAAAAAATCCTGCTGAGTGTCCTGGTAGGTCGCGCATTTGGGAAGGGCTGCATTGCGCCAAACAATTTGGCTCAAAGTGGCGAGCGCGATTTGCGGTACGGTCCAGTCCCGGCTGTGGGGTATCCGACCGCAATTGCGCTGAGATGGACACCCCAGGGGTTTTGGTTAGGGCTAGAGTCCTACACACCCCCTTGTCCCCCACATGTGGCAAGGTGAAGGTCGAGGGAAAAAGTGAACACTGACGCACATGGACATCAGCTACATGAAAGGGGCTAAGTATATCGAAAAACCTAGCGCCGCCAACCTATTCTAAATCTGTAATAATATGTTTTGCTTTTTTAAAAAATATCATATTTTCGCCACAATCAGTGTAAATAGGTTGGCGGCGCTAGTTTTTTCGATATTCGGCTATACGAATGAAACTAAAAGTGGCCGTTTTTAGCAATACTTAACATTATTGTTACTTGTCGCGTGTTAAAAATATTGTTTTGCATCTTGAAAAATCCAATTTACTTGGATCTAAGTCTGTAATGTTTTATTTTCTTCAAAAATATCATATTTTCGCCACAATCAGTGTAAATAGGTTGGCGGCGCTAGTTTTTTCGATATACCTAGCCCCTTAAAGGAGTGCGGATGCGTTGCCGGCCTTTTAGGATGGTAGGTATGGGCTTGTTTCTTGAAGATTTGAATGTCTTACCGGTATGGTCGTTGTGTTTTCCTTGTCAGTTTTAACATAAGAATTTGTCTATGGAGAAGATAAAGATCATTACGCTTCTACTCATACCTTGTACCAAATCAAACCATCCGAAACTTGGTAATGTTTTGATTAATAATTCAACAGACCGTCGAACGCATATCTTGGTACAGTTGCGATATCGTTGCGTTCGAGTATCCAATTTGTAGAGCCTATTATTAACGAAGTTAAGCAGCGATGTTCAATTTGATTAAAGCACGCTTCGGCATGAATGGGCCGGCTCGAACGGAGTGATATCAGTAAGTCAGTGAATCAGTGAGTCAGTCAGTGACAAAATTAAGAAACTTTGGGCCGTTATAATTCTTAAACTACTGGTTCAAATTGATTGAAATTTGAAATATACCGTGTCTTTACAATGTCTGCATGGTTACTGAAAATTCAGCCTTCTAGTTTTATCCACAACGAAGTTACAGGGGGTTGAAAATGGCCTGAATTGCTTTGAGAAAAGGATGGTATGGCCGTGCCGCTATTTTGCTCGACTTGGTGGGGGCACTGCCGTGCCCCCAGATATAATCTGCAGATATTTACCTAGGTATTAAAATCACACAGTTAATATAATTAAAGTGTGATTTCTTCCTTCAAATTGTTTCAATATTTGTATCCATTGTATACCCAATACAAATTTATCTTTAAAACATCTAAATGCTAGTATTGTAACTACCCAATTTTTTATATCAACCAAAACAATAAACCCGGAACACGCCCCAGCCTACCATTCCTCCAAATCACAGCTCCTATCATAAGTTCATCACCCTGGGTTCGTTGGCCTGTGGGGCACTGACTAACTCCTTATCTCTAACTAGACCTTAATGTGCTGATAAGGGTGACGACATGCGTCAAGAGAGAGTTGGATTTACTCGCATTGTTCTTTATGTCGACGACATTTTTGTTGTTTTTTTTTATGATTAGGTGGCAAAGACCGACGGATCATCTGATGGTTAGCGGTTAGCGCCGCCCATGGACATCTGCAACACCAGTGGTGTCACAAGTGCGCTGCTCACTTTTTAACAGGCTTATCATACCGAAGCGTGGCTCTCCCATTGTTGACTAAGACTCCCATTGTTGTGTGAGTAAAAAAAAAATTGACCACAACACATTTACACATAGACAAAAAGACACAATCCTGGATTTTCTGGCGGGGCGTGAAACAGAATCTCAGCAGGCCTTGAGGGTGAGGATGACAGACTCAATAGGTACTTTGTTTGTTCTTTTGTGCCTGTCAACCTCATATTTGGATGTCACGGCCGCTTAGCATCAGGCGGAGTGTGATCATCTTCAAAGGAAAGCGTAAACGTGTAGGTAATCATGTCACAATCACTAGATCAACCGAACGGTCTAGTTCCCTTCTTAAGGGGTGCATCCAACAACCACGCTTCAACAGCTTAGATCAAAATATAACGATAGTCTTTTACATTGATAAAGTATTTTTTAACCATCGTTCCACTTCTCCAGGGCGTTAAACTGATGAAAACAGTAACTTTTCTTTAAGGAACAAAGGGTTTAATCTCAAAAATAAAACCTCACCTATACAAAAGTGATCAGCTGATAGTTGCAATATGAATGAGAAGGCAATTTTTTTTTGAAATTTAGACCCTGTGTTCCTTAGAGAAAATGTATTGTTTTCATCAGTGTAATACCTTCGACAAGTGAGAACGACGGTTAAAATGCTATGCTATCTCACTGCACGGCAAAGGCTCCATCATAGAAATCAAGTCATACTATGCTAGGATTAGGCTTAATCACCACGCTTACATTCATACCTTAGTTAAAAGTACCTACGTAAGTAAATCAGCAAAACTCGTCCTGCAAACAGCGAGTCAAATGAACTCAAACAAGACAAATTTGTTAGTCAAATACGGGTCGGCCTCGGGGGTACAGGTGAAGTACATTGTAACATTTAGTAGCTCATGTCTAACCAGTCTTCGATAAGGTAGTTCAATTTAGGGTCAACAACCTTAAACATTAGATTAGTATGGATACGCCCGCGGGATTAGAAAATTTCGAAAATAGAATAGAATAGAAAAAAAAAATATTTGGTTAACACAGTTCACAAAAACATAAGAAAATAACAACAATAAAAAACAGTGACATTCTATACGTGTCATTTTTTTTCTTCTAAGAAGTTAAACATAAAAAAAAACATTATTATACATACAGACGAATTGAGAACCTCCTCCCTTTTTTGAAGTCGGTTAAAAAATAAAACAAGTTTTAAGGGGTCATGGGACAACTCGCCCGTGAATTTCAAGATTTTTTGACCGGTCTCTGTTTTAATCTCCTAACCAATATTTTTGTGTTGATAATTTTGACTAAGTTCTACTAAACGAAAAAATATTGGAGAAGTTAAGTTAAGGATAGATGGATGTTTGCTCATCTTTCACCGAATGGATTTTAATGAAACTTTAGAATAACATCAGACTAACACATAGGCTACAATTTATAAAAATATATTGCGTGGATTGTCCCAAATATAACGCTAAGTGTCGATAATATAATTAACTCTATGCGTGCAAAGTCGCGGGCAGCCGCTATTATAAGTAGTTTTAAATAATTCGTGACGTTAATGTATCGTGCCCATGCGCACGCTACGAATACGCTAGTACTTAGCACTAAGTAGGGTAGGTACAGCCACACACCAAAGTATACAAAACTATCAAATTTCTTCAATGGATTGTCATCTTACTGTCAAACACATTAAGTTGAATTTCGATTGAGGAAATTTGACAGGTGGAAACCTGATGTGTGGCTGTCTGTACCTTTATCGAAGTATCATAGGTATTGTATTGCAAATAAATACTTGAATAGTATTGTACCATTTCGATGAAACAGAATTTGTGTTGGGTTTGGGTGTTTGTGGTGTCCTCGTTGTTTTTGAACGAGTAAGAACACAAATTGACGCTTATATTAATACTCTTAAAAGCGATTTTCTAATTAAACAATGAACATGAGGTTTAAAGAGGTTTTTAATGCTGTTAGATTAGTTTTAGTACCCAGTAATGGTTTTATGAGTCCCATAAAAAGTTAATGCCTTGGCTCGTGGATATAGGTGCATAATTTCACTCGCCTCGCCGTAGCCTCTTTAGCTCAGTGGTAGAGCACTGGTCTCGTAAACCAGGGGTCGTGAGTTCAAACCTCACAGGAGGCATGGTCTTTGTGTCTTTTAGTTTTTGGCATGAATTTTCAAAACCAGAATAATACTTAAATAGGGGTTTCGTAATCATCCCCGGAATCTACAATAATAACAAAGAGTAACTTTGTAAGTACCTATAGTAAAAAACCGGTGAAGTGCGAGTCGGACTCGCCCATTAAGGGTTCCGTAGACGCAAGTAAGCTTTTATTTTCATATTTGAGTTGGCTGAAAGAAAGGTCATATTATCTGGTCTATGGTTTATGACGTATTCTTGCAGGTCCGCCTTTAGGCACCTACTACATCCCACCAGCAAAAGCGTGGGCCGACGACCAGTAGGTTGCCCAAGATACCTATGCCATCTTGGCGCCGCGATCTGAAACCTACTATTCTTTTCAACGTTTTTTATGGGTCATTAATAACTTAATTAAATCAAAAAGCCCCATAAATCTGCTTACATTCAAATACTGACTTTAACAATACTTTTTCTCTTGTTTCAGAAAGTTGGCGAGCCGTAAATCCGGAATGACACCCGCCCAAAATCGATTCCATTTACGAAAATCTGAAAGAGCGTAACGGACTTCCTTTTAATTTTAAATAGTGCTTCCACATTCCTTTTACCACGCTCTATTTTTAGTTAATGGCATTGGACATTTAGTGATTGGCCAAGGAGTGCTTTTAAAACTTAACTGTCAAATTAAGTGGTAGTTTTTCGAATTTGGAATCTCAATTTAGAAGTCGTTCTAATTTCAAATCAAAATGTTGCGTTACTGGCTGTGTTTCGCTAGTGCTGTATGTTTGGCGGGACACTGCGGTGCGAATTACTGTAGGGACGCCAGCCTTTGCTGTCCCGGGCGGGACAGCTCCTGTGTGGTCCAGAAAGCGCATTCAAACGCCATCATCGAGGATTTGACCGACAAGCCATGCTACTGTGACCACGCGTGTTTGAAGTTAGGAGACTGCTGTCCCGATTTTCGGGAGACGTGTGGAGGTAAATATTTTGCATGTTCATTTATTTATAATTTGATTGATACATTACAAACCTCTGTGTTTTACAATTTCAATGACTTAGTAGATATCTTACTTGAATTATCAGTTAAGGTTTTATAACAGGTTTTTTGTACTCTTATTACCTACGCACATGTTATAAAAATATTGGATATAAATAACTGTTACTCAATGACTATATTAACCATATTATCAACGTCATGACATCGGTACAGGGCGTATCGTAAAGATTTACATCCCGTAACCAACTCTTCTACCACTAAGTTCGCCATTTTGCTTTTTTTTGGCGGCCAATGGGATGCCGCCCTGTGGGGCGTCCGTCCGAGATATCGCTGGAGGGACGAAGTGGCCAAGGACCATACAGCACTATTTTTTAATGGCAAACAATCAGACGCATCACTTGAAAGTAAGCGATATAATTATATATATATAAGCGCTCATAGACACCTGCAACACCAGTAGAATCACAATTGCGCTGCTAACCTTTAACCCCCTTTCCCCCAATTGGGCCTCCGGTACCCTCAGAAAATTGACGAAACACAGCGCAGACGCCGGTCTTCTGTGAGGCCGTGGTATCTCTCGGTCGAGCCTTCCCATTCATTCCGAAGCGTGGCTCTCCCACGCTTAAAATGTCCTGTGCATGATTGTTTGGACAGGACAGAACAAAAAGTACGTTATGAACAAGTTTTATTATCAACATAAACTTGTCCTAAAGCGTTTAGTCCTGGCTATACCAATTCTAAGATGTTGTTTTTCTTAGTTCATTGTTTGATAAAGAGGGCAAAACTTTGCCCAGACTTTGCCCAAATATTTTTGCGCAAAAAATATAAAACTAAGGAAAGTTGGATAGTGCCATGTAATGAAGATATACAGTTGTTACCTTCTTTTGTAGGAATGTTTGATTGCCCAGGGCGAATCTTGTGTCATTAGATCGTTTATCTAAAAAGTTGCTAGAACTTTACGTGTTTTTTTTTTTTCGACAAATGCTTGACCTCGATTATACCTGAGGTTAAGTGAAGATGAGGTGGGCCATGCTTGCCCGTGAAAAGCCAATCACTCTTGCCATAAAGAGGTCCAGGTTGTAAGTATTGTTCAAGAAATACCTCTACATCGGCGGGTAAAGAGGCAAGGTCTCGTTGATAGCATTTATGAACGACACCATTAATGAGGTTGCCAGAACAATCGCCTTTGCTAGACTGCTCGTCAATCATCTATCTACTTCTTCTATCTATCTGCCGCTTCATTGGCAGATTGGCATTCATTGAAAGTTGTTCTGAATTTGATGCCAGGTCCAATGTCGATAGTTCCTGAGCCATGACATTTTTCGCCTTCCAATTCTAAGTACGTTTCGTTTTTCAGCAATCTTTCCTATCATGATAGTTTGGAGAAGGTGGGATTGTGGATTCCTTAAGATGTGAATAAGACATGCGATATTTCTTATTCTAATGGTCCGTACAAGCTCTACTTTCTTGCCAATGCTTTTCAGAACCTCAACTGTAGGAATTCGGTCCGTCCAACTTATATCATGACACCATCTATCACATAAAAGAAATATATCTTTAAGATTTAGAACATTAAAAGCCTCAACCAATCGATTGCCCATTGAAGGCAATTCTCCGCCCGCGGCTTTCAGTTAAAAGCAAGATTACAATAATTTCGACCAACCAAGATTATTAAGTGCTCGTAAACAATTCAGCTATCTCTGAAAGAGGGATATTATTAGGGGCAGCCCCGAAATATCTCCTCTGGGGGTAGTTACATGAAAAAGTTCTCTCTGATATAAAGATGTGAATTCAGGCAAAAGGTTTATTACTCGGCTTAAATTTAATTCAATTGCACAAGTTTTTATAACATCTACAGTTCGAGAAAGGGATATTTTAGCGCAAAGAAAATTATAAATTTATTTTTTCTTCTTTCATACAGGAAACGTGCGTAGACGGTGCTGCCAGCTAGAGTTAACTATATAACTTTCTTTTTTTCTTACTTTTTTTTCTTTTTATAACTCTTTTTTGATTGCGATATCATAGGTGGCAGACGTACCTATCACCTGATGGTAACCGATTGACGCCGCCCATAGACGCCACAGTCAACCTTTAACCTACTTTACCCCAAAGTGCCTGAGGGTACCGAAGGCCCAATTGGGGGGAACTCACTCGACGAACCACGACTCGGGCGCTGCTTCACGCCGGTCTCCTGTGAGGCGGTGATATCGCTCCGGTGGAGCCGGCCCATTCATGTCGAAGCGTGGCTATCACACGGGCTAAATTTGCCCTGTCAATACAAAGTGCTGCCAACTATTTATTACTGCCACATAGACGGTGCTGCTAACTGGTATCATTTATTTGAACTTAATTTGCCCTGTTAATCAATACAAAGTTCTGCCTATAGTTACTGCACGTGCCCTATTCGGTACGATTTATTGTTTGTTAGCATTTTACTAAATTTTGTGTTATGTATTATGCTGACAACCCAAATTCGAAACGAACTGACCACCCAATATTGGTTTTATTAAGTTGGCACTCACGGATACCTGCTTAAATAATTTTGCAGCGACTAAATAAAAAGTATAATAATGTTTTTTCCAAATTCAAATTAAAGTTGCCAGTTTTCACATTATTCTCGTGTCACCAAAAATCCCCAAGGAAAAGAATTCAAATTACGAATACGAGAAAGAATGCTAATGTAACCGTCAGGATATTGCCAAGAAAGATGTTGTTTTATGACGAGCGCAAATTAATTCCAAACGCGGGGTTATTCTGAAATCCCTATATTGAGGCAAGCCCAAATGAAATGAAATCATTTATTGTACCATGCAATGACGAAAATACTTATCTTTGTTTGAACTTCATCATCATCAGCAACCCACGCTCGTCCACTGCTGGACATAGGTCTCCCCCAATGCACGCCACCGCTCCCGATTTTCGGCCACTCTCATCCAGCTCACTCCAGCCAGCCTTCGAATGTCGTCATCCCATCTTGTAGCAGGGCGTCCAACACTACGTTTGAACTTAGTTTAGTTAAATAAATAAATTCACACAAAATCTCATACATTGACTTGACTCTATACTAAGTAGCTTAACCTCTCGTGTTACAGATATCAGACAACGGTTAGATTCCCGGGTAGAGCAAAAAGTATGTTTCGAATATTTCGAACATACATAGCTCGAGTTTGTGATCACCAATCCGCATTAGGCCAGCGTGGTGTTTATGCCTAGTCCCATCATAGTTGCGATGACTTGATGTCTATGATGGAGACCTTTGCCCTGCAGAGGGACAGCAGCTACTTGTATGTATAGGCTACTTATACTTATGTATGTCACCGGAAAATAACAAGACTCGTAAGTTGATCAATTTTCTAGGTAGTTGATCAACTCTCGGAAAATAATAAACAGCTGCAGTTGAAATGTACCATTTCACGCATTTAATTTTAGTAAGTTGATTAATTTACGCCGTCTTGCCGTTAAATCATCCGACAAAGGCAAGGTGTACGTTGATTGGTTAATAGACTCACGTGATTTTATACCTGCTATGATGTCGACCAATCAGAGAAAAGTGTATTAAGTGACGGATAATACTGTACCGTCAAATAGTACACTGGGCAACGATTGGCCCATTTGTGGATGATTTAACTTGTAGCAATACCTATAGTTAATTATTAAATTACGGCAAGGTACCGTAAGTTGACCAATTACCTAAAATTCAATGCGTTAAATAGTACATTTCCCTGCCGTTTATTATTTTCCGAGAGTTGATCAAACTACCTAGAAAATTGATCAACTTACGAGTCTTGTTATTTTCCGGTGACATATACTTTATTTGTACATCGAAAATTCTTCGACTGTACCTACGCTAAACAAACCACACTCAGTTTTGTACAGATGGTTCCAGCATTTAAATATTACATACATAAACAAAATAAGAACCTTCTCCATGTCAGTGGTTAAAAACGCCAAACAGAATACAACGAAAATTACAGCAAAGCTCTCATAGGGATCCGTACGTTCGAAGGAAAAACGGGACGCATCCTGTCCTGAGACCTTAACCCTTAATTGGATACGAGCTAATAGGGCCGATTTTTTTTTATGCGATAGGGGCAGACGAACAGACGGATCACCTGATGGTAAGCGATTGCCGCCGCTCATGGACACCCGCAACACCAGAGGAGTCGCAAGTGCCGAACTTTTAAGGAGTACGCTCGCTTTTTGAAGGTTTATACGATATAGCGAGATATTTGATGAATCCTAGTTAATTATACTCTAAACAAGATATCTATATAAAATATTATCGACTATCCTAGGGCAGAAGACTATTTCGCCGCTCTTTTTTTTTCCTCCCCCCCTCCCCCTCTTTTTGAAGTTTAGATTTTGCCGGGTGGCGGATGGGGGAACGGTCGGTACACAGCCCAGCTAGCTACTGACTAAGTCATTTCCTGCCTTTTCAATTCTTTATAAGCACCTTGTTAGAAATCTGATTTGTCCCCATCTGGCCCAGAACCTGGATACGCCCATATAGGTACGGGACCAACGATGCTCAAATTAAACTTGCTCTTACCCTGTTTTTAAACAAAACTCCTTTTCCCTTCACTCTGCAAACAGTAGCTTAGTGTAATTTTAAAATCCCATTTTAATTTTTCATTTGACACGACTAAAAAGGTTTTATGACGCATCCCGAGCGAAGTATTACATCGAGTCTTCAAATTAACCCCTCTGTAATGAAAAAACCCGGCGGACAGCTGTTTGGGGTGTAATAATGTATATTTTAGTACTGGAATCTGGAATCAACTGGAATTACTGTTGTAAAAAGACCAGGGCACAGTATTAATGTACCTACGTTATAGATACTGTGGCCAGGGTGTAGCAATTTTTATTTAACAGTTTTACCAGTGTTCCATGTTGTCATAGACGTAAGTCGTTATACAGGATGTAAAGTCAATTAAATAGGGGGGGATAAGCCGAAGGTGACACCAACATTGTGTCCACCGAAGAAGTGCAGTGATGAGGGCTTCATTAAAGTCGAGAAGAAGAAGAGGAAGCCCACCAGCCATAACCACCGTGGTACTGCACCGATTGGACCCGAACGCTTGCTGCAACCAGAGACTCACACTACGCAGCTGTATGTGTCCCGGTTACACTGGTCTACGAAGGTCGAGGGGGTCGTAGACTACGTACGTAAAAAGTCCAACTGGACGCTGAGGGTCGAGCGTTTGGAGTCTCGCCACAAAGTGAGCTTCAACTCGTTTGTGGTGCGAGTCCCGACGCATTCTCTGGCGACTTTTATGAAGGAGGACTTCTGGCCGCAGGGTGTCGTCTTCCGGAAATTTCGAGGACGGCTACCAGCCGTTAATAAAATAAAATAGAATATATAATATAATAAAATAATATGTATGTTAGACTGTAAGGTATTTATTATATGGGCCAACGAAATGTTTGTTAAATGTATCTTGTAGCCTGAAATAAACGAATTATTATTATTATGTATCTCTCCTACGGGAAATCACGGCACGGAGGCCGGTCCTTTTGGAAGGCGTGCGTGGGGATACAGATCCAACACGTAGAGGCCCCTTTGAGACACAATAATGAAAATGGGGATGTGTACACCTAGCGGCTACTGACTCTGTTTGTACTATTGAAGAGATACAACCAAAGTCAGCACCCGCCAGATGCAAGGACTATTGTAGATAAGAAGGGAACTATGCCGGGTCTATGGGTAGGATCTTGCTGGACTGGTTGCCGGGATATTGACGAGACAACGGGACGCCTGCCATATCAAATGTCTCATCTCGAATAATCATGGCAGACGGTGACTCGCCTCCCACTAGATGGGCCCCCCAAATCAGCCACCGTATAAGGCGGCAAGGCGGCAACATCGGCGTGGTCAGCTAAGGGTGTAGAGAGGTGTGCACCGATTTCTGGATCCCGGTAATCCGTTCAGCCATTCCTCGCTATTACGCAGATTGAGCACTTCCACCCTTTCGAGCATCTAGCTCTTGCGCTCCACTCCGGCCGGCCAACAAAGGCAAGCCAGAGGTGGGGGAGAGATGGTGTTTCCCCCGGGAGTCTCGGGTCCGTGGTGTCGCCACACACCAACAGCTCGCCACAAGCTGCCCTGCGGAGACTGACTGCACTGATGAGAGTTGTTGTTCTTCACTAGCGAAGATCACCAACTCTCACCAGCGGGCGATGGGGTCGTCACATCCCTACGCACTTATTATTATTATTATTAAAGTATCAGTTTTGCTTTACTTGAGATCGCTGCTATGATGGGATTAGGATTAATCACCACGCTTGCCCAATCTTAATTGGTGATCTCAAACCCGAGCTGCATATTATAATGTTCGATAAATTTTACCCACGTGTTCTACCAACCATTCTGAACAACATTTTGTTCAATGACTTTTGGAAATTCGATTAAAATAATTCAAATTATTATACAAAGTCGGTCGTGACTTAGTTATTTTGTATAGGGAGTCATAAAAAGTAGGTATTTAAGGACATACGGAACCGAAACGTGAACGCTTACAATCAGGATATAGCCCAAACATAGCCCAAAAATTTGCGTGGCCCAAGTGGCTATGGGCAGGGCACATAGCGAGGAGAACCGACGGCCGTTGGGGTACAAAGGTTCTTGAGTGGAGGACAAATCTCGAAAAGTCATACTATTAAGTATGGTTGGTAGAAGACGTAGTATGGGATGTCAATGTCTGCGATACCGCCCACCCCAGGGAGGCTTATGTGATTACGTCAAAATCAACATACCTACGAGTATATTTTGATACAATTAACAAACATTTCAGACAGCTCCGTTCAATCTCACATGTCTTTTTAATTGAACGGATAAAAAGGGTTTTCAATTTATTTTGGAAGTGAGTCACTAGTTTACCCTGGCGATGGCGACAGCTAATCCCCCGTAATACTGTCTGAGCCAAACTTAGGGTTTAATTTGCATTCGCGAGTTTTTTCCACTTTTATATTGGTACCTACTGACTTACTTATTACTATTTATAAAGATAAGACCTTAATATATAATCACAAGGCTATAACATTAGATAAAGATAAAAGACATAAAAAAAATATTTAGAGACAAGGACAAATAGGTATTGGTACGGTCAACTCCAAAAATATGTATATACTTTAGGACCTTGTCACAATACATAATATCGATACCTTAAATCTCAAAGGGCGTAATCACCAAATCATCACTTTTCAGGAGAGCCGAAACAAAAAAAAAATCTAAGAATTAAATTCATAACTTTTAAACTAATAATGCCATATAAATGAAATTTGGATGTAATTATCGAGTATCGAGAGCTTTATAACACAGTTATATGGTATTCAAAATACAACCAATGTTTGCCAAACTGATTTGTGATTACGCCAAAAAAATATTGACAACTTGGCATTTACGACCTAAAAAAAAGGCTGTTCTGCAATAAGTTATGGTATAATGGCGTTTACGACTTGAAAAAAAGGCTATTCTGCTCTATGCTATGGTGTAACAGCCTAGTTACCTTATAGAAAATGCATTTTAAAAAGCTATTTTCGGTTTTTTATAAGTAAAAACACTTCGAGGAAGATACAAATTAAGAGACAAATACGGGTAGTTTCATTATTACAAAATTTATAGCAAGTACAGAAATGAAAACGATTTTATTATTTCAATTATACAAACGCAATCATTTTAGTTTGAAATTCAAACGAAAGTTATTGATTTCTATAATTTTGTTTTGTTTTTAAATTAGTATAAACAGTATCTGCATCGACAGGACTTTTACTTAGAGCTTAAATTTTAATAAGTCTTCTACCAGTACTGTGCAAAGATGTAAAACAAACGTTTATTTTTAAAAATGTTAAAGCTAGGATTGATCTACATATTAAGAGTTAAGCGCTAGCAAAACTCCCGCCACTTTGTTTATGTTTCAGGTTTTGCGTGCTATTAACAATCTTTAATAGGAGTACTGTTGGGCAAAAGAAATAAAAGACGTCAACTTCACTATATTAACAAGAATTTAATCACAGACATCGATACAATTCGGTTCGACGAGGGGAAATGAGTGGTATATTCTGCTCATTTTCGTATTTCCTCATTTTCGTCTAGGATACTGACACTAGAGTAATTCTTCTTACGTATGGGTAGTAAAAGTACTTGCTAATTGCATGTCTGAGCGTTTTTATTTAGAATTTATAGAAACCGGACTAAACGCGATATTCATTATGCAGTATTACTACCACTTACTTTATTTATTTTGTTTAAATTCTTAAAGTAACTCGAGTCGTAAACGCCACTGTTACACATATCTGTCCTATACGCCTCATTCGATAGTCAGTATTTTTCACATCATTATAATTTTAACTGGTGTATCGACCGAAACCTTAATAATGAATTTTTTAAAGGTATTTACGACTAAAATTCTTGCATTATCGACGGTAAACACGTGGGCTGTAATCACCACTTTTTTGCGAATTTTAAAACTTTGATAATACAGATCGATAGAGAAAAAAAAATGGAGTAAGATAGCATTCAAAAGTCATTTTGGCCAAAATGGTGATTACGCCCTTTGAGATTTAAGGTATCGATATAAGAAAGTAGAACGACCTCTACTTTCTTAGTGTATTGTGACAAGGTCCTAAAGTGTATACATATTTTTGGAGTTGACTGTACAAACAGATTAGACAAGAAGAAGCTATAACTTAACATTATTTATGCTTTTTTTTTAGTCTTTGACGCCAATGCGAACACCACGTTTTTGTTGCCTCTCTCATAAATTCCATGATTAATAAGTGATCTTTTCGATTTCAAACTAAAAAACAGTGTTGATGTGAAGTTAGTGAACTTTTTCGTAATAATCAATACAGTGCCAAGTCTGAACTCAGTGCTATGTTATAATAAATCCCAAAATCTCTGTGTTCATACACCATCAGTACTTGCGATCTCATCGTGCGCATTCATCATAGTGTAAGGGATTCTCGCGGCTGTGACTAGTGCGGGCCCGTCTTGACGGGTCACTGTCGCGTGCTCAACGGACACTACGTGATTCACCGCGCCCGGTCTCCATATTTGTCAAAGTTAAACAGATACAGACTGTTCACTCAGTTCATCTCACCTCAATCTCAAAACACAGCTTGCATCATGACATGCACAGGTTGTATGGAGCAGCTAGCGGAGGACAACTCACTGAAATGTAATGCGTGCGAATCCCGCTACTGCCTACAATGCTTAAATTTTGGTACTGCAAAGAATAGTGATCTCAGCCAGGAGCAACTCTCATCTTTAAAGTGTCCCTCATGCACCAATGTCTCCCAAAGGCGAGGAGGGCCGCAGCGTGCTGCGCGGGATAGCTTTTCTCCACTGGTTATAAAATCGAAGCCTAATAGCGCTAGTGCCAATATAACGCTCGCCAGCATTAGCGAGTTGCTTGACCAAAAGTTAGCTCCGACATCTAAAGTAATGATTGAGTCGCGTAAGACGCTGTTAAATGAAGTTCAACAATTGATCAACAGCGAAATGTCCAAAATCACTATAGAACTAAGGGCTGAGTTCACTAAGACTACGGATTTCATTATGAAGGAGGTTTCAGACTTGAAAGAAACCATTCACCAGAAAGATAGCGTTATACAAAGTCTGACATCGGAACAAACCACGCTGAAGAACGAAATCATAGCTCTTCGTAGCCGTTGCTCCATCATCGAGAAGCAATCCCGTGACCACAATATAGAACTGCAAGCTGTCCCCGAGGATCGTAATGAGAACACGATAACTATATTTAAATCACTCTGTGATGCGATCAAATGTCCTGTGGCTGACTCAGATATCCACGCCTGTCGTCGTGTAGCGAAGATGAATAGCTCCTCGAATCGCCCGCGGAATATCGTGGTTACCCTGTCTGCGCCGCGTCTCCGTGATGAGTTGATATCAGCTGTTCACCGATTTAATAAAAACCACAAGAACGAAAAACTCAACACGCGTCACATCGGCCTACCAGGCGAGGATCGTCAGGTCTACGTGTCTGAACATTTATCCCCGGAGACCAAACAACTATATGCAGCCACCCGGCGTTTCGCCAAGGAAAAAAATTATAATTTTTTTCTGGGTTAAATACGGCCAGATTTATCTAAGGAAAACAGACACGGATAAGGCTATACGCGTAAAAAGTACTAACTGTTTGGAGTCTTTAAAGTGACTATTATATTTATCAGTTCACTTTGAGTTTATTTTCCATCAAGGTATATTAAAAAAGTACAATGTTTATATAATTAAAATCTTAGTATTGCACCCCTCAATATTGAAGCTAAGCGATATTACTTTAAACTTTACTCGAACTATAGAGGAGAAGGTCGTAAATATGGCCCCCGTTGGTTATATGGCCCCCCATCGTATCTCAACATCGAGAAGCGCCATCTATGAATTACTACATTTATGAAGACGAATACATGCTACCGCAAATTTCAAGCCAACCGAGAGCGCTGCTGTGCTCGTAGTTTGATATTTGTTAAAGGTGTTTGTCACACGTTGTTTCAAAAGAATTTTCTCCTGCAATAAATCTAATAAACGTTAGCTAAAACCGTGTTTTGTGTGCTCTGTTTGCATTGAGGAGAGAGGATAGTAACCCATCTTTAATATTTCGAAGGTAAAATCTAAATATTTGGATTGTTTTTGAGATTGTCGTTTATTGTTTATAATAAGCGCTTGCTTTTAATATGGCCCCCTAATATTGCTGGTACTATGGCCCCCGGGGCCATATTAAATGTATGAATCATCATCATCATCATTTCAGCCAATAGACGTCCACTGCTGGACATAGGCCTCCCCCAAAGTTCTCCACACAGATCGGTCCTGTGCCACCCGCATCCAATGGACTCCCGCGACCTTTACCAGATCGTCGGTCCACCTGGTGGGAGGCCTCCCAGAGGACGCGGCAGTGGTCGAACTGCAACACAACGTGGCACTCAAAGAAATGAGTTCACAGACAGTGAAGATGATGATGACCAACAATTTGATGGCAATGATTCTTCCTCTGGAGACGATGTTCCTTTACCTCAATATCCCAACACTAGCGACACAGAGTGTATTTTTTGTAATGCCCAATTTTCTAATGACACTAGAGGGGAAATATGGATAAAGTGTCAAAGCTGTGATATGTGGGCACATAATGATTGAGCTGGAGCAGAAGGCGATTATTATGTATGCGACTTCTGTCGCTAATTTTCATATATTTAATATGGCCCCCAGGGGGCCATATTTACCACACGTTTCCTTTTTGTTTACTTTTAGAATAATTTCAAAAATATTAAAATGTTGTGAAAACTCTTACCTTTGTTTTTATTTGAAACATAATTCCTATTACCAATTAAGTAAGATATCTTTTGATATGAACTGACTCTAAAAATATCGTCAATTTTTTTTATTATTTTTGAAAAACTAAATGGGGGGCCATATTACGACCTTTTCCTCTATTGTTAGAATCGACACTGCGTATATTTTTATTACATACTAAAAATTGTTTTGCTACACATCAATCGTTCATTATACTCTCCTACCAAGTTTACTTTAGTTAACGTCACATTTCCTGTCTATATTTTAAGCCTCTTGTAATTATAATAGATCATATCCCATCTTTAAATGCACTCGTCGCGTAATCATATCTAAACCTTTTTGCCAGGCGATGCGTGCGCGCAAGGGCCTGGCGCACGGCACAGTGACAGTGAACAAGGAACCGCGACATCCTACGTTGCGGCACAGCCATCGCTATATGTATTATGTGTATGCGCGCACCCCGAGCCACGCCAGTCCCGCCTCATAGTAGTAAACAACAATCTCATCGCACGGCTAACCATGTCTGGTTTACTTGTTTTTTATAGTAAAAATGGCTTCAAATGATTTTTTGATATACAGTGGAGCGTCGATTATCCGATCGTCGCTTACCGAAACGGACCGCTTATCCGAACAGTATCTGTTCTAAAAAGTACGTGATCTAGCCGCTCGTAAGCGGATAGGTATGCTTCAGCAAACGAAAATTCAAGATTTTTTTAAGTGTTAATTGTACCTAGTACATATTTACATGTTTCGTTTATTTCCTCTTTGTCATTAAAGATTTATGTACTTAAATGTAAACACGGTTTTCATTTACCTGTACGTAAATATGTATGTCTGAATCAATATATTTATAGGTAGTTCGATTATCCGAAAATACCGGTTTTCCGAACACCCACGTCCCCTAATTAGTTCGGATAATCGACGCTCTACTGTACTATCAAAATGTCAGAGGACTACGTACGAAATGCTTGGACCTTTTTAATAATGTCTTGGCGAGTAATTACGATGTGTTATTGTTCACTGAGACATGGCTTCAAGATGACGTTTTGGACAGTGAGTTGTGTGATGGCACGGTATGACATTTTTAGGTGCGATAGGGACTTACGCCTTTGCAGCAAAAGTACTGGAGGCGGAGTAATGATTTGTATCCGGAGAGAACTTGGAGCCACATTGGTGCGGGACTGGTTCACAGGTACCGCCGATCAGTTTGTTTGCGTATACCCGGACAATTGATATCTTCCAAAAATGACTTATTCTTAATTATTGTTTATACACCACCCAACCCATCTGGATTTTCGGAGCGTATAAAAATATTCTTGATAATATCAATAAGGTGTTCGCAACCACCCTTTTTGTAATTACTTACTAGTAGGTGACTTCAATTTGCCCATTATAAAATGGAACCACGACGGGACACACAATATTACAACAAGGTGGTAGCGAGTTGCAGAAACTGTGCCGAGAACCTGGTCGATCGGCTTCATTTTCTGAATCTCCGTCAATATAACTATATCACTAACTCAAAAAATAATACTCTGGATTTATGTTTTAGCAATCTTCCCCTAACTGTAACACAACCAACGCATCCCCTATTGAAGGAAGATACGTACCATCCGTCGATTACTATAGACATTTTAGATCTTAAATGTAAGCCATTCAAGGAGAAAACGTCTTTCTAGGTTTAGTTTTCACAAAGGTAGTTACGAGGACATTAATAGTGTATTTTTCTTCCGTTGACTGGCCGCGCGTTTTGTCAGGCGATTGTATTGATGATGATATTGATGATTTTTATAACGTAATTACGTGAATGTTGCCACTTACGTTCCGATTTCAAACTGCTCGAGTACTAAACCTCAGTACCCCGTCTGGTATAGCCATGCTTTGATTCAGGATCATAAAAAGAAAAAAATGCCATTCACAAAAAGTGGAAACGGTATCGAAACCCGCGCGATTATGACGAGTTTTCCCTTCTGAGGGATAGGGTTTAAAACGGTTCAAGCGAAGTGTTTTGAAGACTTCACAAAGAAAGCAGAAAATATCATCAAAACTTGTCCAAAATACTTCTGGACGTATGTGAAATCTAAGCGTAGGGGCAGCAGTTACCCGAAACAATTTAGTCTAGAAAATGATGTTTTCTCAGAGGGTCAAGACATTTGCCAATGCATTCAATGGATTTTTTGAAAGTGTATTTATTCCATCTACCACTACCAATAATTATCAGCATCTAGATCTAATAGATTATGGCTCCTCTAATGCTGTCTCTACTGTGAATATAATCACCTGCTCTCGTCGAGAAACTCCTCAGTAGGCTCGATAAAAATAAGGGCGCGGGCTGTGATGGCATTCCACCTCTGTTTTTGGCTAACTGTGCCAAAACCTTGGCGTATCCTATTTATTTACTGTTTCCATAAATCGTTTAAAGCAAGGTACGTTTCCTTCAGAGTGGAAAAAAAGTTATATTATACCCATACATAAAAGGGATCTAAAGCTGTCATAACTAACTACCGTCCGATCTCCATTATTAACACTATAGCTAAGGTATTTGAGAAGGTCGTCTATGATGGCATCTATCATCAAACTATCACCCAAGGTTACCGTTACTCAGCATGGATTTTTAAAGGGTCGTTCTACTACATCCAACTTGGCATTATTCACTAATTATGTGCTTGAGCAAATGGCGGGTGGCGGCCAGGTTGATGTGATCTATACGGACTTTGAAAAAGCCTTCGACCGTGTGGATCACTCAATTCTGATAAGGAGCTGAATTCACTGGGAATACATGGAGACTTATTAAGGTGGATTACATCATATCTTTCTAACAGGTCGCAGGCAGTGATATTAGGTGGTTATTGTTCTGACTTTGTTTCAGTTCCCTCCGGAGTTCCTCAAGGCTCCCAATCTTGGCCCTCTCTTCTATAACGCATATATCTTCGATATCAATGATTGCTTCAGTAATGCCAAGCACCTTTTATATGCTGATGACAAGAAAATTTTTCTAAAAGTAAATTCCACATCTGACTGCTTGGCTATTCAAAAGGATCTTGATACTCTTACGTCATTTTAATGCTCGTAACAATATAAATATTAGCATAAAAAAAATGCCAATGTATTAGTTTCTCACGTAAAAAAAAGCCTATAATTTTTGACTATAGTTTTGATGGCGTAATTATTGGGAGAGCTGAAGTCGTGCGCGATTTGGGAGTCTGGCTGGATGGGGGCATGTCATTTTCACACCACATCGAAAAAGTGGTTAATAGGTCCTATAGGAATCTGGGTTTTGTCATTCGAACCTGTAAACCTTTCACATCGCTTACTAGTATTAAGGTCGTATATTACGCTTACGTTCGCAGCATATTAGAGTACGCTAGTCCTATTTGGTCACCAATTTACAGGGTACACAAAGATAGGATAGAAGGTATCCAAAAGAAATTTTTAAAACACTTAAACTATATATTGAAAAGGCGTAAAATGGACTATATTGCCAATTGTCGTGAATTAAAACTAATGACTTTAGAGGAAAGGCGGACTATGCTTGACATGGGTCTGCTGTATGACATCTTGCATGGGCGATTGGATTGTCCGGAGTTGATAGAGAGGCTGTCACTGTGCGTCCCGCGACGACGCACACGTCATACAAATCTATTTGCGGTTCCTTGTCACAAACCAATTATGGACAAATGCCGTTTTGACGCGAATATTTAACACTTTTAATAAAACTTTCACAGCAATGGACCCTTTCATTCATAGAAGTAAGGGTTCTTTCAAACAATCAATTAAAAACATTGTAGTGAGCAAGAATGGATGAAGATTTCTTATTCTTATTTATATATATTTATTCGTCTTAGCTTACCTATCGAGTAATAATAATAATGAACGATTGATTCTGTGCGTATGTAACGTCATTATTTCCTATACACATTTAGATACATACTTACTTACTTACTTTACTTTAGTTACGTAGTGTCGTTTCAGTTTCAGTGTAGTATTTATTATGTTATTTAAGTAACTCATAATGCGTGGTGGTATGATGGGATCACTTCTAGATAATACAGGTGCAATGCAATACTTGTGCACTGAGTGCACCGTATACCATTAGTTTTTATAATGTGCACATGTTTTCACTTTCATAAGTATTAAAAAAAAAAAGTATTTTTTTTCATTAAGTATGTAAAAAAGATGATATAGGTTATTACTACTCTTGAACTCTTTTTTTAATTTATATCAGTTGGCTATAAATTTTAGTTAGAATTGTCAAAGACTATGTTATTTAAAAAAATATGTAATATTGTGAATAACTGCTATGGCCTAAAATATTTAAGTAATTACCCTCTAATATGTTACAGCATAAGTAATGTTAACGGCTGTTGTTATTCCTTAATAAATAAATAAATAAATAAATAAATATGTATTTATTACGATGTACTATTATCTTATTACCTACATAACAGATCTGCACTGCCTTACACTTGTTAATTCGCTGTATTTCCTCTACCCAAATGGTTGTTGGAAGAGGTCGCTATTAGCGATAAGACCGCCGATATTGTATTTGTAAATTACTATTAGCATTAAGTTCTGTAATGTGTTGTGCAATAGAGAGTATCTATCTATTTATCTAAAACTAAAAAAGAAAAAACAACATGCAACGAAAAAAAAGTTAAGAAAAGGGTGAAAGATAAAGGTGTTGTCCCAGATTGTATGGACCCTGGGCGAGGACCTTGTACAGTAGGTGAAAAAAAAGACAAATATGCCTTAAAAACTTTGTAAGTGTCCAATTTCTTTAAAATGACTTCGTTTTCTGGTACAAATAAAAAGATTACAAAAAAATATAGCAATACTTAACAGCAAAAATCCATCATGGCGGGAATGACATTTTGTTTATGACGTTTGTCACTTTTGATAATTTCGAAATCGCGTTTGAAAACAAAATTGAAAATAATGGTGATATTAGTTGTCAAAGTGACAATGACAAGTGAAATCTGACAGCAGTTCTCATTTATAGTTTATGGTTCCTTTTTTTTCGCCATACTGGTGGCCATATAATACGGTTTACTAAGAGAATTAATTAATGGTTTTCATTTTTGTACCACCATACTACACGTTAAATGTTTTTTTTTAGCATTTTTCTAACAATCAGTAGATTTTTTTTGATTTTTTGAAATACTGTACAATGTCCTGGCCCACCTCAGGACATTACCTTTGTAAGCGCGACGCAAAATTCCTTCGCACACTTGTGCTATTAGAGGCGTACGGGGACCCTCTGCCCTAAGATTGGCCGCCATAACCGAATCGAAGGACATTATTATTATCAAAGTAGGCAAAGTTTGACGTCTCTGTGTGTTTTAGGCAAAGGTGATGTTATATTAAGGGCCCAAGACATGAAAGGCAACCTGAATTGCTTGGGGACGTCGCTAGTACTTCGGAAAGGCCCTTTTATGGATGCTAGCGCCGTTTTCAATATTTATCTTTAGGTATGGCAAATGAGAAACGCAACTTAACGCAGTGTGTAAACTCTGGTTTTTGATCATGTGTAGTAAACTGACAGATGAAAATGACAAGTTTTGCATTTTGACATTTTGCATCTGTAAAATTGAGTGGTAATGTATGGGGATGACACATGGACATGTGTCAGTTTACTACACATGATTATGAACCAGAGTATAGTTCGAACGGTGAATCCCGGGCTGCCCTTTTAAGACCGCGGCATAATCATTAAAACTATCCTCTTTCGGCACACGATTATTTCTTTTGTATGTTGTCCCAACTTTTGTATTGTGTTATGTTATTCGAATTATTGTTTTATTACTGTCTGTATATTGTTTGTGTGTCGAAATAAATGTTTAGTTCATTCATTCATTCACTATCCGAAATGTTTTTTTAATATGGGAAGGCAAACAAGCAATCGGGTCACCTGATGCGTCGCCGGCCTTTTAGGAAGGTATAGGCTCGCTACACCGACGTTTTCTTTTTATTTATGATAGGAAGTCAAACAAGCAAGCGCGTAACCTGCATGGCAAGTGAACACCGCCGACCATGGACAACATAGTTACACTAGGAGTGCGGAAGGAGTGTCGAATAACAAAATAAAATTCTTGCACAACCATTTTCTGAGAAGTGGGGCTAGTGAACCCAAGACTTGGCCCTGAGAAAGGGCTAGAGAGGTATGTGTTGACTTAGGGAAGACACGCTTCGGGCGTGCCCGGGTTCTGGCGGCTGGATCCTCCATAATCCGGATTTTGCTAGCTTTGTCCGGATTCTATACTTACATAATCTGTGCCATAGAGATATTAGGTCTTACTCGAACCGCACCATTTTTGGTGCACTAATTTAGGTGCACCAAGACTTAGTGCACCAATTTTTTATTATAAAATTATAAGCCGACGCGATGATACGCGTATGCCTAGAAGAATCTCTAATAGAATCACTCTTACCTTAAAGATGTCCAGAATATAGTGGTCGAAAAAAACAGACCACGGCAGGGAGTTCCACTCCTTAGCTGTCCGTATTATAAACGTGGAAGCTAATTGCATCTTACTGCCAACTACCACGTAAGGGTGAAAAACCTCGCCACGCTAATAAAGATAAACATTTTTTATTTACATGAAACATGTACCACATTATTTTTAGTTTCAACATTTTTTGCCAAAATCTGGCCTGTAAAATTTAAATCGTTTAAAGCATTAATCTGCAGTAATTTTGGAGGTACACCAAATTTTATTTATGTGTTATCAATTTCTATTGCCGGGATCTATATTAATATCAAAATATCGTCGATACAAATACATAAAACTCTACCTAAGTCCAACCTCTGGACACAGAATACTTAATAGTACAAGGTGTACCTTGACCAGACTACTATAATCTAATTACGACCGCCCAGCGTTCAATGCCTACCATTATTCATACCTAGAAGTGCGTTCTCTTTCTATCGCAAGCAACTGTCGCGCGTGCGTCGCCGCTCGTTCGTGATTTTCTACTAATTTGCCCCTCCGGAGGGGACGCCGCATGTACTTGCAAGTTCGATACCTACACGCGGAGTGGGACAGGCCTGCTCTGGATTACCCCCTAGTGTCAAAGGTGCGCATCCGAAGAATATTCTGGTGCGCTTCTAAAATGGAGCGCTTCAAACACTAAGAAGATAAACTAGAACCATTTTAATACGGGTCGAGGAAGTCTTGATGGAATGCAAAAATATTTTGATCCATATTTATCATGGCTTTGCCTCGGCAACAAGCAACTTAAGTTTAATTTTATGAAAGTTTAAGTGGAACAAAATTTTAGTTGCTGCATATCATTTCGAAGCTCTTAGATACATGCAAGGAAGTTTGCAAAATGATCTTCTTTTTAAATGTTAGATGGGAATGTTTTAATTGTGGGAGAGCCATGCTTCGGCATGATTGGGCCGGCTCGACCGGAGTGATACCACTGCCTCACAGAAAACCAGCGTGAAGCAGCTCCTGTGCTGTGGTTTCGCCGAGTGAGTGAGGGTACCGGAGGCCCATCGGGGGGGGGGGGGGGGGGGGGGGGCGGGGTGGGGGGGGGGGGTTAAGGGGATAAAAGGTTAGCAGCGCACTTGTGACTCCACTGGTGTTGCATGTGTCCATGGGCGGCGGCAATTGCTTACCATCAGTTGATCTGCCTGCTCGTTTGCTACCTATCACATAAAAAAAAATAAAAAAAATGGGGCATTTGAGACGAAGGGTACGGCACTCTAGCGCCGCCAATAGATTTAAATTTATAGCTACTAAGCCGGATCTATTATTACCTATCACTGAACCCCAGCCTCTCGGCAAACACTTATACTATTTATTGAATAACTACGCACCACTTTTTGGCCTGTTTTTGTATTCGAAAAATTGATTAACGCCAATAAATTTTTCGAGTTGTAGTAAATTTTTGAAAGTTGTGCACAGTTATTCAATAACTCAACACGTAAACAAAACATACAAATGCAGAAAAAAATTAACGCTATTTATGCTACATATCTGTATTTTTGGTGCCAAATAAACTTTTTCTATTCTATTATACCTACTTACATACCTATTCTACTCGATTAGAAATTAATGCTACCTATGCCACTCGATTAAAAAAAAGAAAAGAAAGGTACAGACAGCCACACATCAGGTTACTACAATCTGTCAAATTTCCTCAGTTGATATTGAACCAAACGCGTTTGACATAAAGGTGAGGTTCGATTGAAGAAATTTGACAGATTGTAGTAACCTGATGTTTGGCTGTCTGTACTTACATGAAAAGAACGGCACGGGTCAAACAGAAACGGGAGAAACAGCAATTCCTTCGCTCTCCTCTATTTTAATGAAATTGTATACGACCAAATCCATCTTCTATTTCCCCCAAATTGCACATCTAACGTGTTGCGAATTTAATAAAAACTGATAATATCGTTGCTTACGAAAACATTTTCGAGCAAAAGTAATTATCGGGGAGGAATTTATTCGGGACGACATTCTGCTAGTGATGTGCCCTTACTGACTCAAGTTAAGCTAACTTAAGTCAGTAAGGGCACTCAAAGACTTTTAGGGCTTGATTTTTTATACTGAGTAACTCCATTGGTGTTGCAAGTGTCCATGGGCGGCGGCAATTGCTTACCATCAGGTGATCCGCCTGCTCGTCTGCTACCTATACAAAAAAAACTGAGTCACTAATTAAACGTACATACTCGCAAAATGTAACTGTGTACCTACCTATTAAGCACTAAATAAATAACTTTTCCTATCTATACCTACTGCTATATCTATACTAAGTATTTATAAAGAGATAAATTCTAGAGACATCAACCAACCTTAGGTACAAACCGAAAAGGCGAAACACCAGCGCGATGCAATCAATGTCCCACGCCATCTATTGATGAGTGAAACTAATGTCCCGAAACGAAATGAGGACGGGCTACTAGTATTTTATAAAATTAAACTCTCGCGTTATTAACACACACACTCTAAAATGGGGGCTATCGAGTCTGAAAAATCCGCCAGATAGCGTACTGTAAGACTGATGTCCAACTTGAACGTCATTGGTTTCAATGTGAGATGTCAAAATGACACTAAACAAGTACCATTTTGTATATTACCGCGTATATGGACTCCAGTTCTACAGTACGCCGCGCTAGTGGATTTTTCACACGTGATAGCCCTCATTAGGTCAAAACCTGTAATGTATTAAGGAATGTATCTTAATAAATAAAACCTTAACGTCGTAAAACCCAAAATCTTTTTAAAAGGCATAAAACAATTGATTTTCCATTGTGTCTGCTGTTTGGGCCTTACGACGTTGAGTTAAATTTTGAGTTACCTTTTAAAATATCGACTCGATATTATCCAGCGTTAGCACATCTCTACGATATTCTGCAAAGATGGCAGTCGGTGATATTAAAAAAATATTATTAAAAGCGGACCCACGGTCCTTTCTCCATTTGCTAAAGTATTGGTGTAAGGAAAACCTTTGGGATTTATTTTTTAATTTGATGGCCCATCATTGATTGATTAAATTTGTAATTTTAATGATTGAAAATTTCAAACGATTCAATGGTACAGTGAGGATTTTTGCAAGTGAAAAATAAGATAGACGGCGTTATTATACAACTTTAGACATACTCAAACAGAAAAGATTATTATCAAAGTATAATCCTATAAATCCCCTTTCACTCCAAATTGGGACTCCAGTACCCTCACGCGAAACACAGGCGAGCTGACAGACTACCTGATGATAAGCGATTGCCAACCTTTTAGCCCCTTTCCCCCTATTGGGCCTCCGGTACCCTCTCTCACTTAACGAAACACAAGGCAGGCGCAGCTTCACGTCGGACTTCTGTGAGGCCGTGGATTCACTTAATTCGAGCCAGCTCATTTTTGCTGACTTTTTATTCGAATTTCCAAAAGTCGTAGAACATTATGTTATATGATATAACATAATGTTCTACACTTGATACTACACTACACTACATGATAATAAAGGCGTGAAATTTATTAAATATAATAATAAATAAATTGAGACAACATCACATACATTGTCCTGGTCCCAAACTAAGGTTTTCCCTTGTACTATGGAAACCAGAAACAACGAAGGAACTACAAACACCCAGACCCAAGACAAATATCTGTTTTATCAACAAACATTTGTCTTGATGCGGGAATCGAACCCGCGACCCTTGCGTCTCAAACGGCTCTCAAACCACTACTTATTATTCTTGAGGAAACTATTGCGGAGTTCCATTGTAATTATTATAACCAATTCGGCTACCCTTGATTATATGACATTATATATATATGACAATACTAGCGGCCGCCCGCGACTTCGTACGCGTGGAGTTAATCATGACCACTTACCGTCATATTTGGACAATCCACACATACATTTTTATAAATTGTAAGCCTATGGTTTATTCTGATGTATAAGCTATATTGTGGTAAAGTTTCATTCAAATCCATTCAGTATTTTTACGTGAAAGAGTAACCAAACATCACATACATCCATACAAACTTTCGCCTTTATAATAGTAGTAGGATACAGGGTGTAATCTGTGAACATTTACATCCCTTTAACCACGTGTTTTACCAACCATTCTGAACAACATTTGTTCTATGACTTTTGAAAATTTGCATAAAAAAATTTCATCTTTCCATACAAAGTCGGTCACGTGACTTGGTCATTTTGTATGGGGAGTCGAAAATTTTTTCAAAGAATTTGGAAAATTGATTGAACAAATGTTGTTCAGAATGGTTGATAGTACACGTGGTTAAAAGGATGTAAATGTTCACAGATACACCCTGTATATAATCAAAGGCGGCTACCATACCACCGCCGCATCTGCCGCACCATTAAATGGTGGAACTCGTTGCCATCCCATGTGTTTCCTCTGTCCTACAATATGGACTCCTTCAAACGAAGCGTGAAGAAGCAACTCGCGTGCCATCGCGTCCGTTGTAACTGCAACGTGGGCTCTCCTCTTGCTTATCATCAGGCTGAGGTGAGCCAATCTACTGAGCCAATCTATATCTATACAATTTATAAAGAGATAACTTCAATAGACAACGACAAGGCTTATAGGTAAACCGAAAACACGAAACGCTTGCGCGATGTAATTGGACACAGCGCCATCTATTTGTTCATTTTCTATAACGGTCCCGAAGCGAAGTGAGGGCGGGCCACAAGTATAAAAATAAATATGACGCAGCGGCAGTGGCGCCATTAATTAATTTCATGACTTTCTTGATGCATTATAGTTGCATTTCAAGAGTTGCATCCGCGTGGATGCAACTCAATAGTGTCACACAATGGAGCCTGATAAAGGCAGAATGTGCCAATTCCTTTGCCTGTAAGTGCGAAGGGGTTCAATTTGTCTTGTTCTTTATTGAAACTACATAGAAAGGGGTACGAGTAAAGAATCGCACGGTTTTTAAAAAAGTAAAGTATCAGCCAAAAACAAAGCAAACGTAGCCAAAAACAAAGCAAACGTAAACATAAAAAAAAAACAAAGCAAAATAACATAAATAATTATATGCGTTAAACACAGCAAAAAGTTAGGTATAAGAGAGAGATTCGTTTCCAAGGATCCAAACATCAAGCAGTAATTACTTATTTACTCGTATGTGCTAAAAGTTAACGTCACGTTAATTCCCGTCTATAATAATAACAGGTAAAGTTTAATAAATTTCCGCCTACACTCCAAAATTGTCTGAAGTTATATGCTGATTTGCGCCAAGATATTTCAGCCATGCGGGCTCCCGGGCCCAAGTTCGGATCCCTGTTTGTGTTCGCCTCAAACAACCCGAGATTTTGTATTGACTTAATATTTTTTTGATGAGTTCATACTTTTGAGTTGGTGAGGTAAGGTTCAAGTTATGGAAGTTGTATGAAGACAAGCTAATTTTCGACGATTAACCTAAGTTCTTTTTACTAAAAAACATACACAGGGGTTACATGGTGTATCTGTGAATATAACCACGTCTTTTAAGAAGCATTCTGTCCAACATTTGTTCTATGACATTTGGAAATTCTCATTAATTTATTTTTTTACTTTTCAAGTCGGTCACGTGACCTGTTCATTTTGTATGGGGAGTCAATAGCTCTTTTGAGAATGAGGGCTTTATTTGCAAAAGAGCGCTATTTTCATTTTCGGAATTAGAAACATACCTATTAGTTACTATGCATTACGAAAATAAAATTTAGTATCGGAATTAAAATATCTACTTAAAAACAGCTCTGTTGGGATCACATTCTCAAACGCTTTCAGTATAGAATTGTGAATGTAGAGATTATATGAAAGGGTTGGCTGCCGAGTGAGTAAGGGTACCGGAGGCCCACCCAGGGGGGAAGGGCATAAAAGGTTGGCAGCGCACTTGTAACTCCACTGGTGTTGAAAGTGTCCATGGCGGCGGCAATTGCTTACCATCAAGTGATCCGCCTGCTCGCCTGCTACCTATCACATAAAAAAAAATAGATACATCTTTTTGCATTCAATTTCATAATATTCTTTTAGGTGATAAATATCTACAGAATATTAAAGTTATTTAATTTTCAATCGGAATACTTAAATCGGCCCCAATATTGCGAAACTTTCTCGAACTATCGAGTGTTTCAGTAATAAGTGCTTGCCTCGCATCGGGTTAGGGTTGTCAGACGTTTGGACATTTTTAGCTCTCCATTAGTTTGTTTGAAAATATTTAGTTTAATATTAGTTAGTTTCACTGACTAGGCTGCTGAAGCGACCCAAAGTAAGCCTTGGCCTCCAAAAATAAAGCCTACATTAGGTTGGTCCTGTGCAATCACATGCCAGTATTAAAACATGACTGAAAAAAAAAACCGGATACGTCGTGTAGTTACCAAGGTATTCAAATTCAAAATAAAGGAAAGCCTTTATTTTGAACCTTAGTATATCTTAGTACAAAGGTAAGTCACGTTCGTGCGCTTCGTACCTTTTACTATTGCGCGTTATAACATGAAACCACACTTTTTACACGCTCCTTACTTACTCCACTGGCTCAGCGACCATGACTTGGCCTCCGAAACAAGAGAACGCCATGTACTCGCGTCTGCCAAATTCGAAATGTCTGAATACACAGTAACCAATGATCAAAGTGATTAACTATAGTTCGTAATAATGCGCATTGGTGCTAATCACAAGCCCGAGCTATATTCAAAACAAGTAGGTAATGATTCCAACAGAAGTACCAATCCGAAATCCGAAAAAAAGATTACAATCGAAATAATTTGTTCTGGCAACCCTAGGTAAGGAGAGACTTGATATAGCGCAATTTTAGATTAAACTTGGAGCACATTGCAGTCTCAAGACTGCAATGAATGCAATATTTAATAAAAAATTGCCAAGTACGAATGTGTCGCAAGCTGAGAATTCTGTATTGGACTATCAATATTTTTAATAGCGTATCGAAAGTCGGGCTTTTTGAACACGATTTTAAAGATTTTATGGTATGTGTGACATCGTATAATTCGTATTGACATCCCTATAACTGCTTATATCTAGGTATTTTTAGTCTAAACCCTACCCCTTAGGGTAAAAGAACGGTTTCTTAGAATATGCCTATCTGTACTCTATATCTAAGGATCTACATTTTTTTTGTCGTCTATATTGTTTTTTATGTTCGTTTTAGAGGGTGTATCACTAACGAAAGTTTATGAATAAAACAAGTGTGTCTGTTCAAAATTTTTTCGTAGTTCTTGATTTGAGTCCTTTGCCAAATTTCGGAGATATCTCTACTTCAACAGCTAAAGAAATTTTCAGAAAAATTCGGATAAAATAAACAAAATGTTTACTTGTAGAGGTATAAACATATTTTTTCTATATACCCTGCATTTTCAAGCTACTCTTTCTCGCAATATTTCATCAGCTACCATATTTTTCGAAACAGGAAGTTGCATTATACCATAAAAGGATTTCATCACTCATTCTCTGTCAAAGGACCCCATAAAGCGAAATGTGAAAGAAATGAAAGAACGGGAATAGATACGAAACTTTCCGTCGCGAACTAAGTACTCGGGAACATTGCAATAAGAACTTGACTTGTGAACTTCGCTTAGTGATGAAACTATTTGGAGTATACAAAAGTTTTCATTTTAAGATGAGTTCGAATGAAAACTGGAAGTGGATGGTAAAGGTAATATCCTAAGCGATATTTCGGCTATGGGTTAACCGTGGGAGAGCCACGCTACGGCATGAATGGGCTTGACCGGAGTGATACCACGGCCTCACAGAAGACTGGCGAGAAGCTGTGCCTGCGCTGTGTTTTGTCAAGTGAGTGAGGGTACCGGAGACCAAATTAGCGGGAAAGGGGAATGTTGCCATCGCACTTGTGCTCTACTGGTGTTGCAGGTGTCTATGGGCGGCGGCAATCGCTTACCATCAGGTGATCCGTCTGCTCGTCGATCACTCATCTACGCAGGACATTTATAGTTCACAAGACGTGTGTAAGTATATATTCGTACTCGTTTTTAAAAGGCCGGCAACGCATCAACGACCTCTCTTATCTCACAAATGTTCATGGGCGGCGGTGATTACTTACCTATAGGTGACCCTCTTGCTCGTTTGTCACCTCTGTTTTATTAAAATTATGTTTGCCTTTTCACGATGACATCTACTTAACCTTAAAACATTAAAATAGAATAGAATAGAAGTCATTCATTTCAACTTATACAAAGTCTTAATAGTAAAAATTGTTACTTTGTAATTACATACATTACAAGTTCAAAGATTATATTTTTATTAAAAAGGAACACCTAACAAACTTAAACAACAGAAAATTAATACAGGGCTGTAGACACCTAGAAGTTGCCTGAAATGGGTTACTCTGCACCGAAAACCGCTCTTTACGAGGGTTTAAACTGAAACGTTGGTCCGGTAATGACCGAAGTAAACAAATTAGCGCTTAAGCTCTATGAAGCGAAGCGTTTATGAAGCTAGAGCAAAGTACTGTAACATTTTTAGGCCGGATTCTACAAAGGACTGATTTAAGACTGGTTTACACTAGCGTTGCTGAAAGTTATCGATGTTCTTTTAACAAGGATTTATACCCATTTTGTTTCTATGGATTTATCTTCTATACTCTTTATAAAGATATAACTGCTGTAGACAACGACAAGGCTTATAGGTAAATCGAAAACACGAAACGCTTGCGCGATGTAATTGGACACAGCGCCATTTATTGGTTCATTTCTGAATTACGGTCCCGAACCAAAGTTAGGGCGGGTCGCTAGTTCTGAAATAAAGATATTATTATTATTAATTAACTATAGTTAATCGTAATACATATCTGTACGATCGTTAACGTACGTCATTTAAGTAGGTTCGGTATGAAGAATTTATGCAGTGTAGCTTGGCCCTCCTTGTTACCGGCTGGATAAATGAAAAGAGGGCCATTTTTTCCAGCACCGCAAATTGTTAGGTGGGGGGTGGGGGGTGAAATTGTTCAGGAAATTGTTTCTGAAGGGGGACCAAGTTGTATTACATGCGAGCTTGCATTACTGGAGAATCTCTTTAGTGTTTTTGCGCCGTAAGTGGTAAAAACGTGCATGAGTAATGATGAAGTTTCTTTGCAACTTGTATTGTTCTTGTTTCTTTCCTTACGCTTCGGTATGAAATGGTAGATACGATATGATACGTCATCGAAGGTGCTTCTTGTTGAGTATAGCTGGCGGCATGAAAGAGTAGCGATGACTTACAAAATTCGTCGGCTTAGGGGTTCGGACGGTGTAAAGTGGATAGCATAAGATATGCTATCCACTTTACTTTCGGGCAGATTGCCCGGACTGTGGAAGGTTGTGGGTTCGAGTCCCACCTGAACCCTCCGAGGAATTTTTAAGTGCAATATTTACTTAAGAATAAATTGCAAAGAATTGCTATACCAAAAATAAAAAATATTCGTTTAGCAGTTTCATCTTAACTAGTGGTCAAATATTTGCAATAATGTTTCCACTGGATATTGTAATGTATACCTACAATATTGATGAGACTATCGTCAGCTCAGCAGCAGCAGCCTCCGGCGCCCTCACTCACTCGACGAAACACAGCACAGGTGCTGCTTCACGCCGGTCTTATTTGAGGCCGTGGTATCACACCGGTTGAGCCGGCCCATACATGCCAAAGCGTGGCTCTCCCAAAAATGGATCCGGTTTATTAGCTTACAATTGGCGTCGCTAGTGCCTGTCGTCTAAGTAAAGCGACTACTTTATTGCAAGCAGATGCAAGGAGCATTATTGATGCACTCTTGCAACTACAAATTGGATTTGAGACAAATGAGCCGATACGACGGATCGGGAGACTTAAGCTTGTCACAGTGTAGCAGTGGTAGCGAAGTATGGTTTGACACCCGGGCACAAAATAAAGACTCTGAGACAGAAGGCTAACTGCCCACTAAGAGCTAAAAATAATATGTCATGTACTCACGCATGCGCACTAACGGGCAAAAACGCCTTTTCGACCACATTATGTAATCCTAACTTATGACAGAACATTGTCAAACTGTCGAAGTCTATGGTAGAGGCCGCGCGCTTATGTACTCATGCCGGGCAATAACCCTACCATATGTCGACGAACTCTTTAAATTCAAAATCAAGGCTGAGTCAGCCTTCTGTGTCAAAGTCTTTATTTTGTGACCCGGGGCGATCTTCGGAGGAGACAGGGCGGTGTCCCAGCGGCTTGTTATATTGACTACGACGAGGTGTCCAGTATTAAACTCACGCCCCAGATAGAGAGAGGTAAAACAGATCGACTGCTCCAAAGAATAAAGTCCGATTTGCAATGTGTATGATTTGTATATGACTTTGTTCTTCGGAGGAAGCGATATATGGGACGGAAATGATTTATGTAGGGAGTCAAGCAAACGCCATACGGGAAAGACCGGGGCTCTTTCCCACTACAAGTACTGATGGCGTCTCCCACGATTCGGCCCGTATGCCAAGAACGCGGGAAGGACCATGGAAGGTGGTAGGAGGTGCAGTGGCAGATTTTTCACACATAGAGTAAGAGTAAGAAAACATTTATTGACCACAAAATTTACACAGACAAAAAGACAAAACAAGGGAAACAGAAGTGCGGCCACAAGGTCAGCCTCAGCATGATGCTACAGCCGCCGCAAGCAGCTGCTGCAGCGCTGGTTTTCAGGCTTGGACCTTGGGGTACGCCATAAGATTATAATAATACCTATATAAGAGTAGACATGCACAAAACAACAGAAATACAGTGCAAAAAAAAATATATTAAAAAATAGGATAAAAAAAACAACACAAATACCTATTATTAGGGTAACCGAGACATAGCTCCATTGCTTTCTCCAAATGAGAAGAAATCTGATTTCTTGTTGCCTGGAATCCTTTTGCTATTAACTTTCGAAACTCAACGTACAACTTTCGGGTTAGCTCACTTACCTTAACTTCACTATGCCAACGTTCAAGCGAACTTTAAACTTCTTAGGCACTGAGAAATGGACTTTCTCGATAACGCTGACCATACTAATGTCTTATTAAGGTAAATGTGTTAGTTCACTTCAGCCATTTTTTTTTATGTGATAGGTAGCAGACGAGCAGGCGGATCACCTGATGGTAAGCAATTGCCGCCGCTCATGGACACTTGCAACACCAGTGGAGTTACAAGTGCGCTGCCAACCTTCTATCCCCTTCCCCCCCGGGTGGGCCTCCGGTACCCTCACTCACTCGGCGAAACACGGCACAGGGGCTGCTTCACACCGGTTTTCTGTGAGGTATTAAGGTGGTTTCTTATTATTTTCCTTATCAACTCCTTTTTTTGTGATAGGAGGTAGACGAATCAAAGTATCAGCCTATACAGGGTGTATCTGTGAACATTTACATCCCTTTAACCACGTGTTCTACCAACCATTCTGAACAACATTTGTTCAACAACTTTGCCAAATTCTTCGAAAAAATTTTCGACTCACCATACAAAATGGCCAAGTCACGTGACCGACTTTGTATGGAAAGATGAAATTTTTTTATGCGAATTTACAAAAGTCATATAACAAATGTTGTTCAGAATGGTTGGTAGAACACGTGGTTAAAGGGATGTAAATGTTTACAGATACACCTGTATACTATCTCACTGCAGAACAAAGGCCTCTATCATACAAGTGGAAACATAGTTTGCTTGTGACTCCCCAAATCCTGAATCTTGGTCTCATCATAGATACTCCAAAGCGACAGTTTCGGTCCCAACCAGGCAATACACACTGACATGAATGAGAGTTCAGAAACATTTCCCAAACATATAAAAACATTGTGTATTTGATAGGATCAATAATGTTAAAAGCGAGTTTTGTTCGCCTATCAAAGGTAGTGATTTAGTACCTACCTGCCCTCAGGCGGAAGGGTTACTGTAGGACCGGCCCTTTACAGTGGGCCTAGCACGAACGATTCACAGAAATCGTAGCGTATGCGTATCGAAAACAATATTCTTCTATCTATCTTCTATACTACCTATTTATAAAGAGGTTAATTTCATATTCCACGCAATGGGAATGCTTATAGTTAAACCGACTTACTGTTGTAAACTGAGTTTCTTGTTGATTCTTCGCGGTAGAAATCGACTTTTCGAATCAGCGACTTCATAGAACAACTGGAGGCCAATTCTCGCAACATAGATTACAGTCGACATTCCTTAATTATCTTGTTCTCCCATTCATTTCATCACAATTGGCCTTCAGTTCTTAGAATGCTTGGTAGACAATGACTGGCCGGGTGGCGCATTTGGTGGTGACCCTGCCTCTTACGCCAAAGGTCGTGGGTTCGATCCCCACCCTGGACAAACATTCGTGTGATTTAAGTATTATATTTGTGTATCCTCTGTTATATCTGTAACACAAGTACTTAAGCTAAGTACGGAGTCAGGCCAATGTATGAGATATTGTGTGAAATTAAACCTTGTATAGTATATGCTCGGATTCGATCCCATATCAATGGTGTACGAACCCTTATGCCCTTTGATGCTTAATAAGCCTTCCGTTCTTTGAAATACTCCTTTATACGACATTTAGCCCTTTCAATAGATACTTACCAATCATGATAAAGTCTTTTGGGAAAGTAAGAGTACCGAAATATCTAGGTATATCTATCTTCTATACTATTTATAAAGAGATAACTTCAATAGACAACGACAAGGCTTATAGGTAAACCGAAAACACGAAACGCTTGCGCGATGTAATTATACACAGCGCCATCTATTGGTTCATTTCGGAATTCCGGTCCCGAAGCAAAGTGAACGCGGGCCACTAGTACCTATATCGATATAATATCTTATAATAATATCTATCGGGTTTTCGATACATTGCATCGCTAGTCTTCATACTTATTAAAACAAGCTAAGTAAATCTACTTAATATTCTGTGTTATTCAAAGAGTCTACGTACATGAAAGTTGTAAAACCACAAACAATGCCCCAAGCCAAAGACCTATAAACCTGAAGATTGGCGACTGGGCACAAAACGAGCATTTCCCACATAATAGGTACTCCTTCGACACCATCAATTCAATCTAACCTTCCTTTAATAGGAAAATAATTATCCGCGAATTTTCACGATAAAACCTTTGAGGACTGTAAAAGGGCTTACAGACTTGCGTATTTTACGCATAATAAATATAACGTGCTTTTTTAACCGTCTAATTATCAGAATATATACCTAAATCCAGTTTAAACAATATTACTTTAGAAATGTAATACCTACATAAAACATATAAGGATGAATAGTTGTGAATTAGCAAGCTGTACAGCCCTCAGGCTATTGTAAGGCCCTTACAGAGCGCTACCTTGCATACTTTTAAAGACCTATGTATGTAAAAGTACTATATTTTATAAGAGTCTTTACTCCAATGTGACATGCAATAAATGATTATGATTATACTGATGAAAACAGCAATTTTTCCTCAAGGAATATACACTAATCTCAATACCCCAAATTATTTTTTGTATAAAATCTTAATGCGTTTTAGTAACAAACATTCTGAATAACATTTGTTCTACGACTTTTGGAATTACGTTGAATATTTTTTTGACTTCCCATACTAAATTTACAAGTCACGTGATCGACTTTGTTATGCGAATTTTCAAGAGTCATAGCATAAATGTTGTCTTCTAACAATTGTTAGAAGACGTGCTTAAAGGGATGTTACATGTTGTATTTGTTATGTTGTGTTTGTTTGTGTGTATATTCATTTAATGCATGTTTGAAAATTCTGATGTCAATTTCGGAGAAATTAGTATTTTAAGACTGCCACGGTAACGACTACGGCCATCGCGATATGACCCACTTCGCAGTAACACAAATCTGTATCCCCCCTAAGGGCAAAGGATAAGCTTCGGATACGGCCTTACGGTTGCCTTACGCTCACGGGCTATTAGACACAGTGTATTAGCATATCTATTCATCAGGTAGTTAGGTTCGATAATGCCCTAATGTATTGGAAAATGTACGACTTTCAAACGGCCATGCCGATTTTATATAGAGCAGTTTATTTATTGGACTGTGGGAGAGCCACGATTTGGTATGAATGAGCCGGCTTGACCGGAGTGTTACCACGGTGTCACCACTATGCTTGCGCTGAGTTTCGTTGAGTGAGTGAGATCGGGGAAAGGGGGTTAAAAGGTTGGTAGCACACTTGTTGCGCGGGTGTGTATGGGCGGCGGCAGTCGCTTACCATCAGGTGACCCGCCTGCTGGTCTGCCACCTATCATATTAAAATCTCAGTAATGCCCAAATGTATTGGAAAATTGACGAGATGCAAAATTCTTCGGAAATGAATTACGAATGTTGGATTAAATCATTTATTTATGGAATAATAGAAATGCTGAAACCGATTTGGGTTTTATTTATGCAAGACTTTAAGATGAGGTTGAATTCGCCATCTATTATTTAGAAGTAGATGATTGGTAAGATTTCGGTATAGACAGAAATACGTTAAATAAATATTTATATCAAAATCTGTCTTAAAAAAAACCAAGACGCCCCCGTTGGTCTAACCGTTAAAGTACCAGGCCGTGATCTCGGGGTCCCAGGTTCGATTCCCGGGTCGAGCAAAAGTATGTTTCGAATCACTTGGTAAGCGATTGCCGCCGCGCCGCCAATTGACATTTGCAACACCAATAAAGTCACATTAGCACCAACCTATTCTACCTCTCGCCTCAATTGGGCCTCCAGTACTCTGACTCATTTAAAACACAGGCGCTGCTTCACGTCTTTCTTCTGTGAGTCCGTGGTATCACTCCTCCCATTTATTTATTTATTCGGGAAACAAAACAGATAATAATCAGTAACTCATTTATTTATACTCATAATCAGTTGATTCACGCTGGAGTATGGCTCTCACGATTAACTTAAGCCTAAAACCACAACCCACTTTTTCTAAGCCAGTTAAGTGTTCGTCTAATCAAACCCTCACATTAATTACCCCCCCCTCCCCCCCCCCCCCCCCCCCCCAACTTGCTATGCAAAGTGAAGCAGAGCGTGCAGATTAAAAACAAGGAAGGATTTAGTAATGTAAATTAGACAATTCTTGCGTTGAAATTAGAGAAATTGGACGGATGAAAGGAATGCCAGGAAAGCCCGTAGAATACGTACTAGGAAGGTACAGTCAACTCCAAAAATATGTATACACTTTAGGACCTTGTCACAATACATAATGTATAAGAAAGTAGAAGTCGTTCTTATACATATATATTGTGACAAGGTCCTAAAGTGTATACATATATTTGGAGTTGACTGTACCGGTTTTGTGAACAAATTGCATAGGATTATTTTTATGTGATAGGTAGGTGGTAGACGAGCAGACGGATCACCTGATGGTAAGCGATTGCCGCCGCCCATAGTCGCCTTTAAGCTTACTTTTAACCCCCTTTCCTATCAACTCAATTCTCAGTAGAAATCGACGTTCCGAACCAGTGGTAGATTATATTATTATCTTTTGACATTCATAAGTGTTTTGTATGGACCTAATTTGAATAAAGATTTTTTCTATTTCTATTTTCGATTTTATTGGGCCTCTGGTACCCTCAGTCACTCAACGAAACACAACGCTAGCGCTGCTTCATGTAAGACTTCTTTCTGTGAGGCCGTGGTATCACTCCAGTGCGCGAAGCGTGGCCCCCACGGTGAAGTTCATAAACATATTAAAAATTCAAAAGTGGGCTGATCACTTAGCCACAGAACTGAAAACTTCAATGCGACAACTTTGGACGCAACCGGGAATCACACATTAAGATGAAAGAGAATAACTTTGTACGATAATGAAACTAGCGCCGCAAACCTATTTACACTGATTGTCGCGAAAATATGATATTTTTGAAGAAAATAAAACATTACAGACTTAGATAAAAGTAAATTGATTCACAATCAGTGTAAATAGGTTGGCGGCGCTAGTTTGTTTCGTGTAGCCCCTTAAGAAAGAGATTGACTTTGTACGAGTGAAGTGAGCTTAATAAGCTCGTGTCAATGTTAAGTAACTTTAGAGGGAGACTTTCATAACTTGAGATATAAAACATGAAAAAAACTAGCAAAGTGTGAGTTGAACTGGCACACGATTTTTTTTATGTGATAGATAGCAGGCGACCAGGCGGATCACCTGATGGTAAGCAATTGCCGCCGCCCATGGACACTTGCAACACCAGTGGAGTTAGGTACAAGTGCGCTGCCAACCTTTTATCCCCTCACTCACTCAGCGAAACACAGCACAGGGGTTTTCTGTGAGGCAGTGGTATCACTCCGGTCGAGCCGGCCCATTCATGCCGAAGCGTGGCTCTTCCACATATAACGTGGGTTCTGTACAAACTACAAACTTATTATAAGTAAATAATTTTACAGAAAATACGAGTATCATACGTGACTTGAATTCGTAGTATATTATATTTTTTGTGACCGTATAGTAACGAGCTGCACACCCAGCACATTCGCTAAGCTTCATGGTGTTTTTGGTATCACTCCGGTCGAGCCAGCCCATTCATGGCTCTAAAGCAGTGGTTCTTAACCTTAAAGTCATGAAGGACCATTTTACTAAAATTCTGTCGTGTCAGGGACCACACACTTCGGACATGCGTCGCGGCGCCGTTAGCGTTGTGTTGACTCGACTCATCACGTCACGTCACTTGTTTATTACGATGTCTTCGCGGACCACTTGGAATGCCTCCAGGGACCACCAGTGGTCCGCGGACCACCGGTTAAGAACCACTGCTCTAAACGGACTAAACGCTGAAATAATAAAAGACATTCCTGTTTTCAAATCACACTGCGACTGCCATGTTCCGATTTTCCTCTAAAGAACAGTAGCGCTACCATGAGTTTACAGTGACAGAACTCGCTAGCGTCTGCGTAAAAAAAATCTATGAAAAAGTGTACAGCGCCTCTAGCGGTCACTTGAGAAACTAAAATCTGTAGTAAATGAGTTGTCAAATAGAAATGTATTCGCTAGCGAGTAACGTTTTCCGTCGCGCTACGAGTTGACATCGAAAACTGACATAACGTAAACTATTGCTCTGTCTCTTTCAAATGCATCACAATGAAAGAGACAAAGCGATAGTTTTCGATAGCGAGAATAGTATTTCAAATTTGACGGTAGGTATCGAGAAATACGATTGAAGTTAAGTAAGTCTATTCGACGCCCGTTTACTCGCTATCGACTGTAGTAACGTTACGTTACTTTTCGATGCCAACTCATGGTAGCGCTACAGAACCCTGAAAGTAAAAAAGTCAGAAAGCATACAAAACAACAAAGTTAGAAGACACCTCGAGCCCGGGAGCGGAAATCGTACGTGCCCCGTTGAAGCAGGAAGCCGGGAGTTAACGAATACTCGCTTTTAATCTGTTCGTGTAATCGGTTAAGTAGAAAGTATGGGGTAGGCTTAGCAAGGCTTTTTTATAATCTACAGAGCGAGGTGAATACGAATCTGAGGCACAAAATAATTACACAAAGAAGGAAGACTCAGCCTGATTTTGAATTTAGAAGAGTTCGTTGACATATGCTAGGGTTGTTGCCCGGCATGAGTACATAAGCGCGCGGCCTCTACCACAGACCTCGGCAGGTTGACAATCTTATGTCATAGGCTAGGATTAATGTGGTCAAAAAGGCGTATTTCCCCGTTAGTGCGCATGCGTGAGTACATGACACGTTTTTAGCTCTTAGTGGGCAGCCTACTTTCTGTGTGTAATTATTTTGTGTCTGAGGGCCTGATTTGAAGAGGGCGTCAATCGAATCGGAGTTACCTTCTCTTTCACACGTGCTGTGCGCGCTTTTGTTTGAATGCGACAGGTATGTTCGTTTGTGATGGGATGGTTTCATTATAAGCCTCCGGAATTCGGTTTTTTTTAGAAAATGCCTGCAAGAAAACACCGGTTTTAATCATGTTTTCAAAATGTATATCCATATTTCTACCTTAGCTTAGCGGTTTAGGGAAAACCTATCATCACGATGTTTTTTTGCTAATGACATAATATGTAGGTAAATAGGTTTGAAAAATCTAGAGGTGTCTATCAGGATTTTAACCTACATTCTCCTGTATGGAAAGTACGTTCTTATGCACAGACCTATTCCTTTCCTTCCAAAGCTCCATAAGGAATAAAACCCGACCTCCTTGCTCGAAAAAACCAAATCCATTCCCATAGCAAAAAAGCGGCCATCATTTCCAACTACAGCTCATAAAACAATAGTTTATGCGCCTCAGAAATCGGAAATACAATCCGACCCGGGCCCAACAACATTTCATAAAGAATCATAAGTTTGCGCGACACTTTTATTTCTGAAAGCCTTCTGTAAGGCTTCTATGTTTGACCCAACATTGGCTTTGACATTGGTACTAACTATCAAACATGTTTTTCATGATAGAGGCGAAAACCAAGATGGCGGTTCCCCTAATAAATTCATTTACACAACACCTCATACATTGACCTGACTCAGTACTTACTAAGTAGGTTAAGCACTCGTGTTACAGATATCAAACAATAGAGGATCACAAATATAATACTTAAATACATAATAACACCCAGACACTGAACAAATACAAGTGTTCATACACATGAACATTTAATTTAAAAAAAAACGGCAGACAATCACTCACCGATCAACCTGGCTTCAAACAAGGGTAACCCCTGTACTACGAGTACAGATACGACCCAAGAAAACTTAGAAAATGTAGTTTCCTAAATTGACTTGACCGGGAATCGAACCCGAGACCTTTTGCGCTTTGGGTGAATACGTTAGCCACTGTGACTTCGCAGCCGAAGCTGTCGAATTCGGTCCAAACAAACGTTTTTCTAAAGAATTGGTAGATCACGTGGTCAAAGGGATGCAAATGCTTACAGATACCCCCTTTATTCTGATACTAGTGGCCCGCCCTCACTTCGCTTCGGGACCGTAATTCAGAAATACACCAATAGATGGCGCTGTGTCCAATTACATCGCGCAAGCGTTTCGTGTTTTCGGTTTACCTATAAGCCTTGTCGTTGTCTATTGAAGTTATCTCTTTATAAATAGTATAGATTATGTTGGCGTCATTGGCCAAGTTTTCTACCAACGTTGGCCAACACGAGCTTGGGTGAGGCATCAAAATAAACGACGGCCATCGACCACAACGAGGCAAAACACTTCGCCGGGACGTGAGGCATTTTACAAACGCCAGGCCCTTTGAAAGATGCATTAGATTGTGCAAAGTGTTTCGTTGGTTTGCCACGTTAGTCTTTATAAACGTACCTAATATAAATAATGGGCCAGACAAGAAACATCAACTATCTAGGAACTAGAATACTCTTTTTTTTATGTGATAGGTAGCAAACGAGCAGGCGGATCATCTGATGGTAAGCAATTGCCGCCGCCCATGGACACTTGCAACACCAGTGGCGTTACACGTGCGCTGCCAACCATTAATCCCCTTCCCCTCCCCGGGTGGGCCTCCGGTACCCTCACTCACTAGGCGAAACACAGCACATAGGCACATGCTTCACGCTGGTTTTCTGTGAGGCAGTGGTATCACTCCGGTCGAGCCTGCCCATTCATGCCGAAGCGTGGCTCTCCCACGATAAATAGAAATAAATATATACAGAGCACTTATGAATGACAATATTGGTAGGCATACATACTCGTATAATCTTATGGCTGCACTTTTGAAGTTTTGGCCCAACTGTCAAAGTTTGTACTTAAATAGTGCTTAACTTCAAATACTCAATTCAGAAACCAGCCGTATAAGTCACTCAGAGGGCAATGGAGAGGCCTATGCTCGGAATCTCCTTCCCTGATCGTGTCAGAAATTATCCGGACCTTTCCACCCCAACGGCCGTCTGTTCTCCTCGCAATGTGCCCTGCCCATTGCCACTTCAGCCACGCAATTCTTTGGGCTATGTCCGTGACCATAGATCTCCTGCGGATCTCATCATTTCTGACACGATCACGCAAGGAGATTCCGAGCATAGCCCTCTCCATTGCCCTCTGAGTGACTTTGAGCTTTCTTAAGCTTAATTGTACCCCCATAATCGACACTAATTTTATTCTGTATTGAATAGGTATCTCATTCCTATTTCAAAACACGTTTACCTACTCTAATGGCAATATTCTCTCCCGATACAGTCCAAATATAATTCCGTTTCCCCCAATAACTTATTTACGCCATCCCTTCCGGGTAACGCGGAAGTACCTACCTGTGTGTGTACACCTTACCTTTTTAATATCGGAAACGTAACATCCGGTCGTTATTTCTTTTTAATGTTGCAACGTGTTTTTCTGGCCATTGCTTTGTGATAACAATACAAAAAAAAAAAGCGTGATCCGTTAAAAAAATGTACAGCGAATTTTAAGTAGGGGCAATATTTCCAAGTCGCCACCGGTAGCAAATGGGATTTTACATTCCCATTTGCTACCGGTGGCAATCCCTGCGGGGATAATTGGGAATAGACAGGAAAGTACATAAAGCGTGTGGACGTCACACACAAGTATATTGCATGCATTTCTTTTGAATTTTGTTTGGGCGCTACATGAAATATTATTTCGTTTATGTTAATTTTTTTTTTTTTTTTTTTTTTTTATAGGATAGGGGGGCAGACGAGCATACGGATCACCTGATGTTAAGCGATTACCGTCGCCCATGAACACCTGCAACTCCAGGGGCTTCACAGGTGCGCTGCCGGCCTTTTAGAGCGAGATATGCCTTTTTCTTGAAGGTTTTATGGTATGATATAATTAAAATATAAGATACTTATATTTTGATAAAATATTAATATTTGTCATCATGGAGTCAAACACCCTTTCTTTCAAAAATAGCTAGGTACTAATTCCCAATGTAAATTTTCTAAGTATTTCCTATACTTTGCGGTGTTCGGTTTTAATGCCTTTGCCATTATAAAGTAAAAGGAAATTAATTGAATTGCTAGAAATCTTAATTGAGTATTTAAATGAACATTTAGAGCTCTGATGAATATGGACGAGATGTAATGAGTTGTTTTAAAGAAAGCTTTTGTTGAAAGGTTTTAAAACAAGTAGAAAGGTGTCTCGGTGTGTATTTTAACTGTGGGAGAGCCACACTTTGGTATGAATGGGCCGGCTCGACTGGAGTGATACCCTGCATCACAGAAAGCCGGATTGAAGCAACAGTAGTGCTGTGTGTTTCGCCGAGTGAGTGATGTGAGTGATGAGTACCGAAGGCCCACCCCGGGGAGAAGGGGATAATAGGCTGGCAGCGCGCTTGTGACTCCATTTGTGTTGCAGGTGTCCATGGGCGGCGGAAATTACTTACCACCAGGTGATCCGGCTGCTCGTCTGCCATCTATCACATAAAAAATATATATTTGTGTTAATTGGGTATTTGACAATTTTTAAAAAAGTATTTTATTGTATTCTTAGGACACTAAAGATACGTTTGATAATTGTCTATTTCATTTTTAAAGTTAATTTTATACAAAAACAGCCATTTTAAATAATACGATTCAAATTTCCCGCCAAAACAGCAAGTCACGTGACAAATTAGCCCTCGACGTCATGATTCAATCTTTGAGTATATAGCCACTGTAGATGCCATACCGGGCGTTTCCCCTCCGGCAAAGTACATTGGTCAACTATTCGGAACTGGTCAACTAGTTATACAAAACTACTTGGATGTCGCTACATCGCCATTTTGCATCGCTTCCGTGTCGCGTGACGTTTCTCTTAAAAATGGTGAATTGTGCAGTATTTTCATGTAAAAGGCGATCTGACAGCTAAAATTCGCAACAAGATCGCGTTTCCTATCATAAGTAATGACTTTTATTAATTATCAAATGTGTATTAAACTAGAAAATCTATTTTAATAAAAAATCGTTACGATACGTAAACGACAGAAAAATTTAATAATGATATCGTGGTATCGGTCCTAGTGATGGGACCAATTAAAATCAACTCGACTTTTGAATGAATCATTCACTCACTGCAGTTAGTTTCAAAATCCGTTCTTTTCATTATAGTTTGAATAAATAGTATAGACGTATATTATAATATTAAAACATTGTAAAGTGAATTAGAGAAATTACTGTCCTTTCTTCTGGTCATACGATGTTGGAATTTATTCTAAAAATAAAAAGGTGGGCTATAAAATATTTCGAGGTAAAAGGAATAAAATATGTGGTCCGGGAGTATCATGCATGATAACGGAGTAGATAGTAAACCATAATTGGAGCTCGCTAATTTTAATATAGAAAAGTATACGAATGTTCGTTTTATCCAATATTTCAAAAAAATTAGACCCCCAGAAATATATTCGACACGTGTACAATAAACTTATTCATTTGAAAATCAATATAAATGCGTAATAAGGATTTTTTGTAATATTTCAATAAATCATTCTAATTAAAAATATATTGTTTCATTTACTCTCCCTTTGTTTGTCCAAATGTTTAACCCCAAACTAACAGTAACAGCACCGTTCACTAGGGGAATTTTGTTGTTTCTTGAATCGTGACGTCACGCGTTCTGATTGGCTACAAGCCGTTTTAGTTTTTGATAATCCACAGATGCAAAATTTCTTATTTATTTTTAAGAAATAAAAATATTTCTAATGTTTAATTTGTAAATTAACATAGATATTCTGAATCAGCGTCGTAAAATCTACATAATTCAATTATTTTCTTATTTAATTGTTAACCATGTCAAATACCGAATTCGGTTGTCTGATATCTGTAACACAAGTGCTTAAGCTACTTACTGAGGATCATATTGTATATTGTGTGTGTGTGTGTGTGAGAGAGAGAGAGAGAGAGAGTATGTGTGTCACCAATGCAGTCTTACTATATTTTAACGGCGTTTTCTCAATATTATAAATCCTCCTATCGATTCTGCTACGGTATCCGATCTTAATGATAAGCCATATACGCAGGATATATTATAGTGTTTAAGTGTGTGCGCAAACACAGGTGCCCTCTCTATTAACATCAGTTAGATACGATGTAGAGAAATCGGGCGCGGGAACAACAGCCAATATTTAACACTGTAGGGGAACCTGTTGTACCTTGACACCCTTTGTACCTAGAGCCCCCTACGTTTTTGAAATGTTTGCGCTCTTTTTTATGTCTCTTTGTCTATGATATAGTGAACTTTCACAAGACTAATCAACATGAAATTAGTTGCAGGTGGCCATTGTATCGAGTTTGCATGGGAGATCACTTTAACGTTTTCGCGGCATAAAAGTAAAATATTAAATATTTTTTATTTCTTTCATTACTTCTGTTATTTCCTACATATTTTTTCAAAACCATTTGATTGAAACAAGTACTTTATCTAAGTTTATAATGTAGTATGCTTATTTGAGTTCCTCATAACCCCCAAATTTTTATGTGCGAATAAACATGAAAGGGTAGGGGTGTTGTACCTTGATCATAGGAAAACAGTTGTACCTTGATCATTATGGTCAAGGTACAAATGTACTCTGTTAATTCTGTTTAGGAACGCACATATTTATAATTTTGTTGTTTTTTGTACAGGTAAAATGTCTCGTAGCAAAAACAACATCAAACGAACCCCTGTTCCAAAAACAGCACTTTCTAGTGCTATTAAATTAGTTAAAGAAAAAAAAATATCATTAAAAGGGGCTGCCAATCATTTTAACTTGTCAAGATGTACTTTAAAGAGGCATTATGTACTTTAAAGTTTTTTAAAGACATGTTGAATCTGAAAATAATAAAAATATTTGCTATTTGTCGAGAAATATGGATTTTATTTGATGAGTTCTAGCTATGATCTAGGTACATCACCCCCGTTGTACCTTGATCCACATTCCAATTTTTTTTCAGATTATGTAAAACCTATCAAAACGATGATCTATGCTTGTATATAATTTATATTATGATCCACATTAGTTCTTCTAACAGCTAAAGTTGTTTTAATTGCTATAGTACAACTGTTTTTTTTTTAAAAATCGTTGAATGAAAAAGTGACCGAGGTACAACAGGTTCCCTTATACATAATTTTCTTGCTCAAAATACTGATCAAAATATTCAATTTATTTTGATCTCGCCACCTCAAAGGTACCTGAAAATAGAACCCCTAGCCACAAGATCAACAACAAACAAGCAAACCACTGGCCCGAGTTGAGTGGAGTAACAAATGAACTGTAATTAGGCTCATTAATTAACTTTGTCTTATTCCGCGCCTGAAGCCGGGCTCATCACAGTAAAGGAAGAGTGTGCAGTGAGGTACATTTGTATCAATCCATACTAAAATTATAAATGGGAAAGTGTGTCTGTCTTTCTTTCACGGCAAAACGGAGCGACGAATTGACATGATTTTTTAAATGGGGATAGTTGAAGGCATAGAGAATAACATAGGCTACTTTTTGCCCCTTTCACCCCCCATTCTAAGGAAGTGTGGGGCGCGAACGAAGCCGCGGGCAAAAGCTAGTACATTATACTTAAAAAAAAATACACATCTTATACATTGACCAGACTCCGTACCAAGTAGCTTAAGCAATTGTGTTACAGATAACCGACAAGAAACTAACTGCAATTAGGCACATTAACTAACTACCTAGGCTGGCCCAAATTGAGCCTTGGCCTCTTATAATGAGAACCTCCTCCATCTAGGACGATCCTGCGCCATCTCCAGCTAGTCAACAGCCTGGACTCCATGCTAATCTTTCTCAACTTCTTCCATCCAGCGGTACCCTGGACGGCCAACTAGCCTTCGACCATTTGGTCGTCCCAAGTAAGTAGGCTGATTTTGCCGCACGATCTTCTCCTATCTAAACTAAAGCGCATCGACTTAGTCTTGTCTGGCTCAGCCACCGCGTGAGAAAAATTTAATCGATTAACTTTTTTATCCACTGGCTATAATTGCACTTTCTTATATTTTGCACCGTCATCTGATGAATTTCTACTTCACTAGTGTTCAATGCACTGTACACGAGATGTTTTGGACTTGTACAGTTCGACTTGTTTTGTTTGTTGTTGTTACATAATTACGTTGTTCGAAACAATTTGTTTGGAGATAAATTAAATAAGATTCTATGTTTCATCAATTCTTCTACACTGGTTGTTTAACCGCCAATAAGCTATAGAAACAGTTAAAAGTGGAAGGTTGACGATTATAACGGCGCGGCGACTTTAACCCTTGAAACAGCCGCTCTAATCAGAGGACGGTTGCTTTTATTGTACCACTGGCGCGGATTTTAAGCCAAGAAGTTCTTCTTCTTCCTGGGCTTCTCTTTTCTCGTAACTTGCTTTGTACTATAAGTTGTAATAGGTCGTACAATCAGGAGTGCTATATTACTCGTACGTCAAATAGTTGGCGAAAAGCGGCGACTGCAATTAGCGGTACGGTCCCGTCCCAGATATGGGGTCCGACCACGATTGCGCTGAGATGGATACTTCAGAAGTTTTGGTTAGGGTTGGAGTCCCACACAAAATAATGTCCCCTAGTTATGACAAGATGAAGGCCATGATGATCTCCCCTGAAAAAAAAGTCATACTTCCAAAGTCATACCACGCATTAGTATTTACTCTGTGGTATCACCAAAGATTTCTCTCGTCAGTGCATTACCTACCTACTAAGTGAATTAAAGTCAAATATAGGCAGATGGAAGCAGCCATTAACTATATTAAATCACTCACGAGCTCATTGCAATCAACTCGGTGCATAATCAGACTGCACTCTCCACATTGCGGGGGGGGATACGCGGTGCCACAAACATGCAGATAGCGATTATAAGCAAGTTAATTTAGTTAAGTGAAGTATCCGTACATTTTTTCATCAACTTTTATTATAAAACCATATAGGGTACTTAAACGAAACAATTTGATATAGCTACCATATAAAATTTACTAGACGCGCATACAGAAGGTTGATCGTGACGTCACGATTCAATAGCCATTTGTATAGAGCGTTTTTGGGTTGCCCAAAATACGTGCTCCTTAAAGTTGTGATATCTCAGGTAATTCAAATGAGAATCAAGTGATTCTTTCAACATGTTTCTAAATTGAGACGTCTTTTGATTTAAAACACCATAAAAAAAAATTGTCAAATACCCAATTATTGACACTTACCGTCATATTTTGGACAATCCACACAATAAATTTTATAAATTGTAGCCTATGTGTTATTCTGATGTATAAGCTATATTGTGGTAAAGTTTCATTCAAATCCATTCAGTAGTTTTTACGTGAAAGAGTAACAAACATCCATACATCCATACAACCTTTCGCCTTTATAATAGTAGTAGGATGAGTGCGGACTATCAGAATCTTGCCAATTATTTATAGTTTTTATCGCAACTTCCGTCGGCGTAAAATAGTATCTCTGGGTAGCATTTAACCCCTTACAATCCTCTTTTCGCAATGAAAAGTAGCCTATGTTCATTCTCAGGGTCTAGACCAGCGGTCGTCACACTTTACTCTTCAAGGGCCACATATCAACATGAACATCAGGGCCCGGGCCGCAGTATATGCGTACTGAACTGATTTCTGATAAATACGAATATGTAGTTAACTAGTAATTAAAAAATCTACTATATCACGGGCCGCACAAATAACGTCGGCGGGCCGCATGCGGCCCGCGGGCCGCAGTTTGACGACCACGGGTCTAGACCATTGATGTCTATATACTAGATCTGCAGTCGCCGCGCTAAAGCGTAGCCACTTAGCATAAGCCTACAGGCTTATGCGTCGCTGACGTTCATTCAGTGTTCTGTGAGACACGGCCGAGTCAAGTGTCAAAAGAAAAATACAGAAAATGGGTAAATGCGTGGTTAAAACGTGCGTTTCAAAATCAGAAAAACATATATTAAAGTTACCGGAATAATTTCCACAAGTAAGTTTATTGTTATATTGTTTATTTTAAATGTAAAAAGTAATAAAATTGTAAATGCTGAAAATAAGGTTCAGTGTTACAAGTAAAAACGAGTTCTGTTTTCCCACATTTTATGGGAGAATATTCTAATAATTGGATTTAGTGATTTCAAGTATTTTAAATTAGTGAAAATTTTCCAGGTTGCCTAAAAATGAAGCACGCCGTGATAAATGGATAACAAATATCCGATTGTTAAGAAAGAGACGGACTGGTTACCATCCAAATATTCCGTTATATGTTCGAAGTACTTCCGTGATCAAGACAACCTAGGACCAAAAGGCGAATATGTTCGCCCACACATGTTAATAATATATATTTTTATAAATAAATCAAATAAAACAAAAGAAAATGTTTTATTTATTTCATTACCTAGTAATTGGTAGACTTAGGGCTGATTTTTCAATCTTCAGATAGTGGTTTTCAGTCAGCTATTAATAACCAACCAAGGTAAATGTCAATGTCTTTAAAAAAACTATCCATCTTACTTTATCTATATCTTTACCAATATTAGCAAGAAAAGCAATAGCTTATAATTACTTAATTATGTAATTGCATATTCCCTCCGGTCCATAAAACTTCAAAGCTGAAACACGCCTAAACTCGACGTACAACGACGAACAGACTTCTTTTGTAATAATAAATCCAATAAAAATGAAATCATTAAAATATTTTAAAATAATATTTATTAATAATAGGTCTACAATTTGGGGTAAACATTTCATAAGTTAGCAACACCATTGACATTTGCACTCATTGCACGTCACTTATATGACGTGACCATTGCGGTCTTTGTCTAATCCGAGTGAGCGTCAGTGTATGCGACTTGCGCGAGCGAGGTAGATATATGTCTATATATGTTTTCTTTCAAATTTTTAGTAGTTTCAAAGCTCCGTCGTCAAATTTGATTAGTGGCAACGAGATTTTTGACGCGTCTTGATGCGGTTTGCTTCTCTAGTTCTATTTAACTCAATGGTCTAGACCATCTGTGTACCAGATTTCATTCAATTTCGTTCAGTAGTTTTAGCGTGAAATAATAACAGAGTTGCTTTCGCATTTATAATATTAGTTAGGCCACTTTATGCGTTAGCATACATTATGCCGAAGCTTCCCTCTAAATTCTTTACCGCATTTGTCAGTGGAAATGCTCTGAGAAACTGTTCGATCTACTTTCCTGTCGCTGAATTTTTGTAAACTCACAAAAGAAACTTTAACTTTTCAAACAAAGTTGGTTATAATGAGTCGAGACCGCGTCTTGGTAAACGTAGTATTAGGCGACCTCATGCCAGATGGAGTGACGATCTGCGCAAGAGGGCTGGCTGGAGCTGGATGCGAGTAGCCGAAGATCGATCAAAGTGGCGAGCATTTGGAGAGGCCTATGTCCAGCAGTGGACTGCAACCGGCTGATAATGATGATGATTAGTTATAATATGTTGGTGATAATATAAATAAATAAATAAATAAATTGAGACAACATCACATACATTGTCCTGGACCCAAACTAAGGGTTTCCCTTGTACTATGGAAACCAGAAACAACGAAGGAACTACAAACACCCAGACTCAATATGGAGTCAAAAATGCAAAAATCTTAGAACAAATGTTCCCACCCTGTACTTATAGGTACGCAATATTTTTCCGCATTAAAATCTGAAGGGCTAAATAATCCATTTTAATTAAGTATCCTTATCACATCTACTTATAAACGGGGAAGGGTATCACAACCCTTTAACAAAGGAGACAAAAAGGTTGTTTAAAAACATGGCTAACGACCGTAATATGTCATCTGTATTATGTTTTTGATAATAATTAATTACACCGGCGTTGGGTCTAGGTACTACATATTTTCAATCCATTCATCTTCGTTTCGATAAATCATACACGTATAGACACACGCACACACACACACACACACACACACACACACACATACGTGTCACACGATACACGCACATACACGTATACACACAAACACACTCTCGTACACACACTAACCTCTTAAATATGTTTACGTAAAATCGTTCATTACATATTTTGTAACTCATATTTTTTTAATGAAACCGGGAATCAAACTCAGTGTCCCGAGATCATGGCACTTAACCACTTGACCAACGGAGCAAAAAGTGTGCTTTGAATTTTTCGAACATAGCTCGGGTTTGAGATCACTAATCTGCATTAGGCAAGCGTGGTGATTAAGCCTAATCCCATCATAGTAGCGATGACTTGATTTCTATGATGGAGGCCAATAATAGATGCTAGAAAATTTTAGATTTTTTAAAATGATTTATTAAACCATGCGATGAATACATATCTTTACATTTCTATAGATGTGTCAGTAATACTACAGACACATCTATAGAAATGATGATACCATCAATGGTACTACTGACATAACGGGATTTTTTCCACTAGTTAAATGTCTCTAACATCTCAACTTATCGCATCTACCGCTACCATGAGTTGACATCTAAAACTGACATAACGTAAACTATTGCTCTGTCTCTTTCAAATGTATCACCATGAAAGAGACAAGGCGATAGTTTTCGATAGCGAGGATAGTATTTCAAACTCATGGTAAGGCGTAGAATCCATTATTTAGTGATTACGATTCCACCACTTCTTACACATACAATAGATATTACAATACCATATCAGAGCGGTAGCTTATCATAATCACCTATTAATTTCGTATTAATCATCAGTTCTGATATAGGGATGCGACTTGAATTTATTCGATTAATTCACAATTTTATTCGAATCATATTCAATTAGTTCTCAAATAGTTTTCTTTTTATTGGAATTATTTAAGTAGGTACTAATAATAGCCTGCCGTCTCATCGTTTCGGGACTTACATTTTGCTATTAGTCCCAAACCACACCAACAGATGGCGTTGGATGTCGATTGCATCGCGCTTTTTTGCTTAGTATATTTGTCGATTTCGACTCATTTTGGGTCGTAGAGCCATAGGACATTTTAAAGTTACTATGCTCGTTTTCTATCGTAATTTGTACTCGCTACTATAAGCACACTTATTTCAATTATAATTTTAACCTGTATTTACAGATAAACTTAACGATGCGTGCGGGTTTCCTCACAATGATTTCTTTCAACCCCGAGATAGTGGTATAAAAACGTGCATAGATTTGTGAAATCCAGAGGTGCGTGATTGAACTCAAATCTACAAGCTCCAGTTTAAGGTGACTGTACACTTGTAATGCATCGAGAAATTCGTGAAAACAGGTTTTATGAGCAACTTATAGAGTATATTTTTAAACAATGGGGCTACCATACTCTATGACGTAAGCGCCATCAATTAATTTTATGACTTTATTGACACTATTATATCCGTCGAACGAAACGTATTTTGGAAATTCTGTATAGGTTATAAATCTCGGTACGAGTGGGGCTACCGTGTGTGAATGCGGACTATTCACACACTGTATAACTGAGGTCATTTTACACGGTGATGGGTTATTTTTAATGTGAAATTTCAATATCTTACTAATCTACCAATGACGTTGAAGTTAGACCTTTATCTAAAAGTACACCATCTAGCGGACTTTTCACACGCGATAGTCTCATTCTTCCCCGTTCGAAGTATTTGGCTTGGACAAGTGTGCGTTCACCTTTAGAAGGATCACGTTATCCACTGAGCTTCTATCGTTCAACGATAAACAATTCGACAATATTCGTAAAGTTTTCTGCAATGTCACTAAAATTACTCGAATAAAAATAGGACTCGGTTCCATCACTGTTCGATTTTCCCCGAGCGCATGAAGTCGCTGCCAACTTTGATTAATTCTCTCTCGATTAATTAATCACCTAGACCAATCCAGGTGACTCAGGTTCACGTCGACACGCGAAAACGATTTATCCGAATTTAGTAAAAGCGTTTTGAAGTAAGCAGGAGAACTTTTTTGATATTTTATCGTCTTTAGAAATTGGTGACACTGTTTTTATTAATCTCATTCCATTATAATTAATCACTGAGGCTTAATTTACAGTTACGGCTGTTGCAGTTGCAAAAAGTTTAAGTATAATAACTTCTTTTTCGTTTTATTTTTATCGAGGATCCAATTTATTAATCGCTGAGACCGTGTTATAAAAATATTACTTATACGACCCATCCATCTATGACAACCTTTTCTATGTCCATTGATTGGACGTAATAACCTCTTGCATACTTCTACAATTTTGACGGTCTTGGGCAAAGTACATTCAGTGTCAAACGATTTCTTTCCCCAGAGTGTCTTGCTTATCCAGGTCAGCACTATAATGATTGGATATTGGATTGGAGAATCACAATAGCATTGGTGATTCTATTTTAGTTCTACACAGTAACAGTGGTACATACAACATATGAGACTCTGTAGACATAACCAGGCTTGCATGTGGGTTACATAAAAATAGGAATGACGCGATGTAATCGACACATAGCGCCAACTACCGGCAAAGATTCAAAATCTAAACAAATCCCGCAACAAAGTGAAAACGGGCCACTAGTCACATTTCAAAATAACCAATCTCCTTAAAGGTAAACCTTAGTCTTACAGTACGCCATCTAGCGGACTTTCCACATGCACAGTCCCCATTCTACATTTTTCGTATTTGAAAAAGGCAATCTACATTTTCAAGTAAGTCTCTCAATTATAAATGAGCGTCGCATCACTGTTCCAATGTTCTCAGGCGCGTTAAGCCGCTGCTGACGCCGTTTTGATTAATTCCCACTCGATTAATTAATCACCGAGACCGTGTTGCGATTAGAATCTCTCGTCTTCATCTGATTCGCAAATTAGCGACAGTTTACTAGCTGAGATATTAATCCGTCGTTACTAGGCACTTAATTATTTTGTAGGCATTATCAGACTTGTGCTTCTGTATTATATTTGATAATATTAGGTTCTGCTCCTTTGTATTTTGAATATACTTATGAGTCATATAATGTTAAAAGCGGCAATGTCCAATCTGTGGACACTTCCGCCTTTGATATTATTATGACTCTTATATACAATGCTTTTAGTAACGTCTTACATATTGTGGAGAGCCACGCTTCGGCATGAAAGATCCGGTCAATCCGGTGAAAGGTCCGGATCAACAACAACTCCCCATACAAAATAAAATGACCAAGTCACGTTGCCGACTTTGTATGGAAAGATGTTTGTAAAAAATTACAAACATCTTGCGAATGCGAATTTTCAAAAGCCAAAAAACAAATGTTGTTCAGAATAGTTGGTAGAACACGTGGTTAAAGGGATGTAAATGTTCACAGATACACCCTGTGTATTATCTTAAACCTCATAATGGTCCCTTGATCCTCACTGAATTTTATATTACTCTCATACAAACATACCTACGTTTAAATGCTCATGTTTCCCCAGCAAGATGTGTCAGGCTTTCATACAAGCGGCTTTGGGCTATGACAACAGTACGCTCATCCCTTGATACAAACAGCAAATATGAGGTCTTTTATCACAGTTGGAATGTTTCAGTTATTAAAAAACTAGTTAGTCTTTGATCCGAGAACTATGTTTATTATACTGAAGATAAGATAAAGGCTCGTGGTAGTCAGTGAGTTGTAACTCGCTTTGGGAAAACGCGTTTTGTTTCGTAGAAACGAGTTTTAACTGATATTCGATTCAGACATCAGTGAATTCTAGTGTTAACAAAGGCAATATGTAAAAACTAGTTCTTACTAGAAACACAAAACGCGACCTATCTAATAACTAGTTTTAACTGTAACTTAAACAATCTCTACCGACCGCCCGCGACTTACTACGTACGACGTACGCTTGGAGTTAGTAATTGGCAATTTGACACTTACCGTCAAAGAAGACCGGCGAGAGCAGCCTTCATGTTTTCCGACACCATACATATTTGGAAACATACTAATTAAACTAAGCAACAAAATGTTTATTTTATCTTATTATAAGTATATTTTTGAAAGCATGGAATAAAAAGTTAAATTATTTTCAATTTGCAAACAATTCAGTGAACAAAACTCACATCACAGAGGAAAAAACGAAACGTTGAGTCAATCATAATGTCACTTTGATAGTTAAGATATTTGACATCTTTTTAAATTGTTTTAAATGTGTGATCTATTCATTTACGTTTTCGCGTATTTTCTGGACTTTTGAGTTTATTGATTCAACCTAGACAACAGCATTTCCCTGGATTTGATTTCCATGTGATTTGGTTTATTTAGTATAATGCCGTTTCGATGTGTCCATTGTTCTTTGCGTCTTGCTTGATCGAAAAAGACGACACCGTTTATCCGAGGAAAGTGCAGAGACGATGGAAAGAAGAAGCCAATACTGAAATACTCTCTGCATTTAATAGTATTGACCCATATGTTTTAAGGGCCAGAATAAAATCTCGATATTCGGGCAGCAGGTCATACTATACATACATAGTAGTAGATAGAGCAATTCAAGGACGACAAGCTATTTTAGGGTAATAATGTTATTGTGTTGCAGGTAAGCGAACAGTTGGTTGCTGTTCGCATACCATGAGCATATTATGGTATATGGGGTTTGCAAGTCGACGGGGTAATATAGTACCTCCTGCAGCCTTTTTAGACAATTTGTTATGTACTTAATTGATTAAATGACGTCATACCTACACATCCGAAGTTTGTTTTACCATACCTTTATAACGCTGATGTAAACATGCAACATTATGTACTTATAAATAATCGTTGAGTGCACATGTAAGGTAGGCGCGCCTGACAGACTATGAATTTGTAAGCACGAGTTCATACTCGTGCTTACTAATTCATAGTCATCATTCATAGGATCATTCATCGATTTATCGAGTGCCATTTATAGTACGTTAAGCATCAGTAGCACTACCATGTTTTTTTTTTATTTTTATGCGATTGGTAGCAGACGAGCAGACAGATCACCTGATGGTAAGCGATTGCCGCCACCCATAGACACCTGCAACACCAGTTGAGTCACAAGTGCGCTAGTAGCCCAAAATCTAGTAGTGCGAGTACAAGTTTGAAATACTCAGAAATACTATCCTCGCTACCGAAAACTATCGCTTTGTCTCTTTCATTATGATGCATTTGAAAGAGACAGAGCAATAGTTTACGTTATGTCAGTTTTCGATGTCAACTCCATGGTAGCGCTACTGAAGGCCACTCAGTAACATTGACAGGGGGGGCGTTGTACGATATTTTTTCTTCTATGGGAAAATGTCAATCAACACTGAGTCACTGACACTTGTGAGAAAATACGATTTTCTGACATTTGCCGAAAACCTTATGTATGACCCTTGAACGACTATACTTTGTCGGCCCTATACCTTTATAATCCCATCTTTAGAAAAGTGGCAACAATTTCCTTTTTTCTTAGTTGAGTGTTCTTCTTTAAGTATCATTATTTTTTTTCTAGGCACGGGACCTCTAAACCGCAGACTGAAAATACATAGAACTTCGCCGGACTCCTTTTGGACAATCCACACAATCCATATTATTATAAATTACTAGCGGCCGCCCACGACTTCGTCCGCGTGGAAAAGTAACTTTTTACCCCCCTTTTAACCCCTTACAATCCCCTTTTCGCAATAAAAAGTAGCCTATTTCCTTTCTCAGGGTCTAACTCTAGATTATCTGTATACCAAATTTCATTTAAATCCGTTAAGTAGTTTTGGCGTGAAAGAGTAGCAGACAGACAGACAGACAGAGTTACTTTCGCATTTATAATATTAGTATGGATTATTGTGATGGTGAGCTATATTATTGTTAAGTTTCATTAAAATCTATTCGGTACTTTTTGGGTGAAAGAGGAGCAAACATCCATCTATACATACTTACAAACTTTCACGCTTATATTATTAGTGGATTGTCGCTCTTATACTCGTAAGAGGTCGTAGTCCCTACGAGTGTGTCGTAGCATCGCCGTAGCGCTGTCGTAGTATGACCGTAGCGTGTCTTAGATTAAAACTAGTAGCCCGCCCTCACTTACGTTTCAAATAGTTTCTGAAACGTGTAACCATGATTCAGTTAGTCTGGTTCCCCTGTTAAAGGGTTGCGAAGGTCAGATAACAGTTATCAGACTCACCAAATCCTAAATCATTCTTTCTCATCGAGATTACAGTTATATATATTTTTTTATGTGATAGGTAGAAGACGAGCAGGCGGTTCACCTGATGGTAAGCCATTGCCGCCGCCCATGAACACACGCAACAAGTGCGCTGCTAACCTTTTATCCCCTTCCCCCCCAATGGGCCTCCGGTACCCTCACTCACTCGGCGAAACACAGCACAGGAGCTGCTTCACGCCGGTTTTCTGTGAGGCAGTGGTATCACTCCGGTCGAGCCGGCCCATTCATGCCGAAGCATGGCTCTCCTACAATTCCTGAATTATTCTTTCTCATCGAGATTACAGTTATCATTTTCTTTATTAGCTTGATCAGTTGCCGACTTTAGTATAAAAATACAGAGAGAATCTGTAAGGTTCAAAGTTCGCATAAATCGAAACCGTTATTAAAAATCAGCAAATCATTAGTTATTTCAAAACGTACAAAACATTCATAAACAATTTGATTAAAACAGCGATTTCTCCAATTACGAAATATCTACTATTTTGTATCGGACTTTTCATTTAATTTTTAGGGCTTCGTTTTTCAAATCTAAATCAAAGACATTTCTCTTTCTTTTATTGACCTGTATTGTGTTCAGGACACAGGTTTTTTTTTGCCAATGTCAAGTGATTAAAGAGACACGTTTTTTTGGGAACTGGGCGGTGGCGGTGACTGAGGTATTAATGAGAGTTTTTGCAAATTCGAAATCCGATAGATGACGTTACTTTTACGTCAGGTCCAACAACGAGTGGATTGGTTAAATTTTGACGTATCATATCAAAATTATGAAGTTACTAGCGGCCGCCCGCGACTTCGTCCGCGTGGAAAAGTAACTTTTTACCCCCCTTTCAACCCCTTACAACCCCCTTTTCGCAATAAAAAGTAGCCTATGTTCTTTCTCAGGGTCTAGATTATCTGTATACCAAATTTCATTTAAATCCGTTGAGTAGTTTTGGCGTGAAAGAGTAACAGACAGACAGACAGACAGACAGACAGACAGACAGACAGACAGACAGAGTTACTTTCGCATTTATAATATTAAGTATGGATGTTATGGAAAACCAATGTCGTCAAAGTTGGACCTGACGACAACGTAATGCCATCTATCGGTTTTACATTTGCAAAAACCCTCATTAATTGAGTTTGTGTTGTGATCTATAATTATAACTCTTTTCTCTTTCCATTTCTGACCTGAAATAAAAGTTTCACCATTTTTGTCCATGGGAAAGTCACGCGTCGGTATGAATGGGCACTTGTAAATTATTAAAACCTACCATCAGGTGATCCGTATGCTCCGTTGCCACAAATCACAAAAGCTATTTCAAACATTACCGATTCCGATTATGTTCCTTTATACGGAACCGCGAAACCTGAAAACCATTCGCATTTGGCTGTACTTTTTTCAATATTTGTTACAATGAAAGTTTTATAGTGATTTAGCAATTTCGCGTGGACGGGGGAGGTAGAAAGGGGGGAGGGGGTTAGGTGGCGATCGCCGTCGTAGAAATAGCTTTGCGAAATACCTGTCGAGGCATTTGAAAATATTTCAAGAAAGTGTTGCACGTAGGGCTGTCCACAATATAACAGGCAATAAATTTGTTACTGGACAAAATAATATAAATGCACAGAAAAACAATAATTGAAAGCTAAAGCTAAAAAACAAAAAGAAATATTAAAACAAAGTAGGCCCTGTGGCAATGTACCCAAAATGCTGGCAGTATTACATCGTTGGATAGCGATGGACATTAGCTGGGCGACGGAGCTGCTAGTCTTTGGGTCTCACGTGACTTCAACTAAGCGCTTAGATAAGTCCCGGAAGAAAGAGAGAGCATCGGAACCCCACGGGCCCAGTGTTTCAATACCGAAAGCTACAAAGTAGTAAGTACCGGATAGATGCCTATACATAGCAGTTTCTCTGCAGCATTGGCCGCGGCTCCGGCACTCCTCGTAGTCCCGGGAAAGTGGGAAGGTGCCAGAGTGTTAACGCATGTAGCGTCCTACACCAGTTATTATAACAGAAAATTCTAATAATGAAAATTTCAAAGCCCAAAGAATTGCGTGGCTGAAGTGGCAATGGGCAGGGCACATTGCGAGGAGAACAGACGGCCGTTGGGGTGGAAAGGTCCTTGAGTGGAGGCAACGCACAGGAGGCCGCAGCCGTGGCAGGCCTCCCACCAGGTAGACCGACGATCTGGTGAAGGTCGCGGGAGTCCATTGGATGCGGGTGGCACAGGACCGATCTGTGTGGAGAACTTTGGGGGAGGCCTATGTCCAGCAGTGGACGTCTATTGGCTGAAATGATGGTGATGAAAATTTCAAGTTCAAATCCATTCATAGACAAAAAACATCCATCATACGGATGCTTACTACTCTTTGTTGCAATTTTACTGTAAGATTGTTGCTGAATAAATATTTTTCTATTCTATTAATTTTTTTACTATCAGATGGCGGTCTGCTTTGTAAAAAACTCTCTTATGTGTACGTGGTTGAGTTCCTCAGGGTCATCTTTACGAGCCGCGTTGTTTGTTTCGTTGTAATTCAACGAAATAAAATTAATTTTATTGTTAAATTATTACGTACCTAACGTCTTTTGTATATTCGTTTTTAGCTACTATTGACAATTTAGTAACTGCATCAAATTATCAGAAAATGGACGGTAGAATGTTTGTCTGATTTTGGTTTTCACAACCCTATCAGAATAGGTAACAATTTTGAACGTTCTTCAGAATCTTAAAGTCTGTATAATATATCCTCTGTGGTTCTCCACAGAGTATATATTATACACTACTACCAAAGACTTGGTATACCTATACAAAGTCTTTAACTACTACAGTAGGTACTACTATATTTTTCAACCGACTTCAAAAAGAAGGAAGGAAGGTTCTCAATTCGACCCGTATGTTTTTTTTGTATGTATGTATTACTCGATTTCTCCGCCAATTATGAATGGATTTTTATGATTCTTTTTTTTGTTTGGTAGGCCATCATTCAAAGGTGGTCCCATATTTTTATCAAAATTGACTCAGTGGTTTTTGAAAAAAACAACATAAAGAAAATAGTTTAATGGCATATATTGTGGCTGGTAGTCTTCATTGTAAGTAAGTAAGTAAGTAAGTAAAATATTTATTCAGTGAAAAACACGGTAACATACAAATATACAAGTTGCCATAAAACAAATTAACATAATACAAATTAACATAAAACAAATTCACAATAGTTTGACAAAATATTATGTTCACTGAAAAAGACATTGATGTGGTAGTCTTGATGTCGGTTTTATTTTTTCAAAAAAAAATATTTATAAAGGGATGTAGGTAATTGTGCGATCCCAAAACTGTAACTTCAAAACAGATTCGAATCTGTGAAATGTAGTTTTGGCACGAGGCCTGTATTTAAAATTTATCCACAAATAGTGCCCAACTAGTCCAACACAATGGGCCAGAACTGTGAGCGCGAACAAAGCTCTTCCATTCGAACACTCGTATTCGCCAGTTGCATTCAACTTTGAAGTTTGGGCGACTGCATACAAGATTTTGTTGGTTCTACGTGCCTTGGTGGATTTGGAAAGGCTGTAGCACAGTACACCACACATCTTAGTATACAAAACTGTCAAATTTCTTCAACGGATTCTGAAATCAGAAATCATTTATTTGCTTGAAACATGGTTACTACAGGTGGTTAAATACAGTTCAATTGAGAACATTTATACCTACATAAAAGATCTGCACTGCCTTACCCCTTGTTAATTCGCTACATTATTCCTCTACCCAAAGGTTGTCTGGAAGAGATCGCTATTAGCGATAAGGCCGCCGATATTGTATTTGGAAATTACTATTAACATTAAGTTCTTTAATGTGTTGTGCAATAAAGAGTATCTATCTATCTATTTATGCTTCACCAATCTCGTCGGTATGCAAATATTTTATTGCCGCCTTTACAGTCAAGCAAACTGGTGAAATTTGACAGATTGTGGTAAACTAATGTGTAGCTGTCTGATATTTAGAATAATTTACAGTTAGCAGCAACCATACCTGAGCGGGCAAGGAGTCCATAAAAATATGTACACTTCGATCGTCACATAATTATTGACATCCAAATTATCATAATTACGTAGACATTCAATTCGTCAAATGCATTTTAACATCTGAGTGTTCTCACATTTGCCTAGTGAGTGCAAGTACCTAATCGGGGGGAAAGGGGGTTAAAAGGTTGACACCGCACTTCAGACTCCACTGGTGTTGCTGGTATCTAAGTCTATGTCATTCGCTTTCCTTATTACATAACTCGTCTGCTAACTATCTTCTTCTATACTATTTATAAAGAGATAACTTCTATAGACAACGACAAGGCTTATAGGTAAACCGAAAACACGAAACGCTTGCGCGATGTAATTGGACACAGCGGCATCTATTGGTTCATTATTGAATTACGGTCCCGAAGCGAAGTGAGAGCGGGCCACTAGTTAGATACAGTCATGAAATAAAAAAACGATGATTTGTTGCAAGTTAAAAATAATAATAAATGCATATCGACTGTTAAGATATTTGTGGTTCGTTGAGCACTCATATAAATATAAATATTATTCAGCATTTTTAACTTTTTAAGCGTTACCCTTTCTTTGTATAACAGCTGCTTATAATAATATATTCTTTATTTCAGATTTAGGATCCATAGCATATTAACACAATTACAATACAATTAAAAAAAACCAAATGCACATTAATAATATTTACAACTTACATAGTAAAAAAGGAAAAAAAACGTACATAAATGTACGTGTCATTCAGGCGGATGTCAAGCAGCTGTATTCAGCCAGTATATTATGTAGGTTTCTGTTCCAACCAGTCTACTATGCAGTTCTGCAATAATGTCGTTTTCACACCCGGCAACTCTATCCAAAAAACACGCTATTCTACGTCTCAAGTGTTTACTTCGGCCGATAAAAACATGTCAGAGGCACTACAGCAGCGTCGCTACCCCATCAATTGCCTGAACGTGTTGTTGTATTGCACTCTAATGCGATCATGTGACCTCCGCGTGTACCTTGTCCAGAGCTGACAGGTGTAAAAAGACTGGCAGAATGTTTTGAACAGAAGTTTTTTAACTTAAACATGTGCTCTACAGAATCGTCTAGAGATCATGTTTCCCACAACAGTCAAAAGTAGCAGAACTTCACCCAATGGAGACATTTGACACCTTTAAGTACGCACTATCTTTTTACTCTTAACCTAACGATAAAACCCGACCAAATCACTAGAAGTGAGTGTCGAAAAGTTTCCTCAAGTTTACACGTTTACAAGGCATTGCGCATGATAAACAGGCCTTTATATCTCCTTTATGGCCCATTGAGACGCCTTTCCTATCGATATTGGGCCTGCAACGAGGCGTTGTATGAAAATTGCCAGACACATAAAACACTGCCCCGCTTGGTCCTCACTTCGTTTGGGGACTTAATTTTGCTATTAGGTTATTTGCCAGTACTTAAGAAGCTGAAGCTGAAGCTGTGTTTATTAATTTAAGAAAAAATGTTATCGTTATATTTAAATTTCAAACAGTTTGACATTTAAATTTCAAACAATGTTCGTTCAAGTCTCCTCGTGTAAGACTAAAATAGTGGACTGCCTTAACTTCGATATTTTTTTTTACATTATAGGGGACAAACGAGCAGACGGCTCACCTGATGGTAAGTGATCACCACCGCTCATGAACATCTGCAACACATGAGGCATCACAAATGCGTTTCCGGTTCTTCAGGAAGGAATAAGCCCTTTTCGTGAAGATCACTAGGGTTATCATTCGATCGACTGTTATGGGATTAGGTAATATAAGTTTCAAACTTGACCAATAGATGGCCCAGTCTGTCGATAACAATGTGCAAGTGTTTCGTCTTTTCGGATTACCTAAAAGCTTTCTTGCTGTCTGTAGAATTTACCTCTTTGAAAAGAATAGACGTATTTTTCTCTCCATCCTTTTTTATTCCCGTATATTTGAAGATAACAAGAAGTTTTTTTTTGTTCCACCTTTATAAGACGTTCGGCTAAGAAAATATTTTGAAACAGACATAGTTATTAAAGAGCATTATTCATGAATCTTTTATCTACAGAGTTTATAAAAGAACTTTTAACGGGTAGATTTTTCTTTTGATTGCAAATTGTCAAAAGAATTAATTCATCAATTTTCATATCTTTGATGTAGTTTTTGTATTTCATGTTACAACTAAAAACTCTTTTTCCATTAATGAAACCTAACATGTACTAAATAAATAACCATTTCGAGGAACTTGTATTTCCTACTATTGGTTTTAAGATTCAAAAGCACAAGGTCTTGGATATTTACATTAAAATCGCTCTGACCTTCATGATGCGACCCCAGATATGAAGACATTTCTTTCAGCCATATCACAGAATACATAATAGTACAATGTGCCATATTATAATATTCAAAAGACTTTATAAAAGCTGTATTTGGTCTAAGTAACAGATAGCATTAGTAGTAATATAATGGCTGTAGTATTAATTCTTACCAACTAGCGCCATCGGTAGACACTCATCTACAACTTTAGTTTTGATAAGTAATTTATTTTCAAGGTGACTAAAACGTGGACAGAAACTTGATTTTGTTTTGTTTATCTACGTCATATTACCAGCCAGTCATTTCAAATTCAATTAACGCCCCGTTGGTCTAATGGTTTAAGTACCTGTCCGTGATCTCGGGGTCCCGGGTTCGATTCCCGGGTCGAGCAAAAGTATGTTTCGAATTTTTCGAACATAGCTCGGGTTTGTGATCACCAATCCGCATTAGGCACGCGTGGTGATTAAGCCTAATCCCATCATAGTAGTGATAACTTGATTTCTATGATGGAGGCCTTTGCCCTGTGGGACAAATATAGGCTGATACTTACTACTATATTATTTCAAATTCCCTCAATCAAAAGGCATTTCGCACCTCTGGCGTATGAAGCAGGGTCACTACCAAATGCGCCATCTGACCAGTCCATGATAGTCCTCTTCTCTTTGTCCTCAGTGATAGACTGCGTGGTCTCCAGCTGGGGTCCCTGGTCGGAGTGCGACACTACCTGCGGCTCTGGCAGCATGATGCGGAGCAGGAGAGTGGTGCAGTCCCCCGCCAGGGGAGGGCGCCACTGCCCCTCGCTGGTGCAGCGGAGAGCCTGCCAGGAACACAATGGATGCGCTGCTGATAGTGACGTGCCTATGAAAGGTAAGCAGCTTCATACAATACGACGATATAAGTATAATGCAGAGAGAATGTATGGGTGGTGCAGGCCTCCGCCAGGTGAAGGTACCACTAACCCTCGACTTGCTCTTCCTAAGAAGAACCCTACCTGTTCTTCACTAAAGCAATAGAAAGCTCTGGGAGTCTATTTCATCGCGCAAGTGTTTCGATTTCTTCTCGATTTCTTCGCCAATTATGAATGGATTTTTATGATTCTTTTTTTGTTTGGTAGGCCATCATTCAAAAGTGGTCCCACAGTAAAAATTTTATCAAAATTAACTCAGTGGTTTTTAAAAAAAAACAGCAAAAATAAAAAAAAAATGTTCAATGGTATAGAGGTATAGTGATGATGTAAATATAGCACTTAAAAAAATCCTCGGAGGGTTCAGGTGGGACTCGAACCCATAACCTTCCACAGTCCATATTTACTTAAGAATTAATTGCAAAGAATCGCTATACCAAAAATAAAAATTATTGATGATGTAGTCTTGAAGTCGGTTTTGCATTTTTTTCAAAAATTAAATAAACTGTTTATGTACCTGCTCGTAGAAGATATTTGGATCATATGCATAACAAATATTTTTGGAAAACCTTAGTTTGGGACCAGGACAATGTATGTGATGTTGTCTCAAAAATTTTTTTTATTTATTATTTTTTTGTTCTACAGCGGAGACGGCGATGATCCTACCCGGGGAGCTATCAGTCAGCCGCCACTCCAACGAGACGGTGGACATCCGCAAGAACCTGCGCCTGCGCAACCCTGACGATCCTGAGTCAAATTCGCATAGAGAGTGAGTTACTTACATTTCTTCCCCTCTCATAGAACCCTAAATTATTTTGTTATGGTTATTTGTCATAAAAAAATTTGTACAACGCCCCTCTGTCAAAGTCACTATGAGGCCTTTTTTGATCGTAATCCTACTATAGTATATTATCTTTACTATCCATATCTGACTGGCCATATTGACTGGCCGGATGGCGCATTTGGTAGTGACCGAAAAGTCGTGGGTTCGATCCCTACCCTGGACATTCGTGTGATGAACACTTGTGTTTGTTCAGTGTCTGGGTGTTATATATGTATTTAAGTATTATATTTGTGTTTCCTCTGTTGTCTGATATCTGTAGCTACTTAGTACAGAGTCAGGTAATGTGTGAGATGTTGTGTGAATTTATTTATTTATTTATATCGTACTGCACTTTAGATCCTTTGGCCTTTGGCATATGAGACACTGACTGCCTGCCTAGCTTAGGCAGCATCACTACCAATGCGCCATCTGGCCAGTCAATGAATAAATGAAAGAATGAATAGATGCAGACGTGAACGAATAGGTAATGGAATGAACGAACGAATGGGTGAATGAATGAATAAACGTGCGAATGCCTAGTAAACTTTTGATGTTTTTTTTTATCATACCTACATAAAAACTATGTTTGTCGCCCAACGGTAATCTGACTCCCGGCAAGACAAGTCCGAGTATTAGCGATTTTGATATTTTCCCATAGCTACTACTGACTTATCTAGTAAAGAAAAACATTGTGTTACAAAGAATGTTTTGTATAGTTCCTGCATTTTTTACCATACGCCCTAATCTCTCTTATGATACAACGATATTCCATCGAAAAAAGAAAGATAAATAATAATATTGTGATTGCGCATACACCTTGTGCAATGTATTTCCTGCGTTTATCTTGCTTCATATTGCTTATAGAGATCAGCACTCCAAAAGATCCAAAAATATTGTTATGTTTCAATTTGAATATCACTTACGAAACACTTTGTTGTTCTTGAGATAAGTGGTTTGCTGTCTGCGGTAAGATATTCTTGTCAAGGTATCAAAAATTCATACCTTGAGTACAACTACAAGGACATTCTTACCTTGAGTGTGTTAGTAGGAAGCATTAACCTTTAAGGGGCTATACGAATGAAACTAGCGCCGCCAACCTATTTACACTGACTGTGGCGAAAATACGATATTTTTTAAGAAAGCAAAACATTACAGACTTAGATAAAAGTAAATTGAATTTTTCAAGATGCAATACAATTTATAAAACACGCGACAAATAACTATAATGTCAATTATTGCTAAAAGTGGCTGTTTTAGCAATAATTAAGTTAATTGTTACTTGTCGCGTGTTAGAAATATTGTATTGCATCTTGAATAATCCAATTTACTTGGATCTAAGTCTAATGTTTTATTTTCTTCAAAAATATCATATTTTCGCCACAATCAGTGTATAGGTTGGCGGCGCTAGTTTCATTCGTGTAGCCCCTTAAACTGTTTTTTTTTTACTTTTGGCACTACTACTTTATGGTACTATTAATATTATTATTATTTATTTATTGGACAAAATAATATGGATACACGAAAACACAATAAATGGAATCTAAAGCTAAAAAACTACCAAAAGGAAAAGAAATCCTAGGTTTTTTAGGCAAATGCTTACCATCAGGTGATCCGCCTGCTCGTCTGCTACCTATCACATAAAAAGAAAAAAAAGGCGGGGGAAACGTGAAACGACATCTTAGCAGGTCTTCAGGGTGAGAGTCAATGGATACTTTGTTCTTTTCTGCCTGTCAATCTCATATTTGGATCTCACGGCTGCTTAAGTACAGTCGACTCCAAAAATATGTATACACTTTAGGACCTTGTCACAATAGATATGTATAAGAAATTAGAAAATGTTCTTATACATGTGTATTGTGACAAGGTCCTAAAGTGTATACATGTTTTTGGAGTCGAGTACCATCAGGCGGAGTGAGGTCATCTTAATTGACCTCACTCCGTATGGGAAAGCTGATTTTTATTTTGCTATTTTTGTTGATCAAACATGTTAAAAAGGCTTTATCTATTATAAGGGCTTCAAGATTAAAACCAAAAAAACTTTATGGTGTAGGTATTTTACTGTTTTTGGTATATCAGCATTAAATACTTCGACGACCCAGTTGGTTCAGTGGTAGTGAATGCTACGTCTGGGCCAAGGGTTGCGGGTTCGATCCCCGCACAGTACAAACATTTGTGTACATGAACATGTCAGTTTGTATTGGTCTGGGTGTTTTCTATGTATTATAATTATGTATTTACAAAAGAAAAGTATTACATGTATATATTTGTAATCCCACTGTTGGTTCTGATATCTGTAACACAGGTGCTTGAGCTACCTATCTCAGAGTCAGATCAATGTATGTGATGTAATGAAATATTATATTATATTAATATTATATTATATTAAATATACCAACTACTATTTGTTGTTTTGTTTGTTTTGTATTGCGCCATTATGGTGATTGTTCTCAGAACCAAAACACAAAATAAAATCGAACACAATCAAATCAAAGGTATCGAAATTACGTACAAAATAGAGGTCCCAAAGTGAGAATCCAATTTTGTACCACACCTTCCTCGGTAGGGCTGGCAAACGGGCTCTCGTGCTGTGAAATCTGACGAAACACATTTTGGTTGCCTTCCGGTCTGACAAATAAATATATAACCACTAGCGGCCGCCCGCGACTTCGTCCGCGTGGAAAAGTAACTTTTTACCCCCCTTTTAACCCCTTACAAACCCCCTTAATATTATTATGTGATACAACTTAAACAAATTATTTCGACCAAATTTGGTACCATAAAAACGGTCATTGTGACTAAACCTTAAAAGATAGACATATGCCGTCGCGGACTTTTTTTTAGATCATGTATAGAGGATAATTCTTTCATACATATTTTTTGTGTATCTTGAACCGTTTTTCGCAGCGCACGCAAAGAAAGCCTTCAAAAATGAATAATTTTCCCCGTTTTTTTACACATTTACCGCTCTGTCTTTGCTCCTATTGGTCATAGCGTAATGTTATTTAGCCTAAGCCTTCCTCGATAAATGGACTATCCAACAAAAAAAGAATTATTCAAATCGCACCAGTAGTTTCGGAGATTAGCGCGTTCAAACAAACAAACAAACAAACAAACTCTTCAGCTTTATTATATTAGTATAGTATAGAAACTTTTAAGCTATGTATTTATGAGTTATTACTTATTTATTTTTGTTTGTATGTATATATTTATGTACATTAATATTTATGTATGTCTTATTATTATTAAAGTATGTCATGTATAATTATAAGTATCTGTAATCTCTTTGCACTGCCTTACCCCCATTGCCAACACGCTGTTTTCTCTCCTCTACCTAAAGGTTGTCTGGAAGAAATCGCTACAAGCAATAAGACCGCCTTATTGTACCTACTGTCTATATCTGTTGTTTCTGTGCAATAAAGAATATCTATCTATCTATATAATGATTAATGACGTTGGTATACTGTTAGATTAATTTCTTTGAAAGTCCGTTTTATAGTTACATTCAAATTACATTCATTTGGCTCCCAGCAAAAATCGGAACTAACGCATGAGGGAGTTCGCGCTAATCTTGAAAACTAGGTAGGTACTGAACAGATTTGAACTTTATTTATTTTATAACTGGAAACTTGACTGGCCGGATGGCGCATTTGGTAGTGACCCTGCCCACATTACGCCAAAGCTCGTGGATTCGATCCCCACCCTGGACAAGTAATCTTGTGTTGAAAACTTGTGTTTGTTCAGTTTCTGGGTGTTATATTATGTATTTAAGTATTGTATTTGTGATCCTCGATTGTCTGATATCTGTTACATTAGTGCTACTTAGTATGGAGTCAGGTCAATATATGTGTGAACTTATTTATACTCCAAACTGGAATTCAAGACCAAAAAATCTACGACAGATACGTCACTGTCAAATCTGTTAATGTCACTTATGTCATTTTCAAGTGACGTTTTCAGGTTTCGCCAACCTTTTGGCATTATTTTTCTTATTATGCAGACTAAACTGTCAAGTTTCCATACATTGTTAAAATTTTGTGGGTAGATACCAAATGTTATTAACACCTGAAGTGTTACAAGCGCAATACCATCTTTGAAAACTAAAATTACAGATGGTTAAGTTTTTATAAAAGTGTCTTGTATTTAAATGAAAAAAAGTTAATAAAATACTTTTTTTAAAGTATAGAATCACAATTACCAATAAATAAATTACATCAGCGAGTGTTTTTAGAAAAAAGGGGTTAAATACTATGGTACGATCATTTTATTGCAGTAGCAACATTGTAGTGGATTTTTGGTCTTGAATTCCCGTTTTGGGTATAAATTTTTATAACTGTGAGGCCTGGGCAACTTAAATAGTAGAATTTATTTTGAAAATTGTCGCAATAGTTAACTGAACTCCACGTAAGCAGATCTACATCTGCTCACGTGGAGTTCGGTTTACTACTCCAAACTTTACTAAATAAAAAATAGTACCTACTTATGCAATGACAAAACTTGTTATCTCAACCGGAGAGGACACTGCATTCCATATAACAGGCTTCTGCCTATCTTGGAATACAATCACACATTAATTGTACCGCTTTTTTGTCAATAAATAAACTCACACAACATCTCATACATTGACCTGACTCCGTACTAAGTAGCTTATGCACTTGTGTTACAGATATCAGACAACAGAGGATCACAAATATAATACTTAAATACATATATAACACCCAGACACTGAACAAACACAAGTGTTCATCACACGAATGTTTGTCCAGAGTGGATCGAACCCACGACCTTTGACGTATGAGGCAGGGTCACTACCATTGCGCCAACCGGCCAGTCATAAATCATTTATTTAATAAGATTGTTGACTATGATTAGTATCCGGCGTCAGTCATCGCCAGCCCTACGGCCG